>JARHVA010005212.1:485000-1027500 GCA_037957365.1 Torreya grandis | reverse complement strand
GCACCCATTGGAATAATGCCTCTATGGTTGGCCAAAGGCCATTGAATCTACATATGATTGGATCTTACTCTAGATTTTATCTATATACTATCATGTCTTCCTCTACTATATCCACAGTCAGAATCACCTCTATCTATTTCACTATATAGGCATTGGCTTGTGGACTAGATTTTTGATGTGTTTTAACTATCTTCTTATTTACAACATTCTTGAAATACCGCTCTAGTCTAGAAGAATTTGTAGCATATTTTTAAGATAATATTGGTTCCTTCCCATTGTGTATCACCCCACCTCTCAGTTGCATTGTAAGGGATAGTAGGGAATCTTTTGTTATTCTATAATCAAACAACATGTTTATATTCCTCAAAATTTTGCCATTACCACTACACATTATGATGGGTGTACCTAAAAATAGACTGTGTGTCCTTGGATGGATCTGATCTAAATCTAAAAAAGTATTTGTGCCCTTTGGTTATAGCTGAATACCTACTCTTGCATTTTATCATACACTTTATCGACATCCATATCACATTTTCTATGCACATATTTACCTACCAAGCCATTTGAAATCAAAAAATCCCTATGATTTATTCATTGGTATGTGTGTCTATGGTGCTATGACACAAATTACATTATGCCCTAGTTAATTCCTTAAGATCTTTATAGGCCCCTATGGTACATATGAAAACACCCTTTTTTATTAGTTGTGGTATGTGTAAACCACTTTCACCTCCCTTGTTTGATACCTAGCTTGATTGCTACTTTTCCTCTAGCTAAAATGCCAAGCCCCTTATAATTTTCCTATATTTCATGCAAGGTTTTGGCCATAATAGTAGAGGAGGTGTAACCTTCTTATTTTTTTGTCACTCTAACCACTACTCTACTCCATGATTCCATCTTCATATATATATATATATATATATATATATAAATATATGTATGTATGTATGTATAATCATGATGACATTTACCAGTTTCTATTAAACTTTCAAGAAATATAATAATAAATTAGAATCAGTCTCATAAATTCTATTTTTACAAACAAAACAGAATTATGTTAATATGACTTATAATTTAAATATAATAAAATATATAATACTATAGTAGTTAATGAATCAAGAACAAAGTTTCATATATACAATAACCTCTTTTGAGCTTAAACTATACAATTATGTAATGAATGCATAAAAATATCAAAAAATCTAGATACATATTACAACATAATAAAATAATACATAATAATAATGTTATTATTTTTAGTAATTTAGTATCTATTAGCATGCATCCAAAACTAGTTTTGAAAAACTATTTGGAGGGAGAGCATCATTTGGGTGTTTTACCTCGAACCATAAATTAGAGGTCCTCCACACACCTCCCCACTAAGAGTGGCTTTACCCTTCATGAAGGGGTAGATAATGATGATGGGAACATTAAAAAACATCTAATGACAAGTGTGATATTAAAATCCCTATCACATGTAACCAATCACATTTACCATTGCATGCTTATATCTTCTATGACCTCAAGCAAGCATGAGACCTAGAAAGTATTATGGACTAAAAATGTATACAAATCTAACATTAATTTGTCCAAAAAATCTATAGTATTCATACTTCAAAATGTCTGGGTCATTGTCCATTTATGTAATACAAGAAATCTAAATACAAACAATGCTACAAATTTATTGATATCACAATCACATTGTATGAACACTAAAATTTAAGTGTAATGATGATAAAGGTAATATTTTTATACAATTATATACTTATGAGTGTAATAAACTACAATATTACATAAATAGCAAATTATATCTAAATTTTCATTTCTTAAGTGTACATGTTTATTTGTGGCATGAAATAACTCACAGTATGGGTCTAACATTTATAATGCTTTATACCTCATTTCACACATCATAACCCTATAGGTGTTTGATTTCCACACCTAAAGGCATAGGGTCTATAATAATAAACCTACATAGCTAATTAATATCTTATTCACACCATGTATATTTTTACAAATAGAAGTATATCAATACTACTTATTTTAGTAGGTATAATAATTCATACACAAGTTGTAATGAGAATTCATTACATTAATGTTAACATTTATAATTTTTATCTCCATAATTTATTATTAAGCCAAGGACATATTAATACTAAGGCCATGCCCATTTCAATCATATACTTATAGGTGGTGGTACCCACTACCTACAGTTATATGAGTATCATGCATTCATTTATTTTAATATGTATATAAAATTATAAAATCATACCTACCCAAAATTTATTTGTTTCCACATTATCAAAATCTACACACATAAGGCACAATCCATGTAAGTAATTAATCCAAAAATCACTGAAATGATCTTTAATATGGCATATAAAAATATCCATAACTCATATAACATGCAATACTATAATCCAATTCAATCTTAGCATATCCCACTTGGGTATTATAATTTTATGTTTGTTATAATATAACATATATCCAAACTAAATCAACACCTTTACTTATCACACAAACATAAATTTTGAAGAAAAAATAAGGAATGATTTCTCATTAACTCTTACAACTTCTTAATGTTAACATTAAACTCTAAAATTCAAGAGTTTAAAGTATGTGCATGTGTGCATGTTTGTGTGTGTGTGTGTGGACGGGTGGGTTGGTCACTCCTATAGTCTTGTGGGTGAGAACAAGATCTCACACCTACCTCTATATAAGGTGAAAATACCATAATATTTCATATAAAATAAATCAAGACAAATATTGAAGCAAAATTAAGGAATGAATTCTCAATAACTCTTAATACTTCTTAATGATAAGATTAAACTAAAAAATTCAAGAGTTTAAGGTATACATACTTAGATACATACATGTATGTATGTATGTCACTCTTATAGGCCTATGGGTGAGAGTAAGTTCTCATCCCTCAGATTTATAGAGGTTGAAAATCCCATAATATTTCATATAAAACCAATCAACATGATAATGAAAATCTCCTTAAACATAACAAAGTTTCCTTCCATTTAAATAAAGTAATTAATTTAAAGTATAAAAATCTAGTCAAGCTATAGGTCTCATGCTCAAAATAGTGTCTTTTAGCCCTCAATATACCTATATACCTTAGAGAGAGTGAGTGAAGTTATATTTATAGATACAAGGTTGAATAATGCTAAAATCATTAGGGTTTATTCCATGTATACTTTTAGTTAGAAACTCTACAACCATTATGGTTTATTCCATGTAATTATCTACTTGTACCTATACTAGGTATTAAAAAAATACCTATATATTATTTTAAAAATAACTATAAAAACGATTTAATAATAGTAAAAATTTATTATTAAAGATTTAGGGTTTCAATACATGTCTGATGTTTATCATTCGATAGCAATGATTTTTATTCATAACTTTAGAACTACTTCTAACCTTCTTCATTACCAATTTTTATTCTTTTATCCCCTCCAACATTAATTTATGCTTCCATTTAATGTTTGAGCTATCATTTCAAACATGTCACCACTTTAATATTTTATCTACATGTAGACCATCATACTTGCTATGAATTAAAATCCATGCAACCACTTAATCTCTAGATTAAAAGAAAACACAACCTCATGTGCATTCTTAATTAATTAATAAGGAGTCATATAACATGCATTATGGATAAAGAAACCAAATATTACCATGCATTCTATATCAATCATGCCAAAACTGGGTTTATTGACCAAGTCACATGAGCCATATCTTAGTGTTTCCACCTCTGATCCACAACAAAACAATTATTTTGAATTTGATTTTATTCCCTTTGACTTTCATGTGAAATCCTAATAATTTCTTTGACCTTGTTTTCAATGGTTAATCTTTTTGACCCATTTTATGGTTTCATGTTTGTTGAAAATTAATAAGTCATGTCCACCATGTATGATGGTCAAATGTTTTAATACTATGTCATAAACTCAAAATAATTAATGAGTGGTTCGCTAAAGGTTTATTTGGGATAATTTATAATACTTATAATATAACTAGAGATAAAACAACATATAGAATTATTGTTTGCCTTAAAAAATAATTTGAAATCAAGATCAAGAAAAAATGTGCTAGCCTATAAGGTAAAAAGTGGGGTTACATATAATACCAATATAGAGTCTTAATGATTTTATTTTTCTACTATTTTTTGCCTTATAATCTAGTAATTGTTATCATGAGCTTGATTTCAAATTCATTTTTTAAGGCAAGGAATAAATGTATACATTGTTTCATCTCTAGTTATATTGGAAGTATTGTGAATTATCCCAAATAAATCTTGAGGGAACCATTTGTTGGTTATTTAGAGTTTATGATCTAATATTAAAACATTTCAAATAACTAATTCAAATCAATTTATAAAATTTTATAACTCATTGAAATTATATAATCAAATATATCTTTTGATATAATTGATTTGATAGTTGCATCCCTCTCATCAAAAGGGGGGAATACATTAGAATTATTACAAAAATTGAGCCTGCATATGAAAAACAATGATTATATTTATGACATTTGATTTAGATTATCAAAGTTTAGCACATTACACCTAATTCATATTATCATAATTTTGTAAATTACGCATGATTCAAATTATTATAGTTTGGCATATTACACATGATCCATATTATTAGAGTTTTACACATTACACGTGATTTAGATTATCAAAGTTGACACATTACACATGATTCATAATGGTTCAAATATCATATTTTTCAATTACATGACAAATATTAAAACATCATACATATTATGGGGGCACATGACATACATATACACTCACATAGAAAATACTTGAGTCTATATCCATACACACCTAGGTGAATATAATTGGGAACACACATAGAATTTATAGGAACACAAATTATAGGTTTTTATATACACATAATTTGGGATAGAAATTTTTAGATTCAACATATAGATTCATATCATTATATATCGATTAGTACATATTCAGGGGGCATGATATTGATTCATGCATATATAAAAACTTTTAAATTTATGAAAATGATACTAATTTATGCACATACAAAAACTTTCATATTCATGAGGCATAATTCTAATTCATGCACATATAAATGCTTTCAATCTCATCAGGCATGATACTATCTCATGCACGTATACAAAAACATAAGTTACATTTGAATTGACAATGGTTGTCATTGTAATTCACACTTATTACATTTTAGGTCATAATGGGGGGCACAAACATTTTTCATTCTCTTTTGATAATGAATTTATTTTATGTTGATATAAATTTAATGAAAATATAAAATCACACTTGTGGTCATGATGGGGGCATGGACACTATTCATTTCCTTTAGATCATGCATATAACTAACTTGAGTGAAGTTGGGTGAAAACATATAAATTAAATATGTAAACCATATATAGTGGATGATTTATTTGTAGTGATGTGTTAAATTTAAAAAATCCTTAACTTCTCAATCCTTAACCTCACATATAATTTTTCACTTTTCATCTTGGAACTATTCTCTAAATAGCCACTTGGAAATTATTTATTTCTATAGTCATCTAAAATGTCACTTGAGTGCCAAGAGTGTTACTTAAGACCACCCATCCTTATCTTATCCATAGACCTATCTTAGGTCCTATTTATAAACTTATCCATCTTTTGTGTGGGCCTTACATATCCCTAGACATCTCAAAATTAGTCTCAAACCCTCCCTTAGGCATATATGCCTTAGTGCCTTAAGTTCTACCACCTAGACATTATCACCATACTTTAGACACTAGTACCCTATATTAGTGCCCCAGTTTGGCACTATTATACTTCTCCCTCTTTTTAACCCCAAAAATATACTTTCAATTCTAACTACACCTAGGGTCAAACTAGACCTATTTCAAACCCTGCAGAAGCATTAAATCAATAAATATACATGAATTTTAGCATTTTATTCATTAAAGGGAAATTAGATGCAAATAAACACGAATAAGATCATAAAAAGTTGTACACAATTAAGGTTTTTAATCCCCATTCTATCGTAATTCTACATACAGTCATCTATAGCCATCCTAATATCAAAATACATAGATTTACAATCTTAAGACTCACTCAAAGCACTCAAATCAAAATTCATACTAGCTTACTTATACTTACACTAAAACTTAGGTGGGTAGAACTACATTGGGATTGATCCCTCCTTAGAGTATTGGTATGTAGGAAACTTTTAACATAGTAGGGTGATGATAATTTATAGCCTACCCCACTAACTCATTTTTCTCATGGTTTTCATTCAAGCCCTTTAAAGCATGAAAACCTAGTGTTTTATGAATAAAACAAAGCTAAAGTAAAAATTATTGATCACACAAACTTGAAATTTGGATAGATTTGGAACATGACTTGATCTATAAAATCCATAAATCATTTGTAGAGATTATAAGTGGGATATTAGCACTAAAAGTGGACACTAAAACTAAAATAATACTATACAAGGTACAAAACTATTATAAAAGAGGGTTTATAATATTGGATCTTTTTTGTGACACTCAGACCAGATCTTGTACTAGTTTCCAACCTCTAGATAATCCATTTTAGACAATTTCTAGTTAAGTATTCATTTGTGTCATTTATTACTATTTTTGGAAAAATTAGATTAGGTTAATTCTCATACAAATCAATGATTTTATTTATTTCATATTTATATCATGATTTACTGTACTTAGACCCTTTAACAACATAGGATTTAAACTCCATAACCATTAAAATTTAAATCATTTGGTGAACCCAACTAACTTTGAATACTACCCAAACCCTAACCCTAGATGTTATAAGGGTATTTTATCTTTTTTATCCCATTTTTAATGGATATGTTAGGGTTTTTAAACCTGATATATTATACCCTAACAACTCTCTTCTATGTAGCATTTCCAAATTTCATGGATAAAGAAGATTCTTTTCCTCCTCATCTCCAAGAGGGTGATAACTACTTTCCCTTTAACTAGGTCCATGCTATCACTCTTCCAAGAAGTGATATAGCCTATAGTATTATTTTAAATGTCTATAATTAGCCTATCCATCCTTCAATCCATTCCCTTCCCATATCTCCCATATTTTATGTGTGCCTACATGTTCAATCAGAAACAACAAGGGTTTACACTTGTGAGACTCTGTGTAATCAAATTATAAATATGAACAAGCTAATTTCAGAACTAAAAAATTAGAATCAAATATTACAACATTGGAAAATTATATTACAATAAATCCTCTAGGGCACAGTAGTGTTAATAATGTATATGCATCTTCACATTGTCAATATATGGAAAGCAATGTTACACATCAAAACAAGAAATCACAAAAAAGTGCATCTACAACTAATGATTTAAAAGTTATTCAAATATCTATTAGAATTTTAAATGAAGTTTTAATGAAAATGATCCAAGCTAATTTGATCAACCTACCTCCTCTACATCTACTGAGGAGATCCAGATATTAGTGTGCATATCATAGAATGCATGGGCACCATACTGATTCATGTTTAGCATTAAAAAGTAAAATACAATAGGTAATTGATAAAAATGACTCAAATAGTCACACATCATCCAAAAAACATACAATGGCACATGTAAAAATTCAAAAAGGGCCAAATTCATATAGTAAAAAAGTGGGTACCAAAGCTTAACTTAAAATAATAAAAGGTTCACAAAGCAAAATTAGAGAAAGAAATAATACATCAAGTAATTGATAATGTTGGTCAAAAAGGATTGGGATTTATTTAAAATACTAAGGCAAATAATTCATGGATATAGTTTGTCAAGGAAAAAGACTCAGATGTAAAGTTAATGTTATAAAAAGAGCAAGAACTTAAATTGCACATTCAAAATCAGGATAAGTAAACAACCATTCTCAAAAGAAGGTTTATAAAAATAGAGTATTAAAATTAATTAATACATAAAAAAGATACACCTTAAAAGGTCAATGTAGAGGGGGGAATTATAAGCCCTCCATTATCTTAGAATCCTTTCACTATCAAAGCTTATATATATGGAAATCAATGCATATATGTTAAGACCATGGATTATCAACCAATAAATTTTTGTTCATTGTCATTTCTTATCTCTCTTGGAAAAGAATCTAAACATTTGAATATAACACATTATTATATCAAATGTTTGGTGTCACTTCAATTAAAAGTTTCATATGCCTCAAAATAATATTCTCTCACTTTTCATGTTATTGAAAGTTTAATTGCTTATAATGTCGTCTTTGGAAGTTCACCGTTAACAATAATAAGATTTTTTTTTGACAAAAATAAATGTTTCATATAATTTTCACATGTAGGTGGGATGATTAAAATTTTTAGATAAGATAAAATTTCTTCCCAAAAAGATCTAAAAAATAAAGCTATACCTATAGTGGATACAATTTCAGATGGCAATATCCTAATAAAAAATCTAGACATTACTAATCAAAATGAAGAGGATTATTGGAACAACACATATTATTATGGTATAGACCATTTATAAATAGATAATTCCACCTATATTACATAGATCCATCCCATAAATGACATGTTGGGATTATATTACCTGTCCTTACTTGCAGACATATTCTTATCCCTAACACTCTCCTTGTACATAGTTTTATTGATTTCCAATTTACTTGTACATAGTTTCATTTTCATGTTTCTTGTACATATTTTATACTCATAAAGCACAAAAACAAAATAATATGTTCAAAAATACAAAAACATTCAAATATTGCTCATAAAATACAAATTTTAGATTGTATGCATTTCCATGTTTACTTTCCTTTACTTACTAGGTACCACATATACTATCTATGTTATTTTAGTCAATTTTATCATGCATACATGCTTCACTTGTTATTTTAGAGTGTTCAAAAATTTCTATAAGACTCAGATCCATCACACAAATCTAGATTTGGTACTATCTACCCACTAGGGGAACATACACATTTTACTCATTTGATACATTCACCCATTTTGGGGCATCTTATACACATTTTCTATTTTTAGTTTACATATTTTTATACTCTATATCATAGATTTATCATTGTTTATATCTTGATTTTTATCATCATACACTACAAAATTTGTTTTCTGACTACTACTACCCTAGACTCAGTTTATGTACATCTTTGTTATTATATAAATTTATGCCACATGTTCATGCATACTTTAATTTCTATTTTTGTTATTTTAGACTTGATTGTGTCTCTATTATTTTACATCTATTCGAGGGAATTTGAATATGCCATTTTTATATGGATCTACGCCACTTCCTTTAATTGTATGTATGATTTGGACATGTTACCATGTCCTTGTATGTGCCTTCTTGATTATGCATGTGAACATTTAAACATGTCCTTCCATGTGGCTCTACACCAACTTGATTTATATTTATGTATGTGGAAATTTAAACATGTCTTTGTGTATTTCTTTCTCAAATTTAGTGACATATGCTCATGTCCCTTGTATTATGGCCCCTTAGCCTACTTTGTGTGCCTCATGTGTGTTGTATGTATGCTTTAATGTATTTGTCATGGCCATGAAACTTGTCTCTTAATTTTTACACACTCTAGTTTTAGATGCCATGAGGGAACTCATGCATCTCCCCTTCCTCGTTGAGTGCCTTGATGGGCATCATGCCCCATCCCCCTAGGTAGTTACTCAATTTATTACTTAGATTTGTTGTCCATACACATGCTTACATTATTATATATATATTAACAATCTTGTGAATGCTAGATCTGACATACATCACACTACCAACTTATGATTAGATCATCTTACATCATGCTATCATGTATTTACAATATATTAGCTTATTACATAGATATAATTTATGCTTAGGCTAACACATATCATACAAAGCTTTTTTTAGGATAGTTATGCACAAGTTAAACAACTTCCCTCAAAAGAGGGGGTATTCAAAAAGGTTTTTCACAAAGATAAGGCCTTCCAAATATACTTAGATTATATTTTTTATCATTTAGGTACGTAATACATTTCTCAAAATTAAGAAAACACAATGGGAAACAATCAGATAGAGATCAAACTCAGTTTAGAAAAAAACAATACAGTTAGACACTAGCACTAAAAGTGGACATTAGCACTATAGTGCTACTATCCAAGGTATTGTGATACTATTTTGTAGCCCCAAATATATAAAATTAAATTATATAGAAATGTATAGTAGGTCCAGTCTAGGTTTGCACATATTCAATTATGAATTATCAATTTTTACTTACTTTTACATAAAAACATACTAGTTTTCTTAGATTGGGGGAATCATGCATGACATGATCACTCCTATTTTAGCATTAGATACTTAGATACAAATTATTATAACTCAATCTAGAATCCATATGCTCAAATACCATATTTAGGCATATGTACACAACACATTATTTTTGTATACTCACTTTTACACTAGTTGATCAGATAGAATGGAAAACTCCATATCATTCTCTATGTTCTTAATCTATATACCATTTACACTAGATTTAATTCCTTACTTTATTTTTCATGGTTAGCATTATTGAGTAGTCCCTGAGCTATATACCTAAATTTCCAAGAAATCTAGAATCCATATGCTCAAATATCAGATTTAGGGGCATGTACGTAACACATTATTTTTGTATACTCACTTTTGCACCAGTTGATCAAATGGAATGGAAAACTCCATGTAATTCTCTATGTTGTTAATTTATACACCATTTGTACTAGTTTTTAATAGATTTCATGCCTTACTCTATTTGTCATTGTTATCATTACTGAGTAGTCCCTAAGCTATGTACCTAAGTTTTTGCTTAGTTTTACATAAAAGCATACCAATTTACTTAGATTAGGGGCATAATGAATGACATGATCACTCCTATTTTAGTATTATATAATTAGATACAAATTATTACAACTCAATCTAGAATCCATATGCTCAAATATTAGATTTAGGGGTATGTACACAACACATTATTTATGTATACTCACTTTTGCACTAGTTGAGCAGATGGAATGACAAAATCCATGTCATTCTCTATGTTCTTAATCTATACACCATTCACACTACTATATTTCATGCCTTACTCTATTTATCATGGTTAGCGTTACTGAGTAGTCCTTGAGCTATGTACTTAAGTTCCCAAGAGGCTCCTGAGTTGATTTTCATTCTAGAGTTCCTAACACATAGCCATCATATATAGTTTTGTGTACAATCATACAAATTCAACTACTTTATAAAAATTTATTTATAGATTCATATACTACACATGGGTAGGCAATGTTGGAGTCCTAGAATACTTGAGCTCTTGATCCACCTACATAAGAGTGTTAGATAAGCCATTAGTCTAATCCAAGCTACTCATAAGTTAAGATTAGTGAACAAAGGTGGGAAGTGATGGAGTCAAGGCCAACTTGAGTTCTTGATCCACCCACATATGGGGATTAAGAAAGCCATTTAACTTAGACCAAGTTATTCACTAATTGATCACTAGCTATAAACATAGGATTTTACGAGTTTATACATTGGTTTACATACCTAATGAAGTGTATTCATTATTCTCATTTATCTTATATCTTTACAAAATTTTGTATTTTCTTTTGATATATTATAATTAAGGACTGGTGTTTGCAATTTTCCTTTGTAGTACATGCAATAGAGCACACTTCACATATTTAAATCCAGATTCATGAGATTTTCCTCTTAGGTAAGTCTAGGTACGTTTCTTTTCCTTTATCATATTTATTTAGATTTGTTGCATTTATATAATAAAGGGTGGGGAATGTAGTCATCTAAAATGTCAATTGAGTACTAACTATGTTACTTAAGACCACACATCCCTAGCTTATACCTAAACCTATCTTATGGCCTATTTAGACACTTATCTAGATTTAGTGTGGGTCTTTTGCATCCTTAGACATCTCAAAAATAGTCTCATACCCTCCCTTATGCATCTAGGCTCTTAGTGTCTTAGGTTATGCCACCTAGACATTAGTGCCATACTTTGGACACTAACACCCCGTGCTAGTGTCCCAGTTTAGGTGTTATTTTCCTTCTCCCTCTTTTTAGCCCCAATAGATATATTTTCAATTATAAAGACACTTAGGGTAAGCCTAGACCTATTTAAAACCTTGCATAAACACCATATATATATTATATATATATATATATATATATATATATACACACACACACACACACACACACATACATACATACATACATACATACATACATACATACATACATACATACATGAAATTTATCCCTTTATTCACTAGAGGGAAATTAGATGCAAATACACATAAACAAACTTAGAAAAAGTTATGCAAAAATAGTGTTATTAATCCCTATTCTGCCCTACTCTTATATACAATCATATGCAACCATCCAAAGCTCAAAATACATAGTTTTATAGTCTCAAGCCTCAGTCAAATCACTCAAACCAAAATTCATACTTGATTCACTTACACTTGCACCAGCACTTAGGTGGGGAAAAATACATTAGGTTTGATCCCTCCTCAAAGTAATGCTATGTAGGAAAATCTCAACACAATAGGGTGTTGAGGATGTCTAGCCTACCCCACTAAATCATTGTTCTCGTGTTGTTCATTCAAGCCCTTGCAAGCATGAAAACCTAGGGTTTTTAGAGGAAAATAGAGCTACATGTAGGGATTTTTTTAGTGGTGAATCTTCATTAATTCATGAATATTCCACTTTTCAAAGTTTGAATTTGTCAATTTTGTGGGGTAATTGACAACACGATATCTCCTACATTTTTGGGTATAATTTAAATTTAAGGGTCAATTCACCTAGTTTTTAAAATAAATTTCCTCCTATATATGTTTGTCACCAACACCAAGAAATCCAATATATGGGAATTCAACACTATATATTATATATTAAACTTTCTACCCTAAATCATAATACCATGTGCTAAACGATAGGAAGAAGGCACAAGGAAACATCAAGCAATTATTGGGTTACTAAAACCTAAATTAACTATTGAGTGACTACATTCATATGAATAACAATAAAAATAGGTTCCAAATGACTATCAAAAAATGTCACATGACTAAATCTATATGTTGTGTGACTATATCCAGCTATTGGGAGATAAATTTAAGCTGTGAGGTGATAACAACTAATTATCCAATTTTAGGCAATAGTTTTCAAGATAAAATTGTAACATAATTACATATTGTTATGGATAACATTCCCCCTTTATTAAAAATGGAGGAACCCTCTAAAAATATCATTAACCATTGCTTTAGTGTCCTTTCTTTATTCTTATCACTGACACTTTCTCAAATCTTCAGGATATGCACCACCTTGATTTCCCCAAGTACTAATACACCTATTTTATTTCTCTTTAAAACTAATGAATATTTATTCCTTTTATAAATTAGGGTAATAACATTATAGGTTGATTTTCAATTGATTCTCTTAGAGTCTAGTTCCCCTATCAAATCAATGGACCTATGGCTCTCTATGGCAAATCGATATATTCATATTTTAAAAGTAAGTTTTAATGTATCATATTATTTTTATTTTTATTTTATGTAGTCATTTTATGAATTTTGTAGAGCCCAGCTAAATAAAAAGGTGCCATTTTTCTATGAGTCGGATTGGCTAGCCCCCTAGACCTATTAGAGATGTCAGAGCCCAAGAGAGCCAAACTAAATGGGAAGGCACCACATCACCATGAGTCAGAATGGATAGTCTCTTAGACCTATCAAAGATGTTATAGCCTGGGATATCTTGATTGAAAAAGAAAGTTACATGTTGCCATGAGTTATAAAGATTAGTCCCCTAGACCTATTAGATATGTGAGAGCCTATGAGAGCCTAGCCAAATGGGAAGGTGACATATCACCAAATGTCAGAATGGTTAGTCCCTAAACCTATCAAAGATGTCAAATCATAAGAAAGCCTAGTTTAAAGGGAAGGTGAGACATCACCATGAGTCAAAATGGTTATTCCCCTATATCTATTATATCCTAAGATAGCTCAACTAAATGGGAAGGTACCATGTCACCATGAGTTAAAATAACTAGTCCCCTAGACCTATCAAAGATGTTAGAGCTAGAGAGCCTATCTGAATGGGAAGGGACCATGTCATCAAGTGCATAGATAAATTAAAAACCACCTAAAGCCTCATGAAGATTTGAATAAAGTAAAAATAAAATAAGATAACTAATCAAGATGTGTCATGTGTCCCTAAGAGACACATCACGTAGCCTAGGGGAACAATGTGGAGTACAGAGAAGTGTCTAGGTGTCAACCATTATTATGAAGACCAATGAGTAGGTGAAATGTGTTAGAAAGTATTTGTTAGTTTAAAATACTTGAAGAGATGTGAGTTCATTCCTACCATGCATTGGGAATCAACATAATGGGAATATAGCCTCAATTAGATAGTTATTAAAACATCCCATCAACATTGTTAAATCCAAGTAATGGAGAAGGATCATATGATCCAAATTCAATTTTAGATTCAGAAATAAATAGAGAAAATCTAACCACCAACTCAAATTAAAATTCATAAAAAGTGAGCTACCAAATGTCATTAATACATGGGGATGTATGCACACACTTATAAATACCTAAGATAATCTTGATAATGGTTATCATTATTGCCTTCAAATAAATCACTAACTCTTTAATTTCAAAATTCCACAAAGCCCCTATATACCATGCCTTCTATGCTTAAATCCTCTTAATTTCTCCCTTGTCCTAATCTAATGGTTTCTTCATCCTCAAACCTAAAGGTAGAACTTGAATATAGGGACACCACCTTTGCTGCTAGCTTGACTAAGTATAAGCACTACAACAATATATTCAAAGCCATTGAGCAAGTCCCCAAGGATTATACTAAAAATGATGACTAGCAGGTTAAGTATGAGGATGCCCTTAAGTCATATAATAAGTTTAACCTCCATATATCCATTTCCAAACCAAATGTGTTTCACTATGATGACCTATTGGGTGATATCCTTCATAAATACATATATGTACAAAATGGGGTCAATGACTAGGTATGCTTATCCCACTCTTGGCACCAGATTTTTGATGTGTTTTGGAACACCTTAAAGGCATGCTACTACCTCTTAGAATTTATTTTTTTATAATGTAATGATAGTGTTGGTTTGGATAAGTACCTACTAGATCTATGATGTACTCCATGACTAGGCTAAGAACCCCAACTCCAAATGGCTTAACAAGGAGAACATCAATGCATACCTTATTCACACATTCTGAGAGGAGGTTAAAATAAGTATGATCCTACTAAACTATATATTTATGGGATAGGAATACCAACACATGAATGATATATAGGTGCCTCTTATGCACATGATCTTAACATTCTCAAATATTCTAGATATGAGGGGATTAATCAACTTCAAGTTGGTCAATGTCATCATAGATAACTCAGTTGGGGGAAAATTCTACATGATGAGATACCTAATAGATTATATTTACAATATACTCTATTTCAAACCTTTAACCTTTCATGTGTGGGTTCCTAGTGACTTGACTATCCACATGGTCTTCTACAAACTCTATGGCCACCATATCCACCACCATGTCTAAGACATATGCGAGAACTTATACCCAGTGGTCTATTAGGCCATTAATAAAACTCTGATGCCCTAACTCTTAAGGTAAATATGGGAACCTATCATAAACATTGGGGACTACTAGATATATAAATTTGACACTATGATCTAAATCATGGGTTTCCTCAAGGATTCCCTCTTCCTTCCATCTTATGTTCCTGACCACCTATAAGAACAAGAGATAACCTATAAACTAGTAGAAGGCATCTTCTTGTTTTTCATACAAAATCAGTAGAAGGCTTGCTCATAATTCTTGATCACCATATGATACAACATCTATAAGATATTCCCCTTAATATAGAAGGTAACAACCACATGAGACTCCTTCACCATTGTAAAGTGCAAGGTCTAAAAGTGGGACCTTAAATGGATAATTTGAGCCCATTTTGCATAATACTCAACCTAACTCAACATCAACTAGGGCCATTAGGACAAATATGATAATGAGCTCTATTTGAATGATGTCAATGATATGAGGTGATATCTTAAATAGTGGATAAGAATAATAAGAAGGGAAAGAAGGCTCAAGTAGGCATCTCCATGCCTCTTGCTCTTGCTCAATTTGTGGAAGACCTAACTCTAACTCTAACCATCTCTTCGAGGATCTCATAGGGTATCCCACCCCTTCTCCCCCTTGAGTTCTAGCTCTAGATCCACCTATACCAATATCTCCTACTCTTCATGCTCCATCTCTACATCTACCTCATCTAACTATTCCTCATGCTTCATCTCCTCTTTTTCCTCCTTTAGTAGCTCCTATGGTAGCTCTAATAACTAGTCCATGATAGATATGATCATAGATTACATGATGCTAGGTATCCTAAGCATAACTCACTCAGTTATTGACACCATAGCCCCTAATATTTGATGTGGTTGACATATCAATATTGACCTTAAAATGAGGCACCCATCAAGGTTATTATATTCACTCATCCATATCCTCTCATTTTCATTATACCTCTCACTCCCACCATGTTCCAACTCCTAGTTCTAGTGCCCACTAGTTTGGCTCTACCCACTCTATTTCCCATCACCCCCCCTCCATATTTTTCTTAAGAACCTTTGGCCTTGATCCTTTAGAGTTTCCTTGCTTCCTAATTCCCCTCTACTCCTCCTATATCATAAATTGGAGTCCTCTTGATACCTCCCTTCCGTATGTTTTTAGCATTAGGCATGACTGCAACCTTTGGAAACATACCAATTATAATAGGGATCTTCCTAATCCCTACACCAATTAGCCTAGTAATCCCCTCTATAGGCCCAAGTACTCAGGTATCAACCCCTATGGTCCTTATCATTCTAGTCAGAACATTCACTACAAAACCTAAAGTTAACTTGGGAAAGAGGCCAAAGAATAAATAAAAGGTGACCCACATTCTATATTTATAATGAAGGCCTTCTATTCTATCTCCACCTCCTTTATAGTCTTTAACAATTCCTCTATCCTTAGTATTATTAGCTTAGTGTTTATCTCCTTAGACCCCTCTCTCCCTTACCCAAGGCCCCACAAGACTCACCTTCAACCAATCTATGTCTTCCTTTTTGTTTACAAACCATTCCCAAGGGTGATTCTACTTTAGGTGAACCTGAATTAGAAACAATGGCAAGTGAAAAAGTTCCCTTGAGCCTCCTCTTTCATTATCCCTCCTTTTTCTCCCTTAACCCCTCTACCTCTAATCCTTTCCTCTTTCACTCCTTCCACTTCTTCCATCTCCCCTCCACCTCATCCTCCACCCTTCACCATTATTTTAGCCACACCTCCTACACCCCCATAACTCGAGGGATGGTCCTAGGGTTACATACACTAGTGGAAGGCTATCTAGGGTGACCTAAATGTGAATAGTGTTTTGAAAAAGCATTTAGAATGATAAAGAGAATGTTCACATAGAGGTTTGTTTAAGAAGGGAACCTAGTGATATGGTAGACCCATAAGGATATGTTCTCACTCACTAAGGTGATAACATCCGTTAGGGAAGAGAGGATGGCTAAAGACCCACTATCCATCCAATAAGATATGCACGATATTCTTGAGAATATCATTGAGGACATGTAAATCCAAGTCTAGACTCTCTAGTCCCAAGTGAAGAGCACGTACCTAGTTGGGTTAATTAGCCAAGTTAGGGACACCCTCCTACTACTTTTACCAATCCTTGGAAAATTAGTGGAGACTCTAGCTAACACCAATTCACTTATATAGTGGACTTGTAACATAAAATTTCACCCTATGTGAGAGATTTAATTAGGTTCTCTCACTCTTAGATATAAAATACACTCCAAATTGTATGAAACTAACATGAACATAGTTCAAGACAACCCTCACTCATACAATCTCTTTAGCTGGTCATTTACATCAATATTTCCAAAAGTAGGCCCACTAGGTAAGAGATAAAGTATGGAGGAGTATGAAACTCACACAATACCTTCACTAATGACTAAAATGCATAAGTTTTAGACCTATAACAATGGTGGAAAACCTACAAAAAGGCAAGAAAGATGGATAATTACCAAGGAAGAACACCTCTCCACAAAGCCATCATACATAAACTAACTAGAGCACTAGATGTAAGCAAGAGATAGGCAAAAAAGGTTAATTTATTACTTCAAAAGGTTATTGTTAGTCAAATTCCACCCCCAAGTTTGCACCTTTCAAATTTGGCCAAGTTTAGTACTTAGATTTTCTTCAAAAGAAATGTTCTTTGACAAAGCCCGTAACAAATACAAGTCTTTTCCTTTTAAAAAGTTCATTTTGGTCTTTTCTAAGCCTGTGCCTAATTCCTTTAGGGTTCTATTTTAAGCCTTTACCAAATTCTTTTAGACTTTTTGTCTGAAGCATTTTTCCTTAAGTGTATTTCTTTTGGACTTTTCATTTTCAACTTTCCAGAAGGATAAGTCTCCAAAAAGTTACCCTACACATTTTCTATGAAAGATATCTTTTCAAAGTTGAAGGGTACTTTGAAACTTTTTTGAAGGGTACTTTTTCCTTTTGAATGGTCCAATTTAACTTTTTCAAAGGAATTCTTGTAGAGAAAGTGCCCTTTTCAAAAAGTTTTAAAGGTATATTTCAAAATTCTGAAGGGTACATTTTAAAATTCTGAAGGGTAGATTTCAAAAATTCCAAAGGGTTCATTTCAAAAATTTGAAGGGTTCTTTTACAAAAAAATGGACCAATTTTTTTTTTTGAAGGGTACCTTGTAAATTTTTTGAAGGGCACTTTAGTTTTTTTGAGGGGCAATTTTTGACTCTTTTGAAGGACTCTTTCAAGACAAAAAGGACCCTTGCAACTTTTCTGAAGGGTATGTTGCAAAATTTTAGAAGGGACATTCTAAGGCTAAATGGACCATTTCAATTTTTTGAAGGGTCAAGTAGAAAGTTTGAAGGAATTCTTTTAGATAAATTATTTGAAGAATTCTTTTGGAAAACTTGAAAAGGTGCTAAGGTCCATTTATTTTAGACATTTTTTTTGATACAAATAGATCTCTCAAAGACATAAATTCTTTCAAAAATATTATTTGATGAATTTTTGTTGGAAAATTGTTCACAAGAAAGGGAAGACAAAAAGTCTAAAGGAAATACCCAAAAGGTGATGACCCATAAAAATTCAATTTAAAACTACAAGAAATAGTTGTTTCTATTTAAAAGACTTGATAGGAATGTGAGATCAGACATGGAGGTAACAAATGTGTGAATCCTAAGCATTTGGTGTAGACAAAGCAAGCAAAATGGATAGGTTGATAGTTTGAGTCATTACTTCCATGAAATCAATAACCATAGGTGTCTAAAGGATAGCTAGGAGTTAGAAAGAAAAATTTCTAACTATCTTCATGAGTTCCATTCTCCTTAGTAGTGATATGTGTTAGCTTCTCTATTTTTATTTTTGAATGCTCATAGATGATCTTTGATATTGCCACCATTATTATGACTTATTTTGGATAAGTAAACCTCATAACATGACATGTCTCACCCCATCCATCTGTCTCATGCATCTATGACTAATTCTCACATGTGGACACATGTCCTTGTGTCTCTTTAGCTTCTCTTCCCTCCCTCTTCCTCAAATTTATATAAATTAAGACATTTAAGCCATTGTAAGGGGACCACATTTTTTGTTATGGTGAATTCCTACTAAAATTACATTGCACTTCAATTTTGAAAATTGAATACAAGACCAATTCTGAGTTGTGAACTTTTATCTGAGTATGTGAGTGATGTATAACGGAGATAAGTGATAACATCATCCTTACTCCCTTTATTATTCATGTTTGAATAAAGGTTTTGATGTTAATAGGTTATGTGAAGTGTTTTGAATGTATTAAACTCTCTTTCAAGTATGAAATTGTATCTATGGTGTGCAATCTACCCCTTAGGTTGATTATCTTATTGATTATCTCAAGTATGTTACCTTCAAATTGAAACACTATGTTAGTATCTTTCAATGCATGGAATTAGTCTTGGAAATAATTATTATTCAATAGAAGTGTGATAGTTAGTGGGATAAATTCTTGTTGGATCACTTATTTAGCATAGTTTTATATTTTATTTAAACTTTTGACTCTTTTCATGAACAAGATTAGACTAAGTGATAGACACTCAAAGAAAAGTTTTAGGGAGCTAGCCATTTTTCAATCCTAGAGACTCATCTCTCTTATAAATTCCCAAAAACTGAAGGGATGATTCAATGTTGCATCAAATTGAAGGAATTTCATATAACATCCTAGGGTACACAATTTGATGACAATAGTTTTGACATGCCTAGTGGGACAACTGGTCCTAATTATTTCCATGTCAAGGCAAACATTGGACTTGACAAGTCCAAGGTTATAAAATCATTCTTAATCCAACATGTGGTGACTCTGAAAGGTGAGAATGTATGGTTGTAGATCAATTTATTCACATTATACTTCATGGTATTCACTAGATCATCTTCTAGTAGAGCCTTTAATCAAGTCCCTCTACTTGAAACTCCTCTTGAAGAATAACACCCTAAACCATTGCTAAGCTTTAGAGATCCTGAACAAGAAATTTTTGAAGAGGAAGAAGAGGAGGTTAAAGAAATAATAGTTAAAGAGGAAGAAGAAATGGCTAGAAGACATTCTTTCCTAGCCTTCAACACCCAAAATCGAATTAACCTTCACGCGTATGATCCTATTCCTCCTAATGCTACCAAAAGTCTCCCCAATTTAAATGGAGAGGGTCTTGTTACCCCATCTGATCATATTAGGGATATTTCAAATTGTTACAATTTCCAAAATATCTCCCAAGCTAACATAACTATTAGACTACTTACCATGTCTCTAAAGGGGAAGGCACTTGATTGGTATAGAACATTGGAAGGTGGTTATATTACTAATTGGGATGAATTTGGAGAGTTTTTGGTAAACATGTTACAAAATAAGAGTTAACATACTTCACTAATTCACCAATGAATGTGATAAAGAGAGGTCCTAATAAATTTATGGGAGATTTCAATGAGATATTTAAAAGAACATAACATAGGTTGCCATAAATTATGAGGCCTCCTCCAAGCTTTGTATTCCCCACCTATTTTAAGGCTATTAGCACTAATGTAGCAATAATTTTTCAATCAATGGGAGGATTTACTTTACCTTAAGCATATGAGATAGCCATTGAAGCTAAGAATAGTCTAATACAAGATATGAATTATCTCTAAGAGTCTCCATGCCTTTGTTTTCTCATAATTCAGTTGAATCCCCAAGCATATCTCAAGTCCCCAATACTAATGTCAAACCTAAAATTAATCCCAAGAAGGTGGATGATGTTATACATAAGGATGAGATGATTTGGTCTTTACAAACCTATCTCAAGAAAACACAAATGTATGCAAGTGCTCTACCCAATCCTCAATACTATCCTCAATAAGGCTATATACCTCCACCCTAATACACTAAACAAGGAAGAGGAAAAGGTCAACAAGGTTTCAATAGGCAGCCCAACACTTACAATCCCAATTCCATTCCATCCACAAAGGTTTTTGTTCTAATCCACACCAATCTAGTCTAAGGAGAGTAACATTTATATTATTGGGGGAAATATCAAGGTTAATTTATGCATAATTGTGGAAAAGGTAATCAAGTTTTGGTATCTCAATAAGGATCTACTCCTTATGTTACATCAGAAGAAGTGAATCTCACGCAAAGGGATGTTTAAGGACAAGGTAGTAGCCAAGGTATTAGTTTTATGAACTTCTAAGTAGAAGACAATTATGTGTTGAATCAAAATACATCAGTTATAGCCAACATAGGGGATAAAAAGAGGGCTTTAGGAGATACTATAGCAGCACAAGTTATTCTAAATGATGCCTCTCTAAGGCCACAAAGTGTGAGTACTAATGTAATAGATCCTACTAGTCACACTACTCCTCAAAGTCAGAATGTGAGTAAGGCTACCAAACCTCCAAAGCAATAAGTTTAAGCTCCTTAATTTCCTTCAAGAATATAAGACAAGGTGAATACTTCCTCTCTAAACATTATTAATTCCTTGAAGAATACCAAGACAAACATTTCTCTTTGGGAATTATTGCATATACCTAGCCAAAAGGAATTTCTACAAGAACAACTCTCAAACATTCATGTAGCCCCTCAAGTTCCAAGACACAATGGTGTAGTTCTTACCAAAACACCTAATTATGTCTTAGAACCATCCAAAAAATCTGAAAATCCTACACCTTTCTACCTCACACTCATTATGGGAGACGAATTGGTTCATAATTACATTGTAGATAGTGGATCCAGTATCACAGTTATGCCTAAGGTGGTTGCTGATAAGTTCATACTGAAGCATAAGCCTCATAACAAGGGTGTGTTACATCTTGATGGAAATCTAGCCAATAATTTGGGGTTGGTGAAAGTTTTGAAAGTTTTCCTACATGATTGTCCAAGTTTCCCTATCCTACAAGACATCATGGTGGTTGGTATTCTAGCTCATTTTGTTATTTACTTATCAAGAGAATTCATGGCTAGGATTGGAGGGTACCTTACAGCTGATTGGTATTTTCTAGCCTTTAGAACAAGATATGGAGATAAAGTGATTATAATAACATATCCCTTGGCAAGGTTCCACATTGAACTATATGTGGAGACAAATTCAAATCAGAATTATATGATTAGTGAGCAAGAAGAAGGTGTCATTGGTGGTAAAACACCCTTTCCCCTTGAATGTATTTTTGACCTCTTTATTGATGAATATGGTACTAAAACTTATGAACATGACCCCCATGAATTCATAGAAGAGACTGAATTAGGGGTATATTATATGCATGAGAAGAATATTCTTATACCATCCCTCGTTAATGAAGATCATGAACTTGAAGGAATATGGGAAATGTTTTTTGATGGATCTAAAAGCAAGATAGGGGTCAGAGTTGGAATCATGTTGGTTTCTCCCTCACATATCCAATATTACTCTTCATACATATTCCATTTTAACTATACTTACAATGTGATAGAATATGAAGGCTTGGTTCATGGCCTCCAATGAGTAGAGAGAAAGGGAATAAAGAATTTGAAGGTATATAGAGACAGTGAATTGATTATAAATCAAGTGAGAAACCAATATACATCCAAGAACCATTTTATTAAGTCTTACAGGCATAGGGTATGGGATTTAATTGAGGACTTTTATGCTTTCAATAACCAACCTATACCAAGAGACTCAAATAAACATGCTGATAGGTTGGCTATGATAAGATCACACTTTGATATAGTTTATGATGTAAGTAAAGAGAAGGACCAACCTCACATCATAATCATTATGAGACATTCTATTCTAGATAATGAAGTGTCTTGGCAAGCATTTGAGAGTGATACACACATTGTACACTTCACTCAAAATGAACCAGAATTTTCTTCAAAGAATCAAAAGAAGCTTCATAATCAATATGAAGAACAAGTCATCCAACTAAATACAAAAAATATACAAAAGGGGATGGTTACTTTGGAGAGTGTGTTAAATGAATATGAACAAAGAAGGAAAAAAAGGGTAAGCATGTCTACAAAGGAAGATAACTATGAAATAATCTTGATATTTAAGGACAAAGTTTTAAAATTTGGTAAGATATGTTCTCTTTCTAAAAAGTAGGCATTCATTAAATTGTGTAAATAATTTCATGATATTTTCACTTAGGAATACAAGGATTTTAAAGGGTTTGATCCAAGTCTGGATCATCACACCATTGATTTAGAACCTGGAGCTAAACCAGTTAAGCAAAAACAAAGGCCTATCAATCCTAAGATAGAGGAACTCATGAAGATAAAGTTTACCAAATTGATTGAGTCTAGGATTATCTTTCATATCAAGCACTCAACTTGGGTAGGTAACCTCGCACTAGTCTAAAATAAGAGTGGAGAGATCAGACTTTGTGTGGACTTTAGGGATCTAAATATATTTTCACTCAAAGACCATTATCCACTACCTTCCATGAAGCATATTTTGTAAGTGGTTTTAGGTTCTCAATTATTTTCACTACTTGATGGCTATTCATGTTATAACCAAATATTGGTGAATGAGTAGGATTAGTTCAAGAGAGAATTCATCACGAAATGGGGAATGTTTTCATATAGAAAGATGCCTTTTGGTTTGTCTAATGTTGGTGTTACCTTTCAAAGGGCAATGGACATAGCCTTTAAGGGTTTGATCAATAAGTTTTTTCTTGTTTACCTTGATGATATAAATATTTTTTCCAAGGATTATAATGACCACATGAAACATCGAAGGCAAGTATTTGAGAAGTGTAGAGAGTTTGGAGTTTCTGTCAATCTAAAAAAAATGTATTTATCTTTTTCATGAAGGCAAGTTATTAGGTCATATTATGTCAAAAGAAGGCTTGTATATTGATCTTTTAAGGATTAAAGCCATTATAGGCTTATATTTTCCTCTACATAATAAAGGTTTTTAAAGTTTCTTAGGCAAGATAAACTTTGTAAGAAGGTTTATTCTAGGATTTTCTACTTTGGTGAAGCCTATCATAACTATGCTCAAGAAGAACCAAGCTTTTGCTTGGATAAAGGAAGGTAAGAATAGTTTTGAGGCAATAAAACAAGAAATTGAACAATCTCTTACTCTCTTGAACCCAAGCTTTGTCAAGGATTTCATAATCTATACTTTTTTTAACCTTGACACAATCTCAGCTATGCTTATGCAAAAGAATGATGAGGAAATTGAATAACCCATTACATTATTTACTTAAGGATTGGAAGATTATGAGGTCAAGTACACATTTTTTGAGAATTAGGATCTAGCTATGATAAGATGTGTGTAAAATTTTAGGCACATGGTTTCAAATAACAAGATATATGTCATGGTCTCTCATCCTAGCACCAAAGAGTTCTTCCTAAGCAAATACCTCAATGAGAAGAGAACTAGATGGATCACAAAGGTAATAGAGTATGATGTTGATAAAAAGGTAAAAAACTTGGTAATAGGAAAGGGGTTATGTGAACATCTAGCTTTATATATTCAAGGGCTAAGGGAAGAAGTCTTAGTCAATCAATATCATCCCCAACTAGTTGGTCATATATCAATTCAAAGTTACACACAAGACATCATTGGTTTCCTCCAAAATGGTAATTATCTTAATGGTTTTTAAAAGTCAACAAGAAGGTATTTTATATTTCAAACCATTCCTTATTATATTTTATATGGTATTATCTTTTGGAGGGATGTGAATGGTGTACTACTAAGGTATGTTGACAATGAATAGTTTGTCATCTTGCTAGAAAAGTTTCACAATGGTGTAGATGGAGGTCATTTCTCCATAAAAACAATAGATACAAAGATAATTAGGGCAGGGTATTATTGTCCTAGCCTTTTCAAGGATTTCTACTCTTAGGTTAAGAGGTGTCCTCAATGTGCCTTCTTTGTAGGCAAACAAAAACTTGCAGCCCTTCCATTGAATCCTATCCAAGTAGACTAGCCTTTCATGCAATGGAGCCTTGATTTCATTTGTATGATCAACCTTCCATCAAGTGATAGACAAAAATGGATATTGACTACTATTGATTACTTCACAAGGTGGGTAGAAGATGTTGCATTGAAGAAGGTAAATGAAAATGTAATTTTGAAGTTTTATGAGAGTATCACAACAAGATTTGGGGTTAAATATACTATCATTTATGATAATGAACTTGATTTTATAAGTGCTAAATTTTTTGAGTGGAAAAATAAGAATGAAATTTACTTGAGTACCTCATCCAACTATTGCCATCAAGGTAATGGATTGGATAAGTCTACTAATAAGAACCTCATTGAGATCATCAAGAGGAAATTGGAAAACAATCAAAGAGCATGGCACACCAAGTCAAAGATAACTTTATAGGCTGATAGGATAACTCCTAAGAGATCAATTGGTAACTCTCCCTTTGTTTTTGTTTATGGGAGAGAAGGTAGGTTGTCTATCTCTCAAGAGCTTCCTACACTAGGACTTGCACATCAGTTGGAACTACTAGAAAATGATCTAATGGAAGTTAGATTGACAGAACTAATGCAATTACAAGAAGCAAGGGACAATGCACATAAAACCATAGAACACCACCAAGTACTCATGAATAAGTCCTTTGACAAAAGAGAAAGTATAAGACTATTTAAGGAAGGTGACTTGGTTTTCAAATGGAATGAGGATAGATAAAAACTAAGTAAACATACAAAGTTTGATTCTTTGTGGAGTGGACCTTACATCATCAAAAAGTGTAAGAAAATTAACTCCTTTTAGCTAACTAAGATGAATGGATAAGAATTTCCTATCCCTATGAATGGGATAGATATGAAGTTATGTTGTTAGTCCTTCCAGGTTTGTCTTGCAAATAGTAGCATAGGTGTGTGTGTGTGTTTAGTCTAGTTTAATTTTGGCTATTGTGTTCCCTAAGTGTCCTAGTTTAACATATGCATGTTTCCTTTGTTTTTATTTATGTTCCCTAAGTGATTAGTAGCACATGTGTGTCTTTGTTTTGTGTTTTACTTTTGTCTTGTGTACATTATTCTTCCCTTATGTGTTTTGTGTATGTCAATTATTTTCAGGTCAATCCAAGGTCTGTTCATGACTATTTGAGTGCTCATTTACATGACTCCATGCCAAATGGAAGGATTTAGGTAGCTAGTCTTAGGCATATTAGACATGCCATACCTAGGAATTTCTAAGAATGTTGGTCAAATTCCACCCCTAGGTTTGCACCTTTTAAATTTAGCCAAGTCCAGTACTTAGCTTTTCTTCAAAATAAATGTTCTTTGACAAAGCTCACAACAAATGCAAGTCTTTTCCTTTCAAAAATTTCATTTTAGTCTTTGATAAGCCTATGCCTAATTATTTTGAGGTTCTATTTTAATCCTTTGCCAAATTCTTTTAGACATTTTGTCTGAAGTATTGTTCCTTAAGTGAATTTCTTTCAAACTTTTCATTTTCAACTTTCTCGAAGGATAAGTCTCCAAAAAGTTACCCTATGCATTTTCTCTGAAAGATATATTTTCAAAGCCTAAGGGTACTTTAAAACTTTTATGAAGGGTATTTTTCATTTTGAATGGTCCAATTCAACTTTTTTGAAGGAATTCTTGTGGAGAAATTGCCCTTTTCAAAAATCCTGAAGGGTACATTTCAAAAGTCTAAAGGGTACATTTCAAAAAGTCTAAAGGGTGTAAAAAAGTCTAAAGGGTACGTTTCAAAAGTCTAAAGGGTTATTTTTTAGAAAAATGGACTAAATAGAAATTTTGAAGGGTACCTTGTAACTTTTTTGAAGGGCACTTTAGTTTTTCTGAGGGGGAGTTTTCAACTTTTCTGAAGGACTCTTTCAAGCCAAAAAGGACCCTTGTAACTTTTTCAAAGGGTATGTTTCAACTTTTTTAATGGGACATTCTAAGGCTAAATGGACCATTTAAAATTTTTGAAGGGCCAAATAGAAAGTCTAAAGGAATTATTTTAGAGAAATTATCTAAAGAATTATATTGAAAAACTTGAAAAGGTGCTAAGGTCTTTTTATTTTTGACATTTTGTTCAATACAAATAGAGCTCCCAAATACATAAATTATTTTGGAAAGATTTTCCAATGGATTCTTGTGGGAAAATTGTTTGCAAGGAAGGGTCAAGACAAAAATTCTAAAGGAAATACCTAAAAGGTGATCACTTTCAAAACATTAATTTCAAACAACAAGAAATAGATGTTACTATTCAAAAGACTTGATGGGAACACAAGATCATATGTGGAGGTAATAAATGTGTGAAGCCCGAGCATTTGGCATAGACAGAGTAAGCAAATTAGATAAGTTGATAGTTTGAGTCATTACGTCCATGAAATAAATAACTATAGGTGTCTAAAGGATAACTAGTATTTAGAAAGAACATTTTCAAACTATCATCATGAGTTCTATTCTCCTCAGTAGTGATATGTGTCAGTTTCTCTATTTTTAGTTTTGAATGCTCATGGATGATATTTGATAGAAGTAATTTCTTGTGCCACTCCTAAAGGCTGTATGCCACTTTCCACCATTCTCATGACTTGTTTTGAATAATTAAACCTCTTGGCATGACATAGATTTCCCCATCCATATCTCTCATGCATCTATAACTAATTCTCATATGTGAACACATGTCCTTGTGCCTTTTCAGCTTTTCTTTCCCCCTCCTTCCTCAAAGTTCTATAAATTAAGCCATTTTGGTCATTGTAGGGGGACCACATTTTTTGCTATAGTGAGTCCCTACTAAAGTGGCACTGCACTTTGATTTTAAACATTGAATACAAGACCAATTCTATGTTATGAACTTCTGTTTGAGTATGTGAGTGATGTATAGTAGACCTAAGTGAAAGAATCATCCTTACTAACTTTATCCTTCATGTTTGAATAAATGTTCTGATGTTAATAGGTCATGTGAAGTGTGTTTAATGTATTAAACTCTATTTTAAGTATGTAATTGTATCTATGGTGTCAAATCTTCCCCTTAGGTTTATTATCTTGTGGATTGTCTCAAACATGTTACCTTCACATTGAAACACTATGTTAGTATCATTTAATGCATGGAATTAGTCTTAGAAAGCATTGTTATTCAATAAAAGTGTGATAGTTAGTGGGATAAATTCTTGGTGGATCACCTCTTTAGCATATTTTACTTTTTTATGCAAAATTTTGACTCTTTTCATGAACAAGCATTAGATTAGGTGATAGACACTTAGAGAAAATTTCTAGGGAGCTAGCCCTTTTTCAATCCTAGAGACTCATCTCTCTTATAGATTCCCACAAACTTTAGGGATGATTCAATGTTGCATCACATTTAAGGAATTTCATAGAACTCCTAAGGGTACACAATTTGATGACAACAATTATTTTACACACTTTTGACAAGGTTTTACCTTGTCAAATGAGAGTATATGTTACAAATGGGGAAAAAAGGGATATACAAAAGAGAAGGGAAGAGAGAGGAGAAGAAATCTATAAAAATTCAATAAAAACACTCCACCACCTTCCATAGAGTCTCAAAAATATTCATATTAATTAATCACTAATCCTCTCTCATCAAATTAACCTCCAAAGATTAAAAGGGTCTTCAAACCTTCTCATTGGCTTGAAAAGGCACTATAAGACAAAAATATTTAAGGAAGATGATGTCATAATCCAATATCTTTGAGAAAAGTATTAACAGACTAGATATATAATTTAATTCTCCAAATTTCTCCTCCAACATACAAACTCTCCCACTTGCACTTCTATACCCTATTTTACTTTGCTTCTAGAAGGACTTGACATGATGGTTAGTGATTATGGCACTTTATGCTTGCAATTGACCCTGAAGTATATCTTAAAGTGTTTGATTTTTGATAAATATTTAATTATCATCTCATATTTTCTCTTATAACCTAAAAAATACTCCATTAAACCTAAAAATCTCTTGGACTCCATTGATGGAGGTCTTCAAGCTTGAGCCACCTTTAACTAGGTGCCCAAAAAACTACTTCCAAGGTCACTTGTCACCATGAGAGCCACTTATGGACATGTAGAAGGATTATAGACATACATATAATTACTATTAAGGATAAAATGAATATTTAGACCACCTTAAAGACCTAGTACAATGGTGAAAAACACCATTAAACTTGCAACCATTCACAAAATGTCAAAAAACTTGGGTTTTTTACCTTTCATGTAAACAAGGCATCCTATAAACCATTAAAAAGGGATTAAAGTACCATATAATGGTGATTAAGGTCCCATTACACCTCTTACATGCATTTGTACCATTTCTCTCTTTGAAGACTTATAAAAATGGGCATTTTAGGCTATTTTGGGCCTCTTAGGCACCCACACATGCCAATATATTTTTAAAAATAGGTTTTAAATGAGATTTAGAGAGTAATATATAGGTTATAGGTTATTTCCAAGTTATTCTAGGTCACTTCATGGACTTATGAATTTAAAAAACTAAAAATAGTCAAAAAAGCTCTTTTGGCAACTCAGATAGACCTATCTTCTTAGTGATCATGCATAAAATATAGACCTCCATTCCAAAAATTATTTGCATAGATATTTATTCCATATACCCATTCAAAATCCCTAAAAATTTTGGGTTCCCATTTGGAAGGTATGCAAATATATGTACATGGGCTCTACATGCACTCTATGCCTACTTATCTTCTTAATGATTGTTGATAAAACTCAGACCCTAAACCAACCTCAATCCAAAATTAGTTTAAATCACATATTGATAATAAAAAAATATGAAAATAATTTGGCACTACTCCTTATGTAGTGAAAGATACGAGCATCTGAAGAGGTGGATCGAAATGGGTGTCTTAGACTTGGAAAGCTTGAAATTATCCTTGAGAATAAAAATTACATTTTAATTGTTACCAAATGATTTAAAAAACTCATTAATGTCCTAAAAAATCTGATAATAAATTAATAAGGTGTCATCTTTAATTGATAATGTTTTCTAATGCCTTAATGTGATATAAGCCTTCTCAACCTTAAGACTAGATTCTAGGCTTAATAATGAGTTTCAAGCATTGAGGCACCTATAGGAGTATATTAGGGTTAATAACATGGTTTAAAATTCATTTAAATCCATTTTTACCTCCTTTTTATTCTCAATATTCACCATGTCTTCATGGTCTCTCAAGACTGCCCATGGGAATGGTTGTCTGCCTACTTATTGTAACCGTCAAAGGCATGGTTTACATTAAACATGGAGTGTCATCACCTCTTAATAGGTTTATATAGACTTAAAATCATATTATTAATCTTATTAAATAGTCCCATGAGTTCAAAAACCTTCCACCAACCTATAGACTTCAAAAGGTCTCCTAGCTCGAATGGTGACTTCTACTAGACATGTGGGTGATTGTGTAAACATAGTGGATACTTACACTATTATTTATACCTAAAAAATATTTTATACAATTAAAATTACTCATTAAAAACATATCCACAAATATTCATACTTTTATCTTTCATATAAAGGCCTGCAGGTGATTTTTACGAAAACTTACCTCTAGGCTGCTTATGTTCTTTGACTATCAACAGATAAGGGGTTGATTGTGACAAAACAACGAGTACTTAACAAATTATATTTTCCTCACAAATATTATTTATAGGTATATAAACTCATTATGAAAATATCCACCAAGTTTCATACTTGGATCTTGCATATTGTAGCCTGTAGGTGGATTTTCCCAAAATTTACTAGTATGATACCTTCTTTGGTTTTCTTGCATGAACTTGTCCCCAAGGGAACTTGTATTGAAAACCTGAGTATGATTTGTCTTAATAGATATATTATTACTATATCATTACCTTATTTTTCCTACTAAGTCCTCATATGGATCCTAAAACCTCTATCAAGTCCTCAAACTTCTTAAAGCTTATTTGTTCCTCCATGGCTACCTACTGACTACAAGAGGTATATGATAAAATAGTGGGAACTTTCACCAATGGTATGACCTTAAGGATCGTATGGTAATATTTAATGAGTCATAAATACTAATTTTACCAAATTTGGGTTATTGAATTCATGTGTAATTGCTCCAAAAATTCAAATATCTTTAAAACTACCTTCAAAAGTTCATTGTGTTACTGTAGGTGTAGGTGGACATCCCATGTTATCATGGAGGGAAAATTTTCTTGGAAAAACCTTTTTTTATCCTTTAAAAATTCATATCTTCATTTTTTTCTCATTAAATTCCACTTGATCATGCTAACCCTTCATTACTACTATGATTCAATCCTCTTTTCATTTGGAGATAAGTTGGTGTTGAGGAGATGTAGGTGGACATTGTAGTTTGATTGAGTGAAGATTTTTTTGAAAAATTTATTCATGATCTTTTACCTCATTTAGATTTTGATTGTTCCCATGACCCTCCATACTATCATGAAACTTTTACATAAACCACTTTACTCTCATCCATTTATAGAATTTGGAGATAAGCTTGTGTTTTTATGGTTGTAGATGACTGTAGCTTGAGGTCATGACTATGTTTATTTTTAATTTAAAATTCATAAGTTGATAAAACTCTACAAAAATTTTCATATGAATCTCAAACCTAGTTAGAACCCTAATTATCTACAAGTCATAATAATACCTCATAATCCTAGCTTGACATAGTATACATACTCCAAAAACTTTCTAACCCTGTTGTAAGTTATTATTGCATGTGAATGACCTTATTTTGAGTTTTATCCATTTTTGGGGTACCTTTGATCTCTATTTGATGTACATTACCTTTCAATACTCTGTTTAAAGTTCTTTATTGGGTTCAACATACCAAATCTCATTATAGGTTTCATGAGGATAATATAAAAACTTGGATGATATTTCATGATCAAATTACACTTGTTCAAACCCCTTTAATCCTCTTAGTCTTCCACTAATACTAACTTTCACATATCAAGATCATAAAAACACCATTAGGCTTGTAGCCTTTTTTCTTACATTTTCTTCTTGTTTGTATAAACTATCAACCTTCCTAAGGATTTGAGACCAGTTTCCACCACCCTCTATCTCCATTCAACCTTTCATAAAGTTTTAAGGTTTGAATCCAAGTCTAGAAGGAACTTCCTTTGTTAGCATGACTCTAATTAGGCCTCTTAATCCCTATCACACTTACCTAGACCTAAAATCCATACTATATTATATGAAATCAAAACAAAACCATTTTATTCAATTTACACATGATGAAATGGATGTTATTTCTAACTTTCATGAATTTTCATTGGTTGAAATAAGAGATATAGGGTATTTTGGTTAGAAACCCTAATTATACCAAATGTGTAGGCTTATAGAGGCTAAGAGCATTTCAAAACCCTTTTCTTGAGATTTAAAACATTTCAATGGAAACCAAGACCATATATAGGTCTATATTAACATTATGAAGCTTTTCCAAACATCAAGAAGTCTCTAGAACTCCTATGCTAAGCATTTACATAGACTTTTGTGCTTGACTACTTAGGGTTTCTAGCTTTAGTTACAAAAGGTCAACTATAGGGGTTTGTTAGGGATCCTTCCATGTTATTGATAGGTGAGACCCTATTACATGATATAACCTTCATGGATATGAAGCTCATCTTCTTGTACTTACTCATATCTTTCCATGAATTATTGATTATAACTTCTTTCCTACTTACCTTGCCCTTCCTCCAAATCTTGATTGTCTAAGACTACTCAAACTTTGGAATAAGTGGTCATTAGGAGGTATGCATTGAAAAATTGTGATAAATATTACTTACCTTCATGGAATTGATCATTTGATACCCTTTAAGAGTTCCATATCATTTGTCTTCAAGCTTCATTCCTTAAACAAGAACTCTATCTTCATACAATTGGTTATAGATGCATATTGGACTATGTTTTCTACATTTTTTTAGGGATACTCATATATTTATTAGGATCCTCACATTAATTTTCAGCATTATTTAGGATTTAGATAGTTTTTAACCTTTCTTAAGTTCTTTCCAATAAACCAACATGCCTTCCTTACTCTTTATGCATATAAATGAAGTTAGAACCTATAGGTGTCTTTTGAAATGTCTATATGTTTTAGGTCTATAACACCTAAAATATATTAAAAGTTTTAAAATTGACCTTGATCATTTAATTGATGTAAAACCAATCTCATATTAGTTTTCCATATATTATATTATGATATATAACCTCAAGTTGACCTCTACCTTATTCAAAACTGCGTTTAGCTCCTTCTTAGCTTACAAAGCCACTAAGATGGCTATAACAGTTTATGATTGACTTGATTTAGATTATGTCATCACATCCTTGAACTTGATTTTAATCCTAAATTTATCATGGACCTGATGCCACATAAAATCCATCTCCTTTTCTACTAACTTGAATGGATTTTAACCTCATCTTCATCACTATGTTTGAAATATATAGAGATGGTTGTAGGTGCATAATTTAGGGTCTTGGGACTAAAATATTATAGTAAGGAACCTCCTTAAGGATTTATCAATGTTTTATGTCATTATAGAATCTCCTTTTATCTTGAACTAATCCATAAACAAAAATTTAACCCTAAATTCCTTCTTTAACTCTACTTTGCATTTTGCATCAGACCTATGGCTATAGGTGCAAAATTATGCCTTGTATGAACTGAGTATAAGTTTTTAGATGTTTGGAGAGTTGGAAAGGTTTACAAGATGGTCCTAAATATTTAAAAATTATTCAAATATCCCTAACATTTCTAGGACCTCACTTGAATTTCAAACCTATTTACCATCCTTGAGATCTCTTCTAACACTTAGTTATAGGTGATGATTTTCACCATTGTACAAACTAAGGAGGAGTTAAGAGGCTAGTATTTGCCTTGAACATGTATTAAAGACCTAAAAATGCATTATGTAATCCAATTTACTTTTAAATCCTTGAATTGGGTTACTATATTGATTAAGTAGATAAGAAACAAAAGATTCTCATTACCTTAACTTCCACAAAACTACCTTAACCAATGATAATAAGAGGAAACAAGGTTGTTTATCTCTCTCAACCTGACTCCCAAGATTGAATTTGTACTAGGATGGTGTTGGTCCTTCTTTTATTATTGATAAGTCATTAAATTTGGATTATTTAACCTAGATTAGGTGGATCTCCATGATCAATCAAGATCATTTGCCTTTTGTAGTGAAGCTTAAACTATTTAAGTGTTTTTTGGCTCATTGACAACATTTGAGAACCTCGTATTATCTCTTACATTTATCATCTCTCAAGAATCTTGAATTATGTGACCTTGAACTCCAATGAATGTCTAGAAACATGATACCAATCATAAAACCTTGTTGTCTCTCTTCACACCTATCCTCTTATGTAAGGAAAATATATAGACTATACCTAATCATGTGTTAAGAATGAAGTTATTGATGATATCCCATGATTTTTGATGATATCATGGGATTATATGAATGAATTTACATTCTCAGTCATGTTAACACATTATCAACATGTATTTGGATCTCCTAAGCCATGTTAGAAGGATTTTCAATCCTAAAACTTTTTTTCACACTCCATTAACCTACTCAAGATGCCATTTTGGATCATGTTTTCCATTACATATTGACTCCCAAAATTCCAAGGGTGATTATTATAATAAAACATATGGATTATATAAATTTTGAGGATTATATATGATTTATGTAGGGTTGGAAACTTTGGAGAATCACCACCATGAGGAAAAAATAAGATTTGCAACAAAATTCATCAAAGAAACATGTACACTAAGACCTTCTCCTTTCAAGTGAAACTTACTCATATAAATGGATAAGAAAATGAAACTTAAATTAATGGGATATAAAATAATTGTGAAAAACATCCTAAAAATCATTCTTCTCCAAGAAATCTTGAATTAAAGAAATAGAAAAAACTAGACCCTATCTGGATGAATAGGCCATCTAGATACCCCTACACTTTTAGAAATTATTTATAAAGGTGGAAAGATGAACCATAAAAATAATTACACATAGTGTAAGGAAACTAGGGTACCTATCACTTCCCATAATATTTTGACCTAAATCTCTCTCTCTCTCTCTCTCTCTCTCTCTCTCTCTCTCTCTCTCTCTCTCTCTCTCTCTCTCTCTCTCTCTCTCACTCGTATTTAGTGAAAATCTTAGGCTCTCTTAGAGTTGTCTAAGACTACCCAAAATAGTTTTTCCTTAGCATGAAGAACTAGAAGCCTGTATATTCAATACAAAACTTGGGAAATATTTTTTTATGATGTAAACTACCTTTAATTCATTAAATAAACCTTCTAAAATTCTTGGACCTCCATTAATGGTAGAATACCTTTTTCATGCCTAGTTTGTAGCTAATTGGGTTTCCTTACCTCTACTAGTTATTATGTTTGGATATGATCTTAGAGGCTTAATATAGGATATTAAGGACACCATTTATGCCTAAATATGATATATAATCTCATTTCTTAAGTAAAACCTTCAAAAAATTATTCAGACAAAGCTCTAAAAGGCTTAAAAATACATCTTTTTACTCTAAAACACCTCTCCTCCACTCCAAATGACTTGAAATGTCATTGAACATGTATAAATATGGAAAAACTCCATAATTATGTTTAAGGAAGTAAAAACCAATTTTAATTCCCCAAAATGTCACTTTTTCACTTAAATTTCTATTTAAAAGGTCCTTAGGTCATCTAATACACTTTTAGGGTATTTTGGGCAAATTATCTTCTCTAGACATCATTTTTGTCTCATTATAATCTATGACACCTTGTAAAAATATCCTTTTCTCCATTTATTTCTAAAACAACCTATAAACCAACTAGATCCTCCACTTATATTTAAGACCCGTTTCTAGGCCTTTTCCTTAAAATCTCCAAATTCACCTTACAACTTACTTAAAGTGTTAAAGAGTGTAAGGAACATGAAATAGGGTCATGAGGGTTGTATTCTCTTTAAACCATTAGATCATCCAATACACAAGGAATCTGCATAAATCTTCACACGAGACTAGGACCTTCCATGATATTACACTACATCATCAAGTCAAGACTAGGAAGAGATTAGTAATGGGGGTAAAAGGTAATTGAATTGTCTAGGAGAGTGGCCTGATCCATCTAGTCAAAAATTTTATGTGTATTCCAATTTTGACCAACTTTTCTAGCAACCTCTTAAGGTTACATGTCAATTTATACAAAATACTAGTTGTCTTAGTTTATCCATTAGGCTTAAAGGGTCACAAAAGTCTTTTTCAAATTTATTTTAAATTAGTCATAAGGCTAAAAAAATTTATTTAAAATATCAAAATAGCAAGGAAAAACCAAAACAAAACAAAAAATGTGATCAAAGCAATTAGGGAAGGGAAACACACAATGAAACGGAAATGTGCACAAGGCACTTGGAGGAAAACAATAAAATCTAATCTATTATGTACAAGGATATGAATCACATATAATTTACTCCTATATTAAATGGGAAGCTTTTATAATCATTCACTTGTAATGGAAAATGATGAAAGATACCTTGATTTGGAGGCACCAAGCCTGGTGAACTAGGTTTCTTGATTGCCAATCTTTTTGTCATGCTCTCCAATGGATAAAATGGGACAAACATGTATCCAATGTATATAAATACCTTATTGGTTCAAGAACTGATTTATATTGGTCTTTCTCCTTAGGAAATATCTCTAATTTCACTTCATGATGGGTTATAGGACCACTTACAAACTTTTCACTTGATGACTCTTTTGAATGTGAAGGTTGATTATCTAGGCTTAGGCGAAAGAGTTCTAGTTCATCGTAAAAGTAAAATTCATCTTGGTCACTCATAAAAGGTATAGTTTCAAATTATCCAATACTTAATCTATAGTATCTAGATTGGTCTTCTTCATATAACTTATCATTGCAAGCAGGGTCTAACTCATCATGCTTTTGAGGTCTTCACTAGTATATTTCTAAAACTATATCACTTAAGAATTTGATATGTCTCCTTAATTTACCTCAATAAACATTTAATAATGTGTTTAAATTTAAAATTAGGGTTTATTTGACCAAAAAAGGTCCAAAACATCACATTTGTCTTGCTCAAGGTTTGATTTATCTTCCTCTAGCTTCAACATATCAAGGCTATCCTCAACTAATAACTCATCTTGAAGTAGACCAACCTATGGTACCTAGTTATGATCCTATTTTTCATCTATGTATAATGGAAATTAAATATTCCATTCAAGGTCTACCCCATATCTAGCTTGAGGATTGTCCTCTTCATGATCTAATTCAATAGTGTTAAAATCATGCCAAGAAGGCTAGTTCAAACTTGATTTTTCCTTCTTTGAATGAAGTGGGTTGAATATTATGATTTATTCATCATAGACACTTGTATTTTACTCTTATAGATCTTGAGGATGGGATACAGAGTCTTGGAGCTCTTATAAAGTAAGTTCATTGATCTGAGCTATGCATAAACCACTTTTCATTTGAACCAAAGCTTCCTCATTCTCTAAGACTAATTTTTGGGTCACCACAACCAAGGCCTTCTCTTTCATATCTATTCCTTCCTTGACTAATTTCCATAAGGTAAATGTAGAGGGTATAACCACCTTTTTGTCTTTTTATTCTTGAATATGAATAGGAGAGAGTGTGCTCACTAGTGAGGGCATGGTATAACTAGGATCATTGGCATATGGAGAGATCCATGGTGGGATGGATTCATGATTTTAAAATAGAGTGTGTGTATGGGTAGAAGAGGTTAAAATAATTTGTTTTGGTTTTAAATATTATCCCTCCCAATTCTCTAACACCTCTTTGATAGATAGTACCCACTCTTTTATATCTAGCTTCTCAACATGTGGATAGTCACCTTCTTCAATAGATGCACACACACTATAAAACTTATACAAGAATATCCTTATCCCCTCATATAATTAATGAGGAATTATTTTCAAAGTCTAACCTCCTTATTTATTTTCATGATTGTTCTCCCTTGGTCTAGTATTGCTTCTTTGATTATTGACAAGGATGGGTCTTGACAAGGTTGGCTAGGGGGTTATTTGAAACTCATATAGGTTGAGCTTGAGGATATTGGAGGGGAGAGGATATATAATATTTATTTCACTAATATTTTTATATTTATAAGATATCAACACACTTTCCAAGCTTTGGACCATGCTTATCAACCACATTTTTTCTCCTTTTCACAAACTACCCATTGTTCATCCTCATAAATTAACAACCTATTCTTGACCAACTAAAGATAACTCCTTGACTCTTCTAGAAAATTGATAGTGATGAATTAATAAAGTTATAAACCCATACCAATCTCCCTTATCAACTCCATATAATCTGATAATTCTTGTTTAAATCTTGATAAGGATGTATTAGGATCAACATAATCTTGACAAGGGGTATATGATTGATTTGAATGTAAAGGAGGATGATCTTGGTCATATGCAGTGGTGGGAAGGGTAAAGTGCCATGATAGGGCTGATATTTTTATTTAGGGCCACTTGTGGGAAACACATAAATGTTATTATCTTGATATGAGTGATGCCGAGGTAGAGAATAAACATGCTGATTAAAATAGGGTTGATTATACATACCAAAGTTATAATTTTTAGCACTTAGGATACTTGACCAAATGATGTTCATAGTGGAGTCACCATTGATGTTTGAAAATGTGCCTCCCAAGGTTGATTTCACTAAAGAGAAACACCAAAAACCCTTCAATGAAGTGAAGAACATAGCAGTCTCATCAAGCATGATAAAAACTATTTTAACACAAAATTTCACCCTATGTGAGAGATTTATTTAGGATATCTCACTTTTAGATACAAAATGAGAACAAACCTAAGTTTAGGGTATCCTGTGGTGGGGTTAAACCTCTATAAAAGGTTGGTTCCTCTTGGTAGCTAACCTAAAATACTAATTCTAATTAGAAAAGGGATAGAAAGGTTGTAAGGGATGACTAAAAAAATAAACAAGGTGATGCACCAAAATTAAAGACACTCTAAATTACATGAAACTAACACTAAGTTGGTTCAAAGGCAATGCTCACTCACACAATCTCTCCAACTGGTCATTTTGCATCAATATTTCCAAAACTAGGCCCACTAGGTAAGAGATGAAATATTAAGAAGTATGAAACTCACAAAATACCTTCATTAGTGACAAAAAGTCACAAGTTTTAGACATACAACAATGGTGGAAAGCTTTTAAAAAGTTAAGAAATATGTAAAATTACCAAGGAAGAACACCTCTTCACAAAGTAATCATATACAAACTAACTAGTGCACTAGATGCAATCAAGATATAGGAAAAAAAATTTATCTTATTACTTCAAAAGGTTGTTTTACAAAATTTTGACAGGGTTTTGTCCTTTAAAATGAGAGTATATCTTAAAAATGGGGAAGAAAAGGGATATATAGAAGATAAAGGAAGAGAGAAGAGAATAAAGATCTCATAATTCAAAAAATGACACTCAAACACCTTCTATGGAGTCTCAATAACATTTATATTAATTAAACATTGATACTCTCTCATCAAATTAACCTCCAAAGGTCGAAAGAGTCTTCAAGCCTTCTCATTGGCCTAAAAGGCACTAGAAGATAAAAATCTTTGAGGAAGATGATGTCATACTCCACTATCTTTGAGAAAAGTATTCAAAAACTATAGATATCATTTAATTCTCTAAGTTTCTCCTCTAACATCTGAACTCTCCCACTTGTACTTTTATACCCCATTCCACTTGGCTTTTAGAAGGAATTGACATGAGGGTTATTGATTTTAGCACTTTATGCTTACAATTGACCCTGAAGGTTATCTTTGAGTGTTTATTTTTTAATGTTTTCTTTAATTCTCAACTCAAATTTACTCTCCCAACCTAAAGAAGATTCCATTAAACTTTTAAATATCTTGGACTCCATTTATAAAGGTCTTCAAGCTTGAGCTACCTTCAACTAGCTACCCAAGAAACTAATTCCAAGGCCATTTATCACCATGAGAGCCACTTATGGAATTTTATAAGGATTAAAAACATCCATAAAATTCCTATGATGGAGAAAATGAATATTTATACCACCTTTAAGACTTGGTATAATGGTGAAAAACACCATTAAACCTACAACCATTTATAAAATGTCAAAAAACTTAGTTTATTGACCTTTTAGCTTAGAAAGTCACCATAAAAACCCTTATGTAAGGTATTAAAGTTTCATATAAAGATAATTTAGTTTCCATTAGGCCTCTTACATGCATTTATACCATTTATATCTTTGAAGACCTATAAAATTGGGTATTTTAGGCCATTTTGGGCCTCCTAAGCACCCACATGTGCCAATATATTTTGAAAAATCGGTTATAAATGATATTTATAGAGTAATATATAGGTTATATGTTGTTTATAAGTGATTATAGGTCATTTCATGGACTTATGAGTTTAAAAACCAAAAACTAGTCAAAAAGGCTCTTTTGGTAGCTTAGACATTCCTATCTTCTTAGTGATCATTGATAAAATATAGACCTCAATTATAGAAATTATTTCCATGGATATTTATTCCATATACCCCTTAAACATCCTTGAAAATTTTGGGTTCTCATGTATAAGGTATGCAAATATACATACATAAAAAGTTTACTTGTGGGGTTTTGCATGCATTCTAGGCCTACTTATTTTCTTAATAATTGTTCATAAAACTTACCCCCTCAACTAAAATAAATAAAAAAATAATTTAAATTACATATTATTAATCATAACATACTAATATCATTTTCCCCAACTCCCTATGTAGTTAAAGATATGAACATCTGAAGAGGTGGCTTGAAATGGGTGTCTTAGACTTGAAAAGATCAAAATTCGCCTTGTAAAAATGTATTTTTCATTTTTCCCACATGATTTAAACACATAATTCATGTCATAAAATATATCATCATACCTATACTATGTGTCATCTTGCATTGATAGAGTTTTCTAGTGCCTTAAAGTGATATAGGTCTTATAGGCCTTAAGACTAGATTCTAAGCTTAATATTGAGTTTCAAGGATTGAGGAACATGTAGGAGTATATTAAGTTTAATACCATTTTTTAAATTTCATTTAAATCAATTTTTAAATATTTTTTATTCTCAAGCTTCACTTTGTCTTCATGGTCTCTCAAGACTGTTTGTGGGAATGACTATTTGCCTATTTGTTGTATCCCTCAAGGGCATAGTTTGCATTAAAACTAGATTATGATCACCTATAAATATGTTTATAGAGACTAAAAATCATCTTATTAAGCTTCCAAATAGCACCATTAGGTATAAAACCCTCTACCAACATGTAGACTTCAAAAGGTCTCCTAGCTCTAATGGTGATTGACACTAGACATGTGTGTGACTATGTAAAAATAGTGGATAATTACACTCCTATTTATACCTAAAAAATATGTTATACATTTATAAGAAACAATTAAAAAAATCTCCACCAATTTTCATACTTGGATATTTCATATAAAGACTTGTAGGTGATTTTTACCAAAACTTACCAGTAGGTTACATACGTTCTTTGACTGTCAATAGACAGGGGGTTGACTGTGACAAAATAATGAATATTTACCTTATTATATTTAACTCAAAAATATTATTTATATTTATATCAACTCATGATGAACATATCCACCAAGTTTCATACTTGGATCTTGCATATTGTATCCTGTAGGTGGATCTTCCCAAAATTTACTAGTAGGTTGCCTCCTTTGGTTTTCTTGCTTGACTTTCCATCAAGGGACCTTTTATTGAAAAATTAAGTATTTATTTACTCAACGATCATATTAAGATTATAAAATTACATTATTTTTTCCTTATAAGTCCTCATATGGATCCTAATACCTCTGTTAAGCCCTCAAACTTCTTAAACCTCATTTGTTCCTCCATGGCTACCTATTGAGTGCAAGAGGTATGTGCTAAAAAAATAGTAACTTTCACCAATGGTATGACCTTAATTATTGCATGGGAAGATTTAATGAGTCATAATTACCAGTTATACTAAATTTTGTGTCTTGAAATCATATGTAGGTGTTCCAAAACTTCAAAAATCTTGTAAACTACCTTCAAAAGTTGACTGTGTGTTACTATAGGTGTAGGTGGGAATCCCATGTTTTCATAAATGGAAAAATTGATTATATAAACCTTTTTAAATCCTTTAAAAAGACATATATTCATTATTTTATCATCATTCTCCACTTGATCATGCTAAACCTTCATTACTATTATTTGTCAATCCTCTTTACATTTGGAGATAAGCTGGTATTGAGGACATTGTGGGTGGGCATTACAATTTAATTGACTATAGATTTATTTGAAAAATTTATTCATGATATCTGACCTCATTCAGATCTTGATTACTCTCATGAACCCTCTATACTATCATGAAACTTTTCCATAAACCATTTTTCTCTCATCCTTTTATAGGCTTTGGAGATAAAATTATGTTCTTGTGGTTGTAGATGACTATAGACTGAGGTCATGAATGTGTTTATTTATAATTTAAATTTCATAAGTTGATAAAACTCTTCAAAAAATTTCATATGATTCTCAAACCTAGTTATAACCCCAATGATATATAAGACATAACAATACCTCACAGTCCTAGCTTGACATAGTACGCATACTCCAAATCCTTTATAACCTTGTATTAGGTGCTTATTGCATGGGAATAACCTTATTTTTAGTTTTATCCATTCTTTGGGTACCTTTGATCTCCACTTGAAATACTCTGCTCAAAGTTCTTTATTGTGTTCAACATACTAAATCTTGTTATAGGTTTCATGAGGATAATATAAAAATTTGGATGATCTTTCATAATAACATTATGCTTTTTCAAACCCATTTAAGCCTCTAAGTCTTCCATAAATACTCACTTTCACATCTCAAGCTCATAACAACACCACTAGGATTTTAGCCTTTTTATTACATTTTCTCCTTATTTTTAGAAACTATAAACCTTCCTAAGGATATGAGATGACTTTCCACCACCCTCTATCTCCATTCAACCTTTCATAAATTTTCAATGTTTGAATCCAAGTCTAGAAGGTATTTCTTTTATTAGCATGCCTCCAATTAGGCCTCTTAAGCCATATCACACTTGCCTAGAGTTTACCATACCATATGGAATCAAACCAAAACCCTATGATTCACTTTACACATGATAAAATGGACATGGTTACAAACTTTCATGAATTTTCACCTGTTAAAATGGGAAATATAGGTTTTTTGGTTAGAAATCCTAGCTAGACCAAATGTGCAAGCTTATAGAGGCCAAGATCCTTAAAAAGACATTTTATTGAGATTTAATATGTTTCAATGGAAACCAAAATTATCTCTAGATCTATTTTAACATTATGTATCTTCTCAAAACATCAAGAAGTCTCTAAAACTCCTCAAACTTTTATGTTTAACTGCTTAGGGTTTCTTACTTTGGTTACAAAAGGTTAGCTGTAGGGGTTTATTAAGGCTCCTTACATGTTATGGATAGGTGAGACCCTCTTATCTGAACTATCCTTCATGGATATGAAGTTCATATTATTGAACCTACTCATATTTTTCCATGACTTATCAATTGCAACTCCTTTCCTACTTACCTTGACCTTCCTCCAAAACCTGACTATCTAAGACTACTCAAACTTTGGAATAAGTGGTCATTAGGAGGTATGCATTGAAACCTTATGATAAATATCATTTAACTTAATGTCCTTGATAATTTTATACCATTCAAGAGTTTCATATCATTGTTCTTCAATCTTCATTCCTTAGATAATAACTCTATCTTCATGCAATTATCTATAGATACCTATTGGACTATGTTTTCTCATGTTTTTAGTGTTCCTTATATATTAATTATTATCCTAAAATTAATTTTAAACATGACTTATGTTTTAGATAGTTTTGAACCTTTATCAAGTGCCTGCCAATAAACCAACATGCCTTCCTTACTCTTTATGCATAGAAATGTAGTTTGAACTTGTAGCTATCTTTTGAAATGTCTCTATGTTTTAGGTCTATACACCTCAAATATATTCAAAGGTTTAAAAATAAAATTGAGACTTTAATTTATATAAAACAAATATCATATTGGTTTTTCATATATTTTATTATGATATATAGCCTTAAGTCTACCCTCTGCCTTATTCAAAACTGAGTTTAGTTCCTTCTTAGCTATACAAAACCACTAAAATGGCTATAGAAATTTATGATTGACATGATTTAGGATTTTTTCATCACATAATTGAATTTTATTTGACTCTTAAATGGCTCATGGACCTCATTCCACATAAACTCCATATCCTTTTCTACTAACTTTAATAGAGTCTAACCTCATCTTCATCACTATGTTTGAACTATATGGAGATGGTTGTAGGTGCATAATTCAGGGTCTTGGGACTACAATATTATTATAATGAACCTCTTTAAGGATTTATAAAGGTTTTATTCCTTTATAAAACCTCCTTTTATCTTGATATAATCCACAGATCAACCTTTAATCTTGAATTCCTTCTTTAACTCCACTTTGCTTTTTTGCATTAAACCTATGGCTGTAGGTGCACAATTCTACCTTATACATATTGAGTACATGTTTTGGGATGATTAGAGAGTTTTACAGGTTTAAAATATGTTCATGAATATTTAAAAAATTTTAAATGATCCCTAATACTTCCAAGACCTTACCTGAAGGTTAAACCTCCTTACCATCCTTGAGAGATCTTCTAACACTTAGTTGGAGGTGATTATTTTCACCATTATATGGACTAAGGATTTAAGAGGTTGATATTTACCTTGAACATGTATTAAATCCATACACACCCCTTATATACTCTAATTTTATTTGAAATATTTGAATTGGTTTAGTAGATTGATTGAGTGTAGAATAAACAAAAGATGTTGATTACCTTAATTTCCATAAAACTACCTTAACCAATGCCAACAAGAGGAACAAAGTTGTTTATCTTTCTCAAACTGACTCCCAAGACTAAATTTACACTAGGATGGTGTTGAAACTTCTTTTATTGTTGATAAATACTTTAATTAGGATCATTTAACTTACATGAGGTGGATCTCCATGATCAATAATGATCATTTGCATTTTGTAGTGAAGTTTAGACTGTTATAGGTGATTTTGGCTCATTGACAAATTTTGAGAACCTCCTATTGTCTCTTACCTTTATCATCTCTCAAAAATCTTGGAATATGTGACTTTGAACTCTAATTAACCTCTATAAACATGAGACCAATCATTAAACATTATTGGTTCTCTTTGCACATGTCCTCTTTTGTATGGAAAATGTATAAATTGTACCTGAACATGTGTTGAGAGTGAAGTTCTTGATGATCTCCCATTATTTTTGATGATATAATGGGATTTGATTAATAAATTTACACTCTAAGTGATTTAAATACATGATAAACATGGATTTAAATCTCCCAATTCATGTTAGGTTGATTTTCAAACCTAAAACTTCTTTTCACACTCCATTAACCTACTCAAGATGCCATTTTAGATCATGTTTTCCATTACATCTTGATTCCAAAAAGTTCAAGGGTGGTTATTATAATAAAACATATGGATGAAATAACTTTGGAGGATTATCTATTATTTATGGAGGGATGGAAAATTTTGAGAATGACCACCATGAAGAGAAAATAATATTTTCAACAGAATTCATCAAAATAACCTATACACTAAGACCTTCTCCTTTAAAGTGAAACTTCCTCATAGAGGTTTATTGTAAAATTAAAAAAAAACATTAAAGGGAGATAAAATAATTTTTTAAAACATACTAAAAATAATTATTCTCCATGATATACTAAAGCAAAGAAACCAAAGAAAACCTTGACCCTGTCTAGATGAATAGTCCATCTAAACACCCATACACTATGAGTGATTGTTCATAAAGTTGGGAAAATTAACAATAAAAACAATTCCCAAAATATAAATAAAATATGTTCCCTATCACGTACCAAAATATTTTGACCCAACTCTCTCTCTCCTAACTATATTGAGTGAAAAACTAAGGCTCTCCTAGAGCTATCCAAGACTGCCCAAAATGGTTTTTCTTTAACATGAAGAACCAAAAGCCTGATCATGTAATAAAAAACTTGGGAAATATTTTTTATGATGTAAATTACCTTTAATTCCTTATGTAAATGTTATGAAATTATTGGACCTCCATTAATGGTAGAAAACTTATTTTATGCCTAGTTTGTAGCTAATAGGTTTTCCTTACCTCTACTAGTTCTTGTGCTTAGATATAATTTATAAGGATTAAGAGAGGATATTAAGGACACCATGGATGCATGAATATGATATATTATCTATTGTATTAAGCAAAACCTTTAAAAACTTATTTAGCCAAAGCTCTAAAAGGCTTAAAATGCATCTTTTTACTCCCAAACTCCTCTCATCCACTCTAAATGACTTGAAATGGCCTTGAACATTTATAAATAGGGGTAAAAAATAATAATAAGGTATAAGGAAGTCAAAACCAATTTAACTTATCCAAAAGTCACTTTTTCACTTAAAATTTCTATTTAGAAGGTCCTCAAGTCATGTAATGCACTTTTGGGTGTCATTTGGGAAAATTAGCTTCTTTGGACATCATTTTTGACTCTTTGGAATCTTTGACACCTTTTATAAACCTCCTTCCTAGCCTTTAATTGTAAAAAACCCTAGAAACCAACTAGATCCTTCACTTGAAGTTTAAGACCCATTTCTAGGCCTTTTCCTTAAAATATCCAAATTCACCTTAAAACTTACTTAAAATGTTTCAAAAGAGTGTAAGGAACATGAGGTATGGTCATGAGGGTTGTCCTCTCTTTCCACCATTAGATCATTTAATACATAGGGACATTGCACAACTCTTCACACCAGACTAGGACCTTCTAAGATATTATACTATATCATTAAGTTAGGACTAGGAAGAGACTATTCATAGGGGTAAAAGGTCACTGAATGGTATATGAGAGTGGTCTGATCCATATAGGAAAAAATTTTGTATGTAGGCCAATTTTGGATAATAACACTCATTCTTACATGGATAAGATTACATATATCGATGGAAAATGATGGAAGCTATAGGTGGTGGTCAACAAGGGAGTATTCTTGGAGCTTAAACTCATGCCAAACTTAGACCTAGGGTATACCAAACATATGTCAAGAACATGAGAGATGTAATGGAGGAGTCGTTAGCCTTGGATTGCATTGCAACTAGACACTTTAAAGAGGGTGAGAAGAAGATCTTGACCTACTTCAAAGAAGTTAATATCTCTATGCTATTACACCCAGATGGAACCTTTCTCAACCAAGGGGAATTTGAAGTCCACATGGGTCAATTCAACTAGGTTATGAGGGAAAAAATGGCCTAGGAAAACTATGAAAGGGATTAGGTAGTGTTAGACCTATCAACTTAGTCCATAGTAAGCATCAACTAGGTCTTCAATGTCTAAGCATAAATGGAAACACCCTTAGAGAATTCCTAGAGACTAGCATCTTAGGTTGAGCTAATCTTTAAGGAGCACCCAATAAACTTGACCAAGTTGGAAAATGAGTTTTATCTCATGGAAGTCATGCTAAAAGCTAAGATTTCCTAGTCAAATTATCTAGGAGTCAATCCCTATCATCCACCTCCTCATGTCGAATAATGGTCCCCTATAAATTTGTTGTGGGTTTCTAGGGATTATTTTGTTCAAAATTTGAAATATGGTTATAACTATAATGAGTGGCCATCATGGACCAAGATGGGATCCTCATAATTTTTATAAGTGAGCCCTAATCCTTATATATAAGGAAGAGATGTATTGTATTATAGGGTTGATAAAGATTTCTTAAAAGTGTTATCAGATTACTATAAGGATTTAACTTATGTTTCCTTCATCCCTGTAGACTATAGAATCAACCTAGATCAATTATTTTAACATAATATTTATCTTTTAATAGATATAATATTTGTTTTCTACAAGAGGGTCTTTTATATGTTTCAATTTTATTTCATCTTCATGTTTGAATGATCATCAATGCTAGGTTAATTATATTAACACTTTACTACTCCATATATGTTATGTTTATGATGTGCTTAGCTATTATAATCTCTATGTGATTTTTTTAATTTCCCCTTTGGTAGTAATTATAATTTATGTGCCAAGATACAAATTCTGATATTACATTTATGTGTTTTAGACAATAAACCCCTATTACTCATTGTTAGTGAGAACTCACATTGAAGGTATACTCTTGTTCCCCTCAGAATCCTCCCATAATATGCTCTTGGAGGTATAAATTTAGTGAAACTTAGTCTATAGTGGTATAATTATGGTAGAGTCACTTGGTTTAATAACCAATGCATTGAGTTTGTTTTAAACCTAAAGGGTTCCTATATACACATAATATTTTCAAATTTTTTCAAATAATGATGCTTTACATCTTGTAAGAACCTATTGAGACTCAATCTCTCAGAGTGCACACCCTAAGGGGTACACCAAGAAAGGGTTGGGTGGACCATTTGTGTTTTTTAGGATTGCTATCCTTTATTTCCACATTATTACCAATCCAACCAAATCCTAAAACCATTCCTTAGGCTATTACTCATCCTTTACACACTCTAGTATTTTTTCCCTTTCCATCCCTCTTTTCCTCATTTTAATCCCATTTTACCAGTTAGTTGTACTAGTTTGACTAGGTCAACCCTATACTATTTTTGGAGATTTTCACTTGAGAGTTATGTTAGCCCTTTAGCCAACTTAGCTCGAGACCTAGTGAATAATTAACCAAAAATATACAGGGTTGACTAGTTTGATCTTGTATAGCTAATATATTCAGAATGATTTAGGGTTAAATCTACCTATAAATACAAGATCATTTCATCATTATTTCAATAATAAATCAAGAGTTATTATTTTCTCATGCTTCTTTACAATCTACTCTTTTGTCATTCTACTTGAGGAGTCTTAGCTTATGGTTTATACTTGGAGAATATACCTTATGGATAAGGCTTAGATGATTTGGCCTTTCTTAATGATCCTTATAAACCACAACAACCTCTTGCAAAGTCCCTTTATCCAAGGGAAAGATTGAGTCTCGACAGGTTCACATTTAGGTAAGTATTCTCTAACTTTTCTCCTCTCTTTAGTAGATGTAAGTAGGATAAGTATTGGATTGAATAAAATTATTCTTCATATTCCATGTATTAGGGTATTACTCATACTTATCATAATTGAGATTCTCTTATATATTTTTTGATTTTTTACTAACCCCTCATGTTATGCCACAAGCTTTGGTGAGCACTAGATTAGATTTACTTTCTTGATATTAGATAGAAGTGACATATTAAACCTAAGACTCTTTTAGGGTTATTGCATGATTGTGTTAGGCTGTAGGCTTTACAACCCTTCCTAACATGGTGTATTGTGATAAGTGATCTCCTAATCAGGTCTAGTGGATCCCCATATTGGTCATGCTCCTACTTAACAAATGTATTCTCAATTGAAAGTGTAGGTATGCTTTATCTTCTCTAAACCAAGATTGATTTATATACATGATGCATTTATAATTACATACAATATAGTAAACCTAATATTAATATAAACCTTGTAGGGTTTATTTCACTTATTTATTTATGTTTATCATTTTATTTTTCATATATTTTTAGTACTGGGTCAACCTTGTCGACACAATATTTTTTTTTGCCCCTCAGATATAGAACTAGGTTGACCTAGTCAACTATGTATCTTTTCCTACTTGCTCCCTATCTAGGACATAGAACTAGGTTAACCTAATTGACCCTGTATTCTTTCTTCATAAACTTTCAATCCCTAAAGCCCATATAGTGTTTAAATGGATTCAAGTTGTCCAAGAAGATTATGCTAAGGGATATGATTCTTGAGGAAAGAAAAAGAATGATAAGCAAGAAGAATAATAGATAGAGACAAATGATGAAGTTAGGCAGATAAAAAACTAGGTCAAACATATTGGAGAATAAAAAAACTATACTAGGTTGACCTAGTTGACCCTTTGAAATTTTTTATCCTCTATTTTCTATGTTAGGTTGACCCAATCAACCCTGTATAGTTTTTAACCCCTATTTTCTATACTTAATCAATGCAATCGACCCTGTATAGTTTTTTTTCTTTTCTTGTATGTCTAACTTAGTTTTTTATCTACCTAAATTCATTATTTTTCTCTATCTATTGTTATTCTTGATTATAATTCTTTTTCTTTCCTCACGCATCATATCCACTATTAGAATCTTCTTGGACAAAAAAAATCTATTTAAACACTATATGTGGTTCTTTTTGCTTATTATATTTTCCTATCTTTTTTTCCCTCCTTTTAGCTATTGGGAAATCTTGTGATACCAATCTACACATTATTATATATTTTGGGTCATCTTATGATGCCCACCCACATGTTATTTTAAACTTTGGGGCATCTTGAAATTCCCATCCCTACATCCACTTACCCTTTGGGGCATCTTGTGATGCCTACTCTTATTATCCATTACATGCTACCAAAATAATTAAACTACAAGAAACCCTCTAAGACATATAGGCTTGTATCTCACATGATAACCATTGATATAGATGTTAGTCTAGGAACATTTCCTTATTTTCATGATTTATATCAATAACACTTTTTGTAGGTTACTTAAGCATGGGTCTCTCCCTCTACAATAGTTTCCTCTTTTTAAAAAACTTTAGTCCTCCGTTTTTGGTCTTTTGGTTTCTTTATGTACCATATTATTATTTATATTTACACTTTTACATTATTTTTTGGCACCCCTTGGGTTTCTCTTTTTTGATTTTCTTTGTAAGACCATGGATAGGACCCGGCACTCCTCACAAAATTACCATATTTTCATTCCTTTTATAAGAAAAATGTGTTTTATGATCTTTCTTCTCAACTTTAGATTTTAATTCTTTTTCTAGATGAAATTTACATAATAATATATGTTATCATGTTTTCCTCCATTTCCCTCATTCCTATGATAAGGAATCACACTTTTGTATCACTGTATCCCTTTTTCACCCTTTGTAACATTTTTTGTGATTTGAATCAATTTAAATTGTTCCATGTGTCATTCTTCTTAATTTTCCTTTTCTTTCACTCCATATAGGATAAAATAATGTCTAAGTCAAGATAGAACTTTTAATTCACTTATATTTATGAGATTCTTAGACCCCATGCTCTCTGAAGTTTTCTTTCTTAACAACCAAGTCCTATGTATTCAAATGAAATTCCTCTTTAGCATATATGTTTGATTTTACAAATATGTATGGAAGAGGAATAGAAAAATCCATCAATAAAATTAAAAGCTAAATCATTTGAAACAAAAGGAAATAATATACGAAAGGAAACATACAAATTTTAGAAGTCAAAATCACACTAGAAGATGTGATTTCAATCACATCTCCTATCTTTAATCTAATCTCAAATTCCACAATTGGCCTCACATAGAGCCAAGGTCTATTGGGGTTCTGTATGCCAGTAGAATGTTATAAGATAATTCAATAAACTATATAATACTACCTAATTTCTCATGCAAGTACCCAATATTCATAATATATTGAAAACTCTATAAGGGGTCATAAAAAATGAAGAATTCATTATGGAAAGGTTGGTACATTTTACTTTTCATGCATATAACCTTCATGGGATGATCTATATACTACATTTGTTGACCTAAGACTTGTGTGGCTAAGATAAATTCTTTAGAGTCTTTAAGGTTGAAAGTCTTCTTGTTTTTACAAACCTAAGTTGAGTGTCTTGACTTTGATAAAGAATTTCTCTACCTTGGTTTTTCCTTCATTATCCCCTCCACCCATTTCATTTCCCACCTTGACAGGCCAATTGTGATTCCAAATATATTTTTCCACTTCTTTAATTCCTTTTTCATCACATCTTAAAAGCATTCTACCACTACTTTGTTTTATTTTTATCTATCCTTAGAGGGAAACATGTTTTAGCAACTATGGATCACTCTCTTGTTACCATGGTTCTACATTTCTAGAATTGATTTATTATCCCTTTACCATTCATCATGTATTATACTATCATGTTATTACAAACATCTGAGTTCATACCCTTTTTCCATTTTGAGTGAGGTTGGCTTGTTATTTCTCACTCATCAATGTTATTTTCCATTTTTATGAACCCTTTTTCCATTGTTGAGTGAGATAAGTATTGTTACTGCTCACTCATCAATGTTGTTTTACCTTTTTTTTTTCACTTTTCCCATCTTTATTTAAATATGGATTGTTATTAATTTTAAATTGACATTATATTACCCTCTTTTTGACATGTATCCTTCATTTGACTTGGTGAGTTTCCTTTCTTATGTAAGGTTTACTTGTTTGAGTTTTTCAATCTTTAGTAGCCTTAGATTTTTAGTTACCTAATTTACTCTAAATTTTGACTTTTTCATTTAGTCTAACATAACGTTTATCAATCCAACTTACCAAATTTACAAATATGTCCTCTCTTTAGAACACCAGTTATCTTGTCTTCCCTACATTTTATTATTATTGTTATTTAGTTTTGTATTCTTGGGTTTGTCGAAAGAAGTCTTTGTGCCCTACATAAAAAATAACAACACAATAGACAACCATATAGTGATAAAGGTAAGTAAAGGTACACATCACATTTAATTTTTAGTTATTTCCCTTTTAGTCATTTACTTTAAGTTATTTTATGCTTTAAAATACTGTAAATTTTTAAAGCCTCAACATTGTGTTACTATGTTCTTTCTTAAAGCACCATCACCTATTGCACCTTAGTGACACATGATGAGATTCAAGTGGGACATATGTATACACATAACATTTTTAACTTTTATCAAATATTGATGTTTTACATCTTATAGGAACCTATCAAGACTCAATCTCTCTGAGTGCACACCCTAAGGGGTGTACTAAGAGAGGGCTGGGTAGGCCATTGATGCTTCACAAGATTATTATCTTTTATTGTGACATTATTTAAAATACAACCATATCCTAAAACCATTCCCTATGTTATTACTCCTCCCTTACACACTCTTCCAGTCTTTTTCATCTTTCCATCCCTCTTTTCCTTACCTTAATCCCATTTTACTAGTTAGTTATACTACATCGACTAGGTTGACCTTGTAGTATTTTGGGATATTTTCACTTGAGATTTATGTTAGCGCTTTGGCCAACCTAAATTGAGATCTAGTGAATAACTAACCAAAAACATATAGGGTAAATTGGGTTGACCCCATACAACCAACATATTCATAATAATTTAGGGTTAAATCCACCTATAAATACAAGATAATTTCATCATTGTTTCAATAGGAAATCAAGAGTTATTATTTTCTCATGCTTCTTTACAATTTGATCTTCCACCATTCTACTTGAGGAGTCTTAGCTTAGGGTTTATACTTGGAGAATATATTCTCGTAGATAAGTATTAGATTATTTGGCCTTTATTAGTGATCCTTATAAACAAAAAAAAGCTATTGAAAAGACTCTTTGGCCAAGGGATATATTGAGTCTCAATGGGTTCATATTTAGGTAAGTATTCTCTAACTTTTCTCCTCTCTTTTAGTAGATAGAAGTAGAATAAGTATTGGATAGAATAATATTATTATTAATATTCCATGTATTAGGATATTATTCATACTTATCTTAATTTATATTCTCTTACACATATTTTTATTATTTACTAACCCCTCATATTATGCCATAAGATTTAGTGATCACTAGATTAGATTTACTTTCTTGTTATTATATATAAGTGAAATATTAAACCTAGGAATCATTTAGGGTTATTACATGATTGTGTTAGAATTTAGGCTTTGGAACCATTCATAACATGGTTTAATATGATAGTTTAACCCCTACTTAGGTCTAGCATATCCCCATATTGGTCATGCTCCTGCTTAACAAATGCATTCCCAATCAGAAGTGTATGTATGCTCTATCTTCTTCAAGCCAAGATTGATTTATAGATATGATGAATTTATGATTTCATTACCCTTCCTTCTCTTTTGTATTTATTTTATGGAATTGAAATCTCATTTCTACTTATATTTATAAAGAGTAATCCCAATAATCAAGTATTCATAACAATCTTTGACCTATGTGCAAGAACATTGGATTGAACCTTTGGGGGTGATAATGCATGTCTTAGAGACTATTCATGAAAACTCTATTTGTGAAGTCCAATACCTAAATTCATACCCTAGGTTAATCCTATATCAATCCTAAAATGGAATATGAAATTTCATAGTTGGCCCCACCTTCCCCTTTTTAAGGAATGCCCAATCTCATGGGTGTCTCATGAGAAGGAGTAGATTGGAGAAAAAAATAACTGGTGCTAGAAGGTGGGTTATTAGAAATACTTCATGGTTGTTATTGATTTTGGTCTTATGAATATGTTTAGTTTTGTTTGATGATAACAATGTGATAACTATTATTTAAACATTATGGAGACTAGTTTGACTATTACTAGGGCTAGGTACCATTGAGGTTGATTGATAAATTCCACCTACTTTTCTATAGAAAACCCAAGTCCAAAGAACCTAGGCTTACCATGATTCTTATCAATTCATCCTTTTAACCTATCCAAAAAATTTAGCCCAATATGGTTTGGTTATTTAACTCATCCATTAATGTCTCAAGAGTCATCCATGATATATTCAAGAACCTTGAGAGGTATTTCCCTCATTTCACCCCTAGTATAGGATGAACTATAAAGAAACACATAAACTCATACAAAACCACCCAAAGACTCCTAAATTTATAACATGAGGATGTGGTGTTCAGGTTTTTTCCCATTTCACTTGATTAAATCTACCTTTGATTGGTTCTTAAACCTTTTTGAAGACTCCATCCTAAGTTGGGATGATTTTAGTTCTACTTACCTCACCTAATTTGGCCAAGTGATAAACCCAACCAAAACCTAGGTAACATAGATCAATGTGCTCATCCATAAGAATAATATGGAGGTAAATCCTTTCCTTTTAACCATCTATTTATTTCAAAAGAATCTACATAACTGATTAGTGTATTTAGAAGCCTTGACCAATGTGATGCCAATAGACATATGCAAAAAACTTATTCTAGCCCCCATAAAATCAGACTAAGTAGTGGTCTAGTTAGATAAGCTAGAGGCAAAAGTGATAGGTGAGTTTATAAACCTAAAGATATATATTTTTAATCTAAGCTTAGGATTCAACACTTTATAGACATTCAAGTGGTGGATATCCTAGAAGCCTCAACATGCTCCTAAACAGATACTAGACTAAAGCCCTGAATGGGTATATGACCACATATTTCTCCCATATGTGTTTACCATGGAGAGGAGTATACAAAAAAATAAGAGTAGATATATATCCATTCATAAAGCATATGATCATAGAATACAATTCTATTAATTAGAATATAATCCTATCTCCTTTGGACCTAGGCATCTACACACTAAGGACAAAGCCTTCAAAAAACCAAGCCAATTACAGCCTAGGTCTGGTTGGCCTATAATATATTTATATACATGGATATCACTCAAAAAAAGGTACTTTATCTAGTATTATTATTATAAAAACCTTAGGGTGGAAACATTTAACATCATATAGGTTGTAGTTCCTTACATAAATAATTTGGTAGAGTACAAATCTCTAATCTTTAGATTACAATTTTCATTGAGACATGAGGAAAATGAACTAAGAGTATTCAAAAACATTGAACTAGTGTTAAAATAGATCAAAAATAAGTTTCAATTCAAAATATCATACCTTAGGATGTATAAGCACCAAACTTAGGACCTAATCAAAATATTTAATGTATTCAATATATTCCCTATTCCCTCAAGGAAAATCAAGTAGTAGACTTACTAGCATTAATGATGGTGAACCTAACCCCTCTAGATGACACGGAGTTATAATAGATATTTATAAGACTCATCCCCTATTTTTATATCTCAGATAATGTTACTAACTTTTATGTCTTTTAAGATAACCAAAAAATCATTTAGTTCTTCAACAATCAGGTGTATTTGAGGCCCAAATCATTGGTGAAAAATATAAAGATAACCTTGGTAATGAGTTAGATAAGGATGGGATCCTGAATATTAATGGAAATTAGATCTTGAAGGGGATGATTTATCTATAAATAGCATTTGATATGTTAGACCCAACCTTCTAAGATAAAAAAACCCAAGTTTAAAGATCAAAAGTGTCAAATCATTAATCTTGGCCCTACAGAGAATCCCTAGATGGTTAATGTGGGTCTAGATTGGACAAACCATGAATAAATGTAGTTATATAAGTCAATAATGAGATATAAGGATTTGATTGCCTAGTCCTATGGATATCTTAAGGTATTTGACCTAAGAGTAATCACTCATACTATCCCCTTAAAACCTAGCCAAAAAACCTTTAGACAAAGGTAGAGGTCAATAAATATAATACTAGATCCCTTGATTCACAAGGAAGTCCACAAGTTACTCTCTAAGGGGATAATTTTCTTAATTTGTCATTTTACTTGGGTGGCTAACTTGGTCTTGGTGCAAAATACTAATGGATAAATTTGTTTTTTTGTGGACTTCAAAAACTTGAATCGGGCCTCAAATAAAGACAAATACCCATTTCCATTGCAAGATAAGGTAATATAAATGGTGAGCAGGTCTTAGATGATATCCTTCTTGGATGGCTTCTTGGGATACAACCAAGTCTTGGTTAACCCCAGAGATAGAACTAAGACCACTTTCACCACCAAGTGGGGAAAATTTTCTTATAAGTAAATGGATTTTGGGTTAATAAAAAGTGGCTCCACTTTCTAAATAGTAATGTAATTCACTATTGAGGGTTTTATAGTAAGTGCATAATAATATATATGGATGACCTAACTATGTTTTAGAAATATAGATCAAATCATTTGCACCACTTGGAAAGGGTATTTACAAGATGTAGAAGGTATGAAATTTACTTAAACCCAAATAAGAGCATGTTGAGTATCACCAAATTTAATATTCTTAGTCACTTTTTAAAAAAATAAGGTATTACTATCGACCTAGAGAGGGTGGATATAATTTCTAAACTATAATTACCTAATAATAAGAAGGAACTAAAATATTTCTGTGGGATAATCAAATTTATGTGTAGGTTTATTTTTAGATTTATTGAAATAATGAAGACCTTGAATACAATGTTGAAATAGGATGATAAAGTGGAGTAGCATGCAAAATCAAATAAATATTTCTAGGACATCAAAGACATAATCATGTAATCCATGGTCTTCATTAGCCTAAACTATATGCAAGACATTTATATCTATCCTTTCACTTTAGAACACACTATTATTTCTTGCCTCACCTAAAGGTTAGAAGGAGAAGAGCACCATGTGGATTTTATGAGTAGTAATATTAAATATTTTGAGCTCTAATATTCCACCTTCGATAAGCACACCTACACCCTAGTCAAGGTAGTGAACAAATTTAGACATTACTTCCTCAAGAATAGAGTCCATACCATTATCCCAGACTTGGTTATACAAAAAATGTTGGGTCACAATGAGCTAGGTGAAATAAGAGGCTAATGAACAAAAAAAAATACAAGATTATGACTTGGAAATCAAGCCAACCAAACTATTTAGAGGATAAGGCCTTACTCAGTTGATAATAGAGATAAACCTAAGAATTATGGTACACTAGGTAGACCAATAAATTTTACTACAATTAGACTAGTATGCCCTAGTCATGATCTTTCTACTCTATGTAAATGCACCCCTAAGACTCAACCACATATAGAGAAGAGCCCTTTTATTGAAGGCTATGCACCTTATGTTAAATAAGGGAGCCTTCTTTAGAATAAACCATAAAGGAATCTACCTTTAGTGTATATCATAAGAAGAGGATAAGGAGATAATTTCAATTTTTCATAAAAAACTAAGAGCCAACCATCCAAAAAAAAATTGCCATGGCTTAAAAATTTATTTCAATGGGCTATTATTGGCCCACACTATTCAAATATGTTCATGCTCATTTTAATTTTTACTACCAATTCTAGACTTTTGTTAAGAGAGAAACACATGCCACAATGCCACTAAAACCTATTGGAGATTAAATGTTATTGGCATAATGGGGGTTAGATTTTGTAGTGGTATTTAACCCCAATTCATTAGCTAGTCATAAGTTCATCCTTATAGTCACATACTACTATATTATATGGTCAAGGTAGTTGAAACCAAAAAGAGAACCATTGTTGAAGTCATCAAGCTCTTGGAGAATGCCATAATCACTCATTTTACAATCCCCATTTATTTAGTATGTGATAATGGACCTAAATTTAAATACACAGAGTTCACATAATTAGCTTATGATAATAGGATCACATTGAATTTATTATACAATCACTACCTACAAAGTAATGGATTGAAAGAATACAATAAAAAAAACTTGATTGAATCCATCAAAAAATTAGTTGGAGAGAAACCCTAGGAATGTCACTCATTGTTAAAGTTTGCCTTATGGGTAGACCGTACTAGGTATAAACAAGAAATAAAAATATATCATTTACTTATAGTCTATGGATTGGATACAATCATGTTAGTCACTCTCAACATGTTGACTTATAAGTTCATGAAAAAAATTTATGGATCTAGATGACAAGGTGAATTCTAGACTCCTAGACATGATTCAGTTAGAGAAATCCAAGGATGAAGCTCTATCGAGATTTAACAAAATAAATAAATAATCAAGAGGTGGTTTGAAAATAGGGAAAAGATCAAGAGATTCATAACCACTCACCTGGTCCTAATGTGGGATAAGACCCATGAAAAGAAAGGTTAACATTCAAAATTTGATCCCCTATAGATTGTACTGTACCAAATAGCCAAAATATTCAACCAAAATTACTTTTGTCTCAAAGATCTTGAGGGAAATGTATTAAAACTTCCTATAAATAGAGAGTTTTTGAAGCACTATTTCTCATATGTCCCCTCAAATTTAGTTTCTAAATAATTTGAGTAGAAAGTGATCTATATATTAGATAGATTTACTTTAGTTATGTGTTTGATTTTTTTGTGTGTTTGTTTTTGCTATATGCTTTTCCTTTTTTTTTATTTAATACCTTTGGACCCATTTTTATTCTTTAATTTCCATATAATACTCATCCCTTATTAGTAACTACTATAGGTGGTGGTCAAAATTTGGGAATATTATTGAGTAGGGAGACCTAAGTCGAAGCCTTCAAATTAAGTGATTCTAGGATAATAAAGGAAAATTTTGGCATACCATATCTAAGAGCACAACAATTCTAAGAGAAATAGGTGGATTTTAGAATAACATACACCCTAATAAAGACACCAAGCTATACTTAAAATAATAACTCAAGAAGACACTAGATTATTCAAGTTTATCAAATGTTGGCTGGATATTCAAATATTCCTCCTTATCCATTCACCCTTAGCTTGGTCTTAAAACCTCAATTGATAAGATTGATAAATAATGATATTTCCATGATAATTTGAGAAAAAAATAAAGAAATCATACATAATGTAAATTATGCGTCTACCTATTGGGCCCCTTTTTGGCTAAGAATGGATCTGTGCCAACTTAGTAGACACCTCAATGTGAGGCAACTATGTTGAATGATTATTGTTTTGGTATACTTGTTGAAAGAATAAATAATCATCTTATGATAATTATTAGGTAGTTATCTAATGCCTATATTTCTTTGGAATCTTCTTGAGTAGATGCACGTAGTGATTGGAGGGTGAAGGATGTAAGGTAGTGGATCTAGTGGAATGATCAATAAAGTCTCTAGGTTAGCACCTGATATGCGCTCTCTACCTTGGCATGAAGATGCTCCCCTGTACTATAAAGATGAGCCTAGTCCAATGAGTAGGGAGATGTGAATTGACTAATTAATCTCTACAAAATTATATTTATATATTACGTATGAATGTCATTAACTTAATTTTTAGCATGGATACCTTTGGAGGATCCAATTGTATCACCCAAGCTTGCCTATGAACTACTAGGTAGTCTAGTAGTTTAGATGAGCATTTACTCTATTTTTTGAAATAAAAACCATACCTTGTATTTGAAGCATTAAGTGAATGAATAATGTCATTACATCCATTGGAGTTTGATCTAGTTATATATCTATTAATGTCTTTTTCTTTGATACTCAAATGTATAAAGAATGCAATGTTGATAGCTTTATAATCTTAATCTAAATTTTATTAATAAGCTTTTTATTTATAGCTTTCATGGCATCCCTATAACTTATGATGATGATATTATTTTATGTATAAATATCCTAAGTGTAGATGAGACCCCATGTCAAGTAATAATACATGTGCTTCAAGTGTTCACCCATCATGATACCTTATTCTAAATTATTCCATTGAACACTTCAAGTGCCTAAATAGTGATAAGCATGATGAAACATAGGATTACACCTAAGAGACTTTAAATTATACCTAATATAAGCTTGTGCCCATATGACCAAAGGAGGCTACCTAAATAGGCCTTACACCTATAGACCCTCAACCTAGCCTAAAAATAACTTGCACCAAGGAACTTACCAAAGCTTTTATTATAAATGACTAAGTCCCTTGAATATTGAGTTGCACCATAGCATAATTAACCCAATACATACCCTGTTTATTTATATATTTCACTTTTAGTGAGCGCATAAGGCTTGTGCCTTATGTGATTTGATACTGGTGTAGTAGTATGATAAATTTTGTATACTAAAAGATTATTATACATTTGTGCATAGTTATAATAGGTCTATATTTGACTTGGATAGCTAGATAAGTTCTTGGCAAAGTAAATGGATTAAAAACTAGGACCCCATGTTGAATTTTATTTCTAAAATAGTTCAATAAAAATATGTCATGACTCTCACTCAAGAACATCAAGTGCTGCATAGAACAAGTGGAAGATATATTTACATAAAAGCATCCAACTTGTAAAGGATAGAAGCCATGTAAGTGGGTCAAAAATAACCTATATGCTACTCTATATTAGGTCTTCCTTTGTGAACTATGTGGGCATGTGTATTGATGGTTAGTTACCTATATAACCAATAGGAGATGAATCTACAACCAATGTATTGAATGGTTAAAAGAGAACTTAAAGATGATTAATATCCTAGATACTATTTGGATGAGAGTTGTTAACAAATGTTGGTAAAGAGTACTAAATAACTACTTGCTTGAGTTTTCCATGTTGACATACTCCTATTTTGAAGAAGCAAAGTATCAGTTCCTATGTGAACCTAGAGGCACATTCATTAGAGAGCTTAGTGTAATGATAAAGTAATTGCTAGTGGATTATGGATTTGAAACCATAATCATGGAAGGTTAAATTCCTTTCACATCTGAGCAACATAGAGAGGATAAGGGGATGTGTAGGTGAATCATGATGGAAAGGGATGAGCAGATGGACACATAAGAGCTAAGATGACAAAATTATAATAAGAGAAGGCATATGACAATAGAAGCTCTAGAACCTAAAAGTGTTGAGAGGACCTATAGTGAGTAGGAAGGGCATGGGGAAGGATCTCTTTTATTGCATCAATGCCAAGAAGAAAGAAACATTAAAGTCATAGACTGAGCTCATCAATTGATGGGTATAAAATTCTTTGGGACCCTATAAAATTTGACCATTGAAGATGTGATAGAAGTAATTACTCATTTTAAACTTGTGGCATAATATCATGTGCTAGATCCCCCACCAAAAGAAATAAGAGTGATAATTAATCCTATTATCAATATTGACTTTGACTTATTTCCCAACTTAGACTATAACTTTATGATTTAAAATGTGGTTCCTTATGAGGAGTTAAGTGAAGATATCTCTCAACCTCAGGGTGCTAACTCATCAACACAGAACATGAGAAAAAATACTCTATTACAAATGTTAGATACATTTATTGGGAAATAACCCACAAGAAGTGGCTTGATGCCGTAAGTGAGTAGTAATACACTATTGACTTCAATGACATACCTAACAATAATAGGGTAAATTATCAACCTAGTGACTAGAGGAGGTGAGGGACCACCACTAGGATAGATACCATGGGGGAAAGTACCTTATATGTTAGTGCCCCCCATCAAGATATTTATTTTGAGATGTAAATGTACTTTCTCAAGTATTGTGACATTGAAAACATCATAAATCATGTGATAAAGTGTGAATTGCAAAGACATGCTCAGGGTATCACCTAATTAGAGCACAAAAAAACTTAGTTCATGACAACCTTGCTTGATCACACACATATTTGGTATAAGAAGTTTGATCCTAAAAAATATATTGTTGATTATGAAACTTTGAAAGAAGTTTTCTTGAAGGAATTTAACATTCTAGAGTTTGAGTAGTCAAGCATCACTCTGCTAAAGGATATTAGCCAAGGACTATCAGAGAGCATGCACTTATATGATACATAGTTCAAGACTCTCCTCTACAAGATTCCTTATGACATGTACCACTCCCAACACACACAATGGTTGATTAGAGGATTGATAGTGCCATTCATAAGGGCATTATCCATGAAGACATTCATAGAGCCATTTATAATTCTTGAAGCCATGCTCTAGGTTGAGTAAATCAAGAGAACTTACAAGGGAATCAACCCATTCATGGAGGTACAGATTATTTCCATGGACTACTAAATTTATAAGTTTAATACTAGTTTGGTGCATGATACTCAAATCAAGTTATGGTGAACTAAATTTGAGATGAAAGGCCATAACAAAAATAACTACCTTTAAAGGAATGTGCATGTATTGCTTTTGAACTATGAGGTTTGTTATGGGGTGCATGATACTCATAGTTACCCTTTGTTATAGTGTGTTAGTTAGGTTAACACAAGTATCTATTACAAGTTGTGTAATGCCTACACTCACACCATAACTTAATGTTGAGTAATTGATGAGATGCTCTAAAACATGGAAAAAGGCACCCAATAGGCAACTAAAATAGTTAGAGGGTAAGAAAACCAAGAAAAAAAGGGACATGGCCAATAGAATGCTAGTTATGAGTAATAAAGAAGAACTAAAGGGTGAGGAGAATGATATAGTAGAGGAAAATTCCCACCATGATCATGTTACAAGTGCAACTCGACCAAGCACTATCAGTGTGACTATCCTACACATCTAACATGAGGGTATTGAAAAAGACCACATTTGATCAAGGAATGCCCTAACTTGTATAATAAATTAACCCAAGGCTATTTTGGCATAGATAAGGGTACCATAACGATCAAGCATGAGCCAAAGGTGGAAAAGTGAGCTATGAAGGTGTAACTAGCCTACACAGAGCCAATCAAAGTGTAGGCCATTACTTGTAGTGGATTCACTATATAGACATTAGTAGTACCAACACTAGAGTTGTGCCTAGACTATAGAGAACTAAGTCTCATTGAGTGCATCTCATGGTTGGAACCCAAGGATGCACCCTACCTTGACCTCTCACATTAGAAGGATGTATTATAATAAGCCATGAGTATCATTCAAAACTTTTAAGAACTTTAATTGGTTCAAGACTTAGAATCATACTTTTTTTCCTCATGCAAGAAGAAAAATATCTAGTAGGATAAAATATATGAGCTAATAGAGATCATGCACCTCTTAAAAATAGAAGGAATGTTGCCCCTACTAAAAATTCACTCCTAATACATGTAGGTAAAAATCCAACTAAATTTTCCATGCCCCACATGATTGAAGTTGTCATTCCCCACATGGAGAGGTTTCAAGAATTAGAGCATACATATAATGTAGAATATGATCAAGAACTCATTGTGAATTCCATAATTGATGGATGGTCATTATGTGAGGTCCTTGTCAACACTAGTACCAAGGTCAATATTTTGACCAAGACTACCTAGAAAAAGATGGGGAGGTCAGCCTTGAGGCCTTCCCCTTATATGATTTTCATGGATAACAAAACTAGAGTGAAACCTATAAATATTATGAAGGGCTACATTATAGATATCATGAGCACTAAGTTCCAAGCCAACTTTGAGGTAATCGAGTTGTTAGAGCAAGAAAATTATCTAATGCTCCTAGGAAGGCCAGGGTTCTATGCCAATAACACATATATGTAATTAAAAAAGTATTATATGACCTTTGAAACTGTAAGGAAAGCATGGTGATCCCCCTCTCAAGTTACCAAGGACCCCCATATGTGGAAAGTGTTGATCTTGAGGATGAGATCAACCATATTTATAACATCATGATATAAGGCATTAAAACTCTTAACCCTAGTAACCAAGGAGTGCTTTATTGGGAATATCTCCAATCAAATTTAGATACAACCAATGTAACCTATGACCAAGGGGTCAAGGAGGCTTATGAAGTTACTATTCGAATGTGCTGCCTGGTGTGAGTAAAATCACCAAAGCCAATCAGAATGGGCTTGATTTAAATTGATCACACCACTAATAAATGGATCCCCTATGCCAAAAATAAGGGGAAGAGGGTGTTATATTTGAGTAAATTAAAGATTTTATTATATCCAAAATATGAGGGGAAAAATATTGTATAATAATATGTCCATGACATTGAATCATGCATCCCAAAGGAGATAGATAGAATGGGTGTACTAGTGCATACTTTAAAGAGCACTAACACTCATTGGTGGGCAGTACAAAGGCCTAGCTTGTGAACTTGGAGAGATGTGAAGGAAAAATATGCACTAGGTTTGGAAAAATCAATGAGGACTTGCATATATTTGCTTACTAAGGCAACTCTGACCTAGTAGAGTATGTGCACTTGTGTGAAGAAACTTGGACTGTCTATAGTGAAAATATGCTAAGAAGCCTATGGGTGCATGCCTTATATAGGAAATTAAAAAACATGGGTGTGAGAGTGGTACATCATAAATGAAATGTGCCATAAGATATAAAATTTGGATGTGCTTAAGGAGAGGATCATGCACACCTTCTCATTTTATTCAAAGAACTTGGAACTAATCAAGCCACTAAAAGTCATTCATAGAGTAGTGGTTGAGGACATTGTAATTATTTAAAATTACTTAAGAGATATGTTTAAACAAAAGGGGATGACACTTCCATATTTATTTAAGTATTAAGAACTTAATATTGACTCAAGTGAAGAGGATGATAAAACATGGAAAGAGTCCAACTAGATGACCTTGGTAAGAAAGAGGAAACTTATGCACCAAGTGGATGATAATACCTCAGATAAAGAAGATCCAACTCATCTTTACATTGAAATAATTTAGGGTATTATGAAAGTTAAATATTGTCATTAGGAGAGAAATTAACCCTACCACATGCCACTTAAGACTACCAATGTAGACATCAATGTGGAGGGAGAACCAAAGATTGCCACTCTAGGTACATATTGGTCTAATGTAGAGCTATCATGAATCATGGACCTATTGAAGGAATTCTAAGACTTATTCCCTTAGAATTATCAAGACATGAAGGGCACCCATCCAGCCTTTGGGAAAATGATGATTAAAATAGTGGATGGTATGATACTAATCAAGAAGCACCCATATAGAATAAACCCCAATCTTCATGCCAAGGTTAAAATGGATATTAATGGAATGTTGTCCATGGGAATCACCTATCTTATACAAGAATATTAATGGGTAAGCCCAATGGTTATTATAATTAAGAAGGATGGGTGCATCCAAATTTTCATTGATTTTAGACTCTTTAATTCCACTTACATCATTGACCCCTTCCTAACTCCATTTACCGATGAAGTGTTGGAGAGTGTCATAAGCTATGAGATTTATACTTTCACTGATGGTTTCTCTAGGTACCATCAAGTCCAGATAGAAGAGAAGGATAAGCCTAAAACTACCTTTCTGATTGAATGGGGTTGTTTTACATATAATGTGATGCCTTTTGGACTCAAGAGTATACCAATAATTTTCTTGAGAGTGGTAACCACTACATTTAAAGACTTTATTCGTAGGTTCATCCAAGTGTACCTTGATGAATAGACTATGTATGGCCTCATAAAATACCATTATGATAACCTTTGCCTCATGTTTATAAGGTGTAGGTAGCTATATATATATATATATCTTTAAACCTAAAAAAGTATGTCTTCATGACCCCTTTTGGAACCTTGCTTGGGCACATTACCTGTAAATATGGTCTACTTGTTAACCTTGTGAAGGTAGATATAACAATCTAGCTCTAGACCCCTTCAATGTAGAAAGATGTTCATGCCTTTTTTGGCTATTGTAGATATTATAGGAAATTTATAAGGAGTTATGAAAATATTAAGGTGCTATTAGAGGAGTTATTATCAAAATATGGCCCATTTTATTGGGGTAGAGTAAAATAAGAGGGCTTTAAAAAGTTAAAGCTTAAACTAGCTAGTGCACCTATTCTATGGTTTCTCATTATGACAATGCCATTGGACATCCATGTTGATGTTTTGGGATCTGAAATTGATGTCACATTGGTGAAACTAGGTGAGGGTAAGATGAATCACCCCATATCCTTCACGAGTAGGAAAATGACAAAGGTGGAGTAAAATTATACAACCACAAAGCATGAGGCATTGACCATGGTCTATGCCTTGCAAAAAAATTATAAATACCTATTGGCAACCCCATTCATATTTTTCACTAATCACAAGGAAATCAAGCATATCATGAACAATCCTATTTTACATAGGTGTATATGCAAATGAATAGTTCTATTTTAAGAATTCTAGTTTTTAGTTATCATCAAGCTTGGAAAATAAAACATGGGGATAAATCATTTGTCTCACATCAACTCTGGTGATGCAACACTACCTATCAGGGATGACATGTTGGATGCATAATTATATAGAGTCCAGTGCATCCCTAAGGATTTGGTTGAAATTTGTACCTTCCTCAAGTCTAGAGTTGTGCCCTAGATAATGACAAATAAAGAAAACAAGTAGTTCATAGTTCATGCCACCCCATTTCATCTCACTGGTGGGGAAATGAATAAACTAAGTAGATATGAAGTGTTACACTAATGTATCTTAAATCATGAAAGGGAATCCATCTTACAAGAGACACATTAAAGAATAACATGAGGGCATTGTGCCAAAGATGTAATGACACACAAGGTGCTATAGTTAGGATTTTAGTGTCCAAGTATATTTCAAGATGAAAACTATTACACCAAGGAATGTGACATATGTGAATACATAAGGAAGCCAAACCACCAGGATGAGATGACCCTCATCCCCATTCTTGCCAAGGCACCATTTGAAAAATGGGCCATTGATTTTGTTGGACCAATCAATCTCATATCAAGGTACATAGGTGCAAGATAAATCCCAGTGGCTAATAATTGTTTCACCAAGTGGGTGAAGGTAGTACCTATAAAATATTACACAACCACCACACCTATGTGGTTCATTTAGGAGAACATCATAAGTCACTATGGGTGCCCACTTAGTTTGACTATAAACAGGGGCACCCACTTCATAAATGAAATGGTACACATCCTATTGACCAAATACATGGTGGCATACCACAAAATGATGCCATATCATCCATAAGCAAATGGCATCACTGAGTCATTCAATAAAATACTATAGACGTGCTTAAAAAATATCTAAAAAGTTGGTCACAAATATTGGTATGATAGATTATTAGTAGTGTTATGGGAATACCACATAATGTATACGTGCCTAAACAAGGATACACCATTTCATTTGGTGTTTGGCAATGAGGTATTTCTACTAATGGAGTTCATGGTGTCATCATTGTGCATTGGTCAAATTGGTTGCTTAGATGACCAAAAATCTTTGAGCGCAAGGATGGAGGACTTGGAGCACTTGGATGAGAAGCATGCCCAAGTAAGATGGAGTTAGCTAATTGAGAAGGCATTCTATAATCTTTAGCATGACAAGCATATTAAGAACAAGGAATTGATTGAAGGAGCATTGGTATTTCCTTATGACTCCAAGTACCTTAAATAATTATGCAAGTTAATGATAAGGTGGATGAGTCCATATGACATCCATCACATATTAGAGATAGGTGCATATAATTTACACATGTTTTCTAGTGAAATTCTCCCTAAGCATTTCAATGGCAATCGATTGAAGCCATATAAATAATAGGATGGTGTTTTCACCATGAAATACCAACTTCTCAGTCACTAGTCAGTTGAGTTGTGATGACTACAATAAATTTTGGTACAAGCCAAATAGTTTATTATGTTTTGTTTTGTTCATTGGGTTATAGTGGTGATGAGTGAGTAAGTGGTACTTTTAATCCTGTTAAAGAGATACTTTGGTACTTACATGCATAATTCTAATTGGGCGAGTTGAGCACAAATGATTTCTAAGTGTCTAAGGCCAAACATCTAAGTTATGGGTGCATGAAACTTACCAAACTTAGAAAATAGGTACCCAAGACCCTTGCAAATAATATCTCAGATATAGGGCACTTTAGGCCCACCAAAAGAATACTCTGGGCCTTTCACACATAATTCTAATTAGGTGATTTAAGCATAGATGCTTTCTAAGTACCTAAGGCTAGACATCTAAATTATGGGAGTGTGAAACTTGCTAGACTCAAGATGTAGGTGCACAAGATCCACATGCATAGGATTCAAAATATAGGGCACTTTTAGGACAAAAGGAGACCTGCTTTGGCACTTCTATGCATAATACTAGTCAGGTGAGTTGAGTGCATCTAATTTTAAAGAACCCAAGGCCAAACACCTAAGTTTATGAGTGTGAGGAGGTCACCAAACTTTGAAGATTTTATAACCATGTGACAAAGTCAGACAAGATGCTAGTGTGAAAAAGATAAAGTAAAGATTCATAACTTGATCATGCATCAGAGATCAAAAGAAGAAAGTGAATATGCATAACATATTCATACACAAGAAAGCAGAGGAGAGTGAAGTGTTATAGTGCCAACATAAGGTATTTGTATGGGGTAGGATAGGCCAAGGTAAGATAAATCATAGGAAACTGAATAAGATAGGAAAGTGCACTTGAAATAGAAGCATGGAAAGAAGAGAAAGTGGAACTATGGAGAATAAATCACATGCATGTGAAGTGATATGTCTAGGTTTCCATAAGGAAGGTGAATGTCACCAAGTGAAAAAAGTATAGGAATAAGATCATCAAAGATAGATGGAATCCACCCAAATTTGGGTGGGAAGTGACCATTTGAACTACATGTCACTTCATCAAAAATGATATTAGGAGAAATTATTGAGGTGATGGTGAATGCAAAAATATCTACATTAAATTCTTTTATAGTAGTGGATTTTTGCATATTTTATGGATTATTATGAATTCCAAGATATCTAGGCACCACCATGATATTAATCACCTACATTAAAGATGGTAGATGAAAATTAGAGGTATAAAATAATGCAAGGTAGAATTGATTAAGTTAAAAACCTCAGAGCTAATTTTAAACTTAGAGAAAACTAGAGCCAAAACTAATGAACTAGAGCTAAAGTAAACAAATGATACAATAGTGAGACCTAAAATGCCCACATAGGCCTAAAGTGAATGATAAAATAGAGAGAAAGATTGTGTTCACTTTGAGATTGGCAGAGAGAAGTGAGGAACACAAAATATGCAATAAGCATGCTAAATAAAATAGGGTGATGTTGAGGCCACCATTGATGGCAAATGTAGATCATAAGATGAAGGCATAGTCATAAACCTCAAAACTATGAATCACCAACAAACATTATAGGATTCAACAAAGTAAATCAATTACACTTCAACACTAGCCATTTTAGGATAGGAAATAAATATATGGGTTCAAGCCTATAGTAGGCATAAAGGGATGCCAAGAGGGTGTTAGTAGTAGCCACAAGAATAATAGTGACACTAGTGAAAGGAGTAAGTGTCACCAAAGTTGATCCTGAGGTGCTTGAAAAGATGTCATACCAAGACATGTAGTTTCTTGAAGAGGTCTTGATGGGATAAAATTGGGCATCATTCATGAATAACTACTACCTAAAAGATTATAACCACTGAACCTCCAAATGCACAAGACATAGTGGAAGATTAGGTGGTTGATATGGGCACCAAGATTATAACAATAATAAAATTATATGATTTTTAAATTTAAGACATACTTATAGCCTCTATTGCAACTCAGATCTATGAGTTTCCATATTTCAGTAAGAGATAAGAACTCATAAAATTACTCCTCTTTCACATCCATGGTGACTAATTCTACTTTTTTGGGAGGTGCATGAAGTTGTTAGTAAGCCTCATTAATAGGATAATCAAGCTCCTATACTCTAGTTATGACATCAACTAAATGATGGAAGATGAGGTTAAGGTTAAGAGGGTCACAAAACTCTTGGGATACTACAAGGGAGGATTTTTATTCCCAATAAAAGACATTTAGGACCCTAAAATGAGGGTAGGGAAACTTCATACCTTATAAGCTCAAAACTCTACCCTAGTGGGAGATGGCTAGACATCACCAAGTCTTACCTATGCATACACTATCACATGGCATAGGGGTTAAATTTAATATTACAAAGTTTATCATAGAGTAAATTATAAATAATGCATTTGAGTGCCATATGGTGTGATAGACCTTTTGATGGGGGTCTATGTTAATATCTAATTATAATGGTGGACACATTATGGGTATTCTCTATGCACAAAGACTCTTTGGTGCTAAAATACTAGAATTTCACTTACCCCCCTTCCTTCACTTTGAAGTACAAATACTGAGTAATGGGGTGGTGCACATGGTACATAGATGCATTTAGAGAGGAATTGTACATTCCGAAAGAGCTCCCTCAAACCTTGGTTAGAATGGTGAACTTCATCATGATGAAACATTTGTGTATTTTGATTATCACTCATGGATGATAATCGATGTGGATGGCTAAAACTCCCATATGCATTTTTGGCAAAGTACTTTAGAAGTGCACTGAGGATAATTTCCAATGTGTAGTAGGTGGATATCTTGATGAAGGCCATGGATACAAAAAGGCATAGATTAAGGTGCCAATTCATTCACCTTGGGGAAAAAGTAATAAAATATGAGGAAGATGACTTGGATTTCATCAACATCAACTCCCTTAAAAAATAAGTGATTTTTAGGCACATCCATAGCCTATTATATGAGATGAAATTGAGAAAGAAGGGAATGAACACTGATAAGGATGATGACCTCCCCCTTTAGATTAGTGAAGAAGGATAAATGACACAAGTCATATAGAGAAAATCTCCCCAAAAGAATCAGGGAGAAACATTGGATGAAATATAGGAGCACCTCAGATTGAAGATGACCTCTAAAGATGAAGCCACTCCCTCTACATAAAATAAGAAGCACATGACCTTCATGCTATGGAATTATTTTCCAAAGAGAAGTGAAAATAAAAATAAATCCAAGGGGCTAGTTAAATTTCCCATAATAACTTTAGTAAAAATGGAGGAGCAAGAGGTGTGTGAGGAATCAAAAGTGCAAAGGGTTCATGAAGAGATGGAGATGGAGGAGGTGGAAGAAGAATTAGGGATGAAAGTTTATATCATTTAGGAAGAAGTATAATTAGAAGAAGATCCTAGTGCCACTAAAGTATAGGAGTCCCTCCAAGGTGGAAATAAAGCTAAACTTGGAGAATAAGAAATTCCATCAAGTGCCTCTTCCAAAGAACCCACCACATAGATTCCCTAAACTAAAGAATAAAATAGAGAATCATGGAGAAATTTGGGGATGAGTGAGGTTGAGATCCTAAAGGTGTTGGTTCTAGATGAGAATAGGGATGCCATACAAAAAAGAGAAGAGGGATACATACAAAAAAGGGCATGAGTAATGGAATAAATAGTAGTAGAGGGGATGCCCAGGAGGAATGGGACAAGAAATAAAAAGAAGAGAATAAGGTTGCTAAAATTACATAACCAATGGAATAAATAGTAGTAGATGCATCTATTACCCCCACTAGAATAATAAACCAAGCTACACAACATTCACACCTAGGTAGTGAAGGGGTACCTAGAAACAAGGAAGGTGATTATTTCACCTTAAAATTGAATGAAGAGTAAAGAAGAAACCCAATAGAAAGAGGAGGGAAAATATGTCACTGAGTAGGAAAAAGAAATGGACCAAAGGGACAAGTATGAGGAAGAACCCATATAGGAACAAGAAGAAGCAACCTTAGAGGAAGACACATAAGAACGTACTAGTGTTAATGAATAGGAGAAAGAGCATATGGAGTTGGCCATCAATGAATAATAATAATTTGATCCAAGCCTATGATAAAAGGCATAAAAGGGATTCAACAATGAGGATTTTTATATGTTGGAGTACATGCCCTTCAGAGTTGCCATAAGGAAGGACTATCAACTATCATTTTCCTTTAATATTTATATGGATGAGCCTCATTTTGAGGTGTCATAGAAGGAAATATTGATTTTAGATAACTAGAGGAAGGGCATGATTCCCTTGTTATCAACCCCCACATAATGAGTCCAGTAAGGTCAGCCAACACCCTCATATAAATGTCCTTCGAGGTAGTGTGAAAGAACATTGTGAACAATGTTAGAGCCTTAAGGTGGAATAAGATCGTTATGTAGGTGGAAGAGGAGATCAAGGATATGAAATTGAAGTTATAACAATTGGTCAATCATGTATAAGAAGATGATCCATGCCTCTTAGATGATGTTGACACTTTTATTTTTTAGAATTGGCAAAGTTTATGCACCAGTATAGCAGATGCTCCCAAGGTTAAAAGTAGAGCTAGTTCCAAAATAAGAGGACCCTTTCACCACCATAAAGAAAAATATTTTCACCAAGCTCAAAGAGGTGGAAGATCTCTTCAAAAATCTTGAAGAGGGTGTAAAAGTGGTCAATGTGATATTTTGCAACTTCTCCAACTAGGCATCAGTCATAGATGTGTACCTCATAAAGGAAAAGATGGAGATAGATGAATTAATGGAAAAGGTATGCACTAATGGCAGGGATAAGTGAGTGAAAATCATGGCATAAGTCAATACCTTAATAAATTAGATAAATAAGTATGATTAAGACCTAGATGAACTCTTTTGCACTTTACAAATGAAGGCTTATGATCAAGGAGTGATCCTAAATGATAGGGTGAGAAAGGCAAAGGAAAATATTGAAGCCTTATAGGAGTTGGAAAAATAGATGTTCTCATGATTAGTGCCACTTAAAATGACATATAAAATTCCATATAAGAACTCAATCTTTCCAGCGGGGAATTTGAAGACTTTAACACTGAGCTAAAAGAGAATATGCTAAAATTTTGTGCACCTAAAATGTTGGAAGTCTAAGTTTGAGGGTGGACCAAAAATTTTGTATGGGGTAATTTTGGGCCCATTTTTGTCTAATAATGGATCCATGCCAACTCAGTAGATACCTCAAGGTGAGGCAATCATGTCAAATGATTATTTTTTTGGTATCTTTTGTGCCAACTAGAAGAATCAATGATCATCTTACACTAGCTAGTAGACAGTTATTGTTGCCTAGATTTATTAGGAATATTCTTGAATAGATACATCTGGTGACTAGAGTGCAAAGTATGAAAGGTAGTGGAGCTATCATAATGATAAAAAAGGCTCTAGCTTAACACCTGATGCATGCTCTCCACCCTGACATAAATATTCTCCCCTATTCTATAAAGTTGAGCCCAATCTAGTGAGTAGGGAAACGTTAATTAATTAATGAATCTCTATATAATTATATTTAGATATTATGTATGAACACCATTAGCTTAATTTTAAACATGGATACCCTTGGAGGATCCAATTGTATCGACCAAGCTCACTTGTGAGCCATTAGGCAATCTAGTAGTTTAGATGAGCATTTACTCTATTTTTTGATATATGAATTGTACCTTGTATTTAAAATATTAAGTGAATTAAGAACTGCATTAAATACATTAGAGTTTGATCTAGTTGCAACTCTAGTAATGCATTTTTCTTTGATATTAAAATACATAATGAATGTGATGTTGATAACTTTATAATCTCAGTCTAGATGTTGTTAATAAGCTTTCGATTCACATCTTTCATGGCATACCTATAACTTATGATGATGACAATATTTTATTTAGAAATAGCCTAAGTGTAGATGAGACCCCAGACAGAGTAATAATACATGTGGTTTAGGTGATAACCTAGAATGAGCCCTTAGTCTTAAGTATTTTATTGAACAATTCAAGCACTTAAATGACACTAAGCATGATAAATCATAGGTTTGTACCTAAGAGAGTATAAAGTAGACCTAATATAAGCTTGCAACCATATGATTAGAAGAGGCTACCTAAATAGGCATTGTGCTTATAGACCCTTAACTAATCCTATAAATAGCTTGTGCCAAGGAACTTGCCAAATATTTATTTCAAATAACCAAGCCCCTTGAAGATTGATTTGTACCATGGCATGACTAGCCCAATGTGGGCCCCAGTTCTTTCTCTACTATGCTTTAGATGAGTGCATAAGGCTCATACCTTATGTGATTTGATATCAGTATGATAGTGTGATAAATGTTGTGTGCTACAAGATTAATCTATGTTTACACCTAGTTGCAATAGGTATAGACCTACCTTAGACAACCAGATAAGCTTCTAAATAAGCTAATAGATAAACAACTGACTTTTATACAATACTACCTCAAAAGGGCTATATAGGTAATCTCCACCATAGGATTTATATCTTGGTTGGTAGTAGATCAAGGCCATGAACAAGACTAGAGGAATTTTTTTCAGGGCTATGGATACCCATTTGGAAATAGGGCAATTCCTTAGCCATTTCCCATCCAAATCCATCAACCCATCAAACCCCCAGAGGATATTTAATAACCAATCCAACCTTGGTTACTCAAATAGAATGAATGAATAAATTAGAAATTAAAATCACTTCTCATACATGTTGGTGGCCATATATGGGGTGTAAGATTAGTATGCTACTTAATATTGTGATACTTTAATGCCTTATCTTTTCTATGGATAATAAATACCCCATATACAATATTTGTGTTGAGTAAAGAAATAATAAGTAATTGATCAAGTTCTAAGTGCTTCTCATAATTTTCCCATGGAAGTAACCATTTATTATGGCCAACACACCCTTTTTTCTTCCAAATGGGGGAACCCTCTAAAAATCTCATCAACCAAAGCTTCAAGGTCCTTTATTGTGTTCCCATCACCGATGCCTACTTAAATCTTCAAAATATGCACCACTTTGATTTCCCTTAGTACTAACAAGACTCTTTTATTTTTATTTAAAATGAAGGAGTGTTTTTTATTTTTATAAATCATGGTGATAACATTGTAGGTTGATTTTTTCTTGAATCTCTTAGAGTCTAGTTCCCTTCCTAAAGAAATAGACCCATGACCCTCTATGGAAAATTAAGATCTCTATATCTGAAAAGTAAGTTTTAATGTTTCATATTCCTTTTATTTTTATCAATTAGTCATTTTTTGAATTTTTTAAATCTTGATCAAATGAAAAGGTGCCACATCACCATGAGTCAGAATGCCTAGTCGTCTAGTTCTATTAGAGATGTTAAAGCCTCAAAAATCCCAATTGATTGGGAAGGTACCACATCACCATGAGTTAGATTGGTCAATCCCCTAGACTTTCTAGAGATGTTAGAGCCTAGATAAATGGGAAGGCACCACATCACCATGAGTAAAAATGTCTATTCCCCTAGACCTATAAAATATGTTATTGTTTGGGAGAGCTGGGCTGAATGGGAAGGTGACACATCATTGAATGTCAGAATGGATAATCTCTAGACCTATCAGAGATGTTGGAGCCTTGAAAATTCAAGATTAATGGGAAGGTGCCATGTCACTATGAGTCATAATCACCAATCCCCAAAACCTATCAAATATGTTAGAGCTAAAGACAACCCAACCAAATGGGAAGTTTCCACATCACCATGAGTCAAAATGACTAGTCTTCTAAACCTACTAGAGATGTCAGAGCCTAAGAGATCCTGATCAAATGATAAGGAACCATGTTATTAGGTGTGTAGATGAACTATCAACAACCTAAGGCCCTAGGAGGATATGAATAAAGTATATATAAAACTAGAGAACCAATCAAGATGTGCCATGTGTCCTTAGGTGACACATCACCGAGCCTAGGGGAATGATGTGGAGTATAAATCTATGCCTATGTTTTGACCATTATTAAAATACCAATGAGTACATGACACATATTAGAAAGTATGTCTTAGCTAAGAAAGCTCTAATATATGTAATTTTGTGCCTACCACCCATTAGGCATTAATAAAATGGGAAGCTAGACTCGATTAGACATTTTTAAAAACATCCCATCTCCATTACTATTATGGATGGTGGCAGAGGATCATGGGCTCTAAATTTAATTTTGTATTTATAAATAAAGAGAGAAAATATATCCACCAACTTAAATTCAAATTCATATCAAGTGAGCCACTAAACACCATTAATATAAAATGATGTATTGATGCACTTATAAAGACCTAAGAAAATATTTATAATGGTTAAAATTATTACATTCAAATAAATATCTATCTACTCACTTTAAAAATTACATAGATCCCATGTATCCCATGCCTTCTACACTTAAATCTTCCTAATTTACCCCTTTCTTACTCCAATGGATGCTTCATCCTCAAACCCAAAGGCAAAACCTAAATATAGGGACACCACCTTCCCTACTAGCTTGACTAAGTATAAGCACTACAATAATATATTCAAAGTAATTGAGTAGGTCCCCAATAATTATGTCAAAGATGATAACTAATAAGCTAAGTATGAGGATGCCCTTAGGTCCTATAATAAGTGTGACCTCCATAGAGCCACTACCAAACCAGAGACATTTCCTTGCACTGACCTACTGGGTGATATATTTCACAAATCCATCTACATGCAAGATGGGGTCAAAAAATAGGTATGCTCACCCCACTCTCAACACTAGGTTTATGATATATCTAGGATTTCCTTCAAGGTATACTACTCCCGCATAGACTTCAATTTTTCCTATGATGTAGTTACAATGTTAGTCTAGATGAATACCTACCAAATATATGATATACTCCATAAATGGGCTAAGAACCCTAACTCCAAATGGGTTAATAAGGAGGACATCAATGCCTACCCCATCCAAACCTTCTGGGATGAGGTTTAGATACATATGATCCTACTAAACTAGATATTTTAGGGACATGACTGCTAATACATCAATGAGCTATGAGTGTCTCTTCTAAAAATGATCTTGACATGATCAAACATCCTAGATATTAGGGATTAATAAAATTAAAGTTGGTCCATGCCATCATAGATCCTTGAGCTAGGGGAAACTTATATAGGATAGGATACCTATTATATTTTATCTATAATAAACTCTATTTTAAGCCTTTAAACTTCCTATGTGGGTTCTTAGTGGCTCATCTATCTACATGGTCTTCTAAACATTCTATGGCCATAAGTTATAATACCACATCTAAGAAATATATAAGAAATTACACACGATGGTCTTTTATGACATCAATGAATCTTTCATGGCTCATCTCTCAAGGGTAATCTAAGATTTTATCACATTTATTGAGGGCTATTAGATTTACAAGGATGACACCAGGATGTGAAACATGTGTTTACTCAAGGAACCCCTCCACATACCACATTATGTTCCTAGCCACCTAGTAGAACAAGAGACTACTTATCAACTGGTGGAAGGCATCTTTGGGTTTTGCATATAATTTTACTAAAATACATGCTTGTAGTTCTTGATCACTATATGCCACCACATCTACAAAACCTTCCCCTCATTATAGAAGATGGGGGATAATAGAGGCTCCTTTGCCCTTGGAAAGTGCATGGTATGGAAGTGGGACCCTAAATGGGTAATCCAAGCCATTGTATACTAATCAACTGGACTCAAAATCAACTAAAGCCATCAGGCCCAAGATGATAATGAGCTATATGTGAATGTAACTGATGACTAGGAGGTTTTATCCTAGATATTATCCAAGAAGAATAAGGGAAAGAAGGATCAATCATGTCCCTACATGGCTCCTCCTACTCTTTCTTGTTTTGTATAGGACTCAAATCTAAAAAATCTATCCATCTCCTAGAGGATCCTATAGGGAATCCCACCACCTTCTCCCCTATAGATCTAGCTCCAACTCTGGTTTTATGAGCATCTCCTAATCTTCATGATATAACTCTCTTATTTATTTATCTTCTCCTCATGATTCAGATCCTCCTCCACCTCCTCTAATAGCTCTTTAGACATATTTAGTAACTAGGTTGTAATAAAGCTAGCCCTAGAATAAATAATGCTAGGCAACTCAAGTGTAACCTGCTCAACCAGTGGTACCATAACCCTTGAGATTCGATGTTTTTGATAGTCCAAGATCAATATCAAAAGTGAGGCATCTAATAGGAACCCATCTATGCTCTCCCACTCACTCCTCCATCTCCTACCATTTCCCTTACACCCCTTACTCTTGCCATACTCTAACTCCTATTTCTAACACCCATTAGGTATTTATGCCCCCTATATTTACTATTACTTACCCTCAATATTTATCCCAAGTAATTTTGGTCTCAGTATTGAGTGTCCTTGATTCCTAATTCTATTTTTATCCTCCCATATCACAACCTATAGTACTCTTGGTGTCTCCCTTAGGTATGCCTATAATAATAAGTGCAACTATAATATTTAATATCATACCACTTCTAGTAGGGACCCTTCCAATCCCCACTTCAATTAGACTAATTCTCCCTTATGCAACCCCATTTCCTCCACCATCATCCCATATGCCCCATGTCATGCCAATTAAAACATTCATTGTAACACCTAGAACCAACTTAGGAAAGATGTCAAAAAAGAAATAGAATGTAACCCACACTCTAGCTCCAACCTAAAGGCCTTTTATTCTAGTTACACATCCTATATAGTCCTTAATATTTTCTCCATCCCTAGTAGTAGTATATTGATGTTTATCTCCTTGTCTCCCTCTCTTCCTTACCTAAAGGCCTATGTGACTCACCTTTAACTAACCCATCTCTAACCCATTGTTCCATAACCCATTCTCAGGGGAAATTCCACTTTAGGTAAACTTGACTCAGGAAAAGTGGTGGGAAAAAATGTTCTCTTAAGCCTCCCATTTCATTTTCCCTCCTTTTTCTCCTATGCCCCTCCACCTCAACTCCTTTCCTCTTTCACTCCTTTCACTTCCACTTCCTCCACCTCATCTTCCACCCTTTATCCCCATTTTATCCATAGATCCTATACCCCCCATAGCTTAAGGGATGTTTTCAAGGTCACATGAACTATAGATGGATATCTAGGTAGACCTAGATGTGGAAAGGAGTTTTGACATAGCCTTTAGAAGCATGAAGAGAAAGCTCACATAGAGGTTTTTCTAAGAGGTGAACCCAATGATATGGTACACCCATCAAGATCTATTTTCAATCATAAAGGTGATAATATCCATTGAGGAGGAGAGGATGGTTGAGGACCCACTATCCATCCTTTGTGATACCCATGATATGTATAAGCAGTTCCTTAAGGACATGTAGAGCTAAGTCTATACTCTTGAAACCTAAGTGAAGAGCATGTTCATAGTTAAGCTAATTAGGTACATTAAGGACACCCTCCTATTAATTTTCTCAATCCTTGGGAAATTATTGGATACTTTGGTTGAGGCCAATGCACTTATATAATGGAATCAAGAATACATGGAGAGGATTACATAGATTGATGGGAAATGCTAGAAGATATAGGTGGTGGTCAACAAGGTAATGTTCCTGGAGTTTAAACTCATACCAACCTCAAACTTGGGGTTGTACCAAAAATATGATAGGAGCAATATATTTGTAATGGAGGAGGTTAGACTTAGCCTACAATCTGATTTCACCCTTGGAAGAGGGAAAGAAGAATATATTGACCTACTTAAAATAGTTTAATATCTCTGTGTTATTCCACCTGGATGGCACCTTACTTGACTAAGGGTAATTCAGAGTCAATTTGGGTTAATTAGACCAAGTTATGATTGAAAAAGTGACCAAGGAAAACTAAGAAGGGGCCTAGGTGGTGATATACCTATCAACTTAGTCCATGATGAGCATCAACCATGTCTCTAGAGTCTAAACATTAAAAGAAACACCCTTCTAGACCTCTCAAAGTCTGGTAGCTTAGGCTGAGGTAATATTTAGGGAAGCCCAATGAAAATAGACAAGTTATAAAAGTATTTTAATCTCATGGAAGCCACATTGGAAGTTGGGAGTGCCTAGTCAAAGTAGTTAGGATTCAGTCCCTCTCAACTACCTCCTCATGTCAACTATTGGTCCCCCATAGATTTGTTCTATCTTTTTATGGATTGTTGTGTTTAAATTTTGAAATATTATTATAACTATAATGATTTTTCATCATGACCCAATATGGGATCCTCATGATTTTTGGAGGTGATCCCCAATCCTTTTATATAGAAATAAGAGACATTATATTCTAAGGTCAACAAAAATTGATCAAAAGTGTTATTGGATTACTGCTAGGATTTCACCTACATTTCCTTCAATAGTCTAGACTGTAGAATTGTCCCATATCAATAATTTTAACAACATTTTACTCTTTTAATGAATATAATCTTTATTTTTTGCAAGAGGGTATCTTATGTGTTTTAATTTTCCTTCATCTTCATGTTTAAATTATCATCAATGCAAGGTTAATTAGACTAACACTTTGTTACTCTAGGTATGTCATGGTTATGATGTGCTTAGATATTATAATCTCTATGTGATTTCTTTCATTTACCATTTGATAGTACTAATAATTTGAGTGCCAATTTACAAATTCTTGTAAGAAGTTTATGTGTTTTTTATAATAAACCCCTAGTACTCATCATTAGTGAGAATTTGCATTGAAGGTATACTCCTATTCTATTCATACTCCTCCCACTATATGTTCTTAGAAGTAAAAATCTAGTGAGACTCAGTCTATAGTGGTATAATTATGGAAGAGTCACTTAGTTCAATGGCCAATAACTTGAGTTCATTTTAGACCTAGAGGCTTCCATTCTCTACATTACCCTTCCCTCTCTTTTATGTTTGTTTTGTGGACTTGAATTCCCTTTCCCTTGTATTTATAAAGAGTAATCATAACACTCAAGTCTTCATAACAATCTTTAACTTGTGTGCAACAACATTGGATTGAACCTTTGATGGTGATAGTGAATCTATAAGAGACTATTCATGTAGGCTATGTTTGTGAAGTCCAATACCCATAATTGTTACTTAGGTTGATTTTAGATCAATCTTAAAATGGAAGATGAAATCTTATAGTTGTCCCCACCTTCCTTTTTTTAAGGAATGCCCAATTTCATGGGCATATTGTGAGAAGGAGTAGATTGGAGCAAACAACACATCCATCTATCATATGACTAGATTTAGTTATTGAGTGATACCAAAAAGATATTGGGTGGTGTAAAATAGATATTAGGTGGTATTTTTTAGGATACAACTATCATACAATGACACCTAGTTGCCAAACAACTACATTCATCTATAGGGTGATAACAACCAACTATTGGGTAGTAGATGTCAAGATGCAGCTAGTAGGTAGATACACCTAACTGTTAGGGACTATAACCATCCCTAATTTATATTTAGAATTGATTTTATGGATTTTTTTGAGAAGGTAAGGTTTTAGTTAAATTTAAAAATTAGGACAACCTATTATCTTATTTCAGCCAGATAGAAAACATAAGTATAAATATTAAATTATATACTATTACTAATCATGCAATCCTATTAAGATTAAATAATAATTAATATCTAAAACAATTTTGATTCAAAAACCCATTGAAAATAGTATCAATTATATGCCTCCACTCAAATATTTACCTGGGTATGAAATGTCAAATATAGGTACTGAGGTAGAATCCAATGATATGCCTATATGGAAAGATTTATCTGGGTATGAAATTCTAGACAGAGGTACTAAATAATATTTGATTTAATATTTTGTTATTTATATATAATTTTATTAAAACATTTATTAATAATTATTTTACAATCATTTTTCATGCAAAACCTAATGATAATAGTATCGAAGATATGCGTCCACTAGAAGATGTCCCTGGGTATCAAATTCCAAAAAAAGGTACTAAATAGTATATGATTTATTATATTATTAATTATTTAAAATTTAATATTAAGGACCATTTTTTAATAATGACTATAAGATTTATACCTATTTTACAAGTAGAACTCTTTGATAAACCTTTTAAAGATATGTCTCCATTGGAGGCATCCTTGGGTATGAAATGCCATCACTAAATTCAAGTAAAATGGCACTAGAGGAAATCATCATGGGTGTTGATGATGATCAGCCAATACCACTAGATGAAATTTATACTCAACTAACACAATATTTAGTTGAATAAATCACAAAAAAATTGTGCAAAAGAAGATAATTACATGGATAATTGATAGGTCATTTAAGTTTGGCTGGGTATCTAAATACCCATTCATTAAACCTCTAAAATAGGGATAAATAATAAAACACCAATAAAATACAAATGTATAACATGCAGTTGGAAAATTGGAAAGGACAAAAAATTGAAACTCATATTGCACACAATTGAGAAACATTGTGGAAAAATATCAAGATAAAGATGGACAAATCCAAAGAATAGTGAGATGGAAAAATGTAAAATAATGTATGCATCAATGTTATGTAGTAAAGTGTGAAAAATAATTAGAGACATCAATGACACCTTAAGGAGTAAGGAGGAACAATTAAACTCAATTCAGAAAAGTTTTTTAATCTAATCTACTTGGCAAAAATACACAATTTTACACTTTATATCACGTTCTAAAAAAAGGTAGACCAATCTTTGATTTTTTATATTATGATATTTATTTTCATCATATTGGATTGCATAACATTTCATAATCACATTGCTCAGGTAGCAGTGCTTGGGAGATGAAAAATGCCTTATAATTATTGAAAATGAGGATTTTAATGAAAAAGTAAAAGAAGAACAAATTATCTTACTATCCATTGATGAGGTAACAACAATTAACAACACATCATAGGTTTTCATGCATTATTATACATTTGATAATTATTCAAGGAAACCTCACCTATTATCTTTAAGTAAAATGAAAGAAAATTGTAATGATAAGAACCTTTCCAAATTGGTTATTCCTAATTTGGTAGATATTATTGGGATGAATTATTATGATATAAGTTCTATGTTAGTTTGTGTTGGTGTAGGTGGGGTATAAATAATGTAGGAGAATAAAATCGGTCTATGTGTTCACCTGCAAACAATAGGTATCCCATTTATGACTTCAATCCACTACATGGCACATAGAATGAAGCTTGCTTACAAAATTATTAGCACATTTTAAAATGTCACATAAGTGGAGGAGCTTATCTATGACTAATATGTGTACATGTCAATCAATCCAAAAAAAAAAAATTAGAGTTTCAAAAATTTGTGATTAAAGTGATCGATGGTAAAAATCTATTAAAAGATATTGACACAATATGGATTTCCATGTATGAGACTAAATGTAGAATATTTTAATTATATCAATCTTTGATAGGTTTTATGTTTAAATATAGAATGGATGTTGACAAAGGAAAATATTTATTGGACCATTTGAAATATTTTGAAAGCTTGCTAACATTGTGTGGTATTCTACCCATGTTGAAATAAATACGTTGTTTGATAAAATATGCACAAGAGAGATCCACATATATTGTTGACTTCATATGGTTGAGGAAACATGTTTACTAATCTCCTGATATATTATACTACTCAAACTAAAGTTTTAAGGGACCAATATTTGATAGTTGGAAAATTTTAATAGATATTAAGGACCCTTAAAACTATTTTAACTTCAATATTAATGATCATACTTATATTGCCATTAATGGAGAGGAGATGCCACTACCCACTTTCTAAAGACTAATTCATGTGGTTGGAGTAGAAATTGAATAAGTACCTATATCACAAGTTCTATATGATAATGTCATAGATGAGACACAAATGAAATTGAGTAACGTTTCAAAAAGCTTATCTTTTGAAATTTGATATCAATTTCAAAGGGATGAGTTTCTTGAAGCCACTAGAGTGGTGAATCTTATATTTTGGAATAATCTAAAGGATAAATAGATAGCAATTAATTTATTTATCAAATACATGGGTACTCTAACTAATAATTTTAATAAGTCTATATAAATTAATGCAATTAAAGTTGAGGGTATTTTAAAAAAGGATTTACTAAAAAAAAAATCAATGAATTTTGGAATTATAATGGTTATACAATATCTATCCTTAAATAAATCAATATAAACATGTGTTGTTACAAGTTTATGGAAGAAAATATATCCCAATAGTTTTCTACAAGAAATATTTAGTGAATATTTTTGGTTATATGAATTATGTCAAACAATGATTTTGGGGTTGGTGGAAGATGAAAGGGTATTTAGTGAATTATCTTTTTTCAAATCAAAACTTTGAATTAAATTGGATAAAAATATTGATACACATTTGAGGTTGTATGTTTCAGGTTATGCATTAGATGAGTTTTCTTGTGAAAGAGCAATTTCAATTTTGAGTTCTCTTATTGAAAGAATATTCACTAATACAACCACCAAAAAACATATTAAAAAATCAACTAAGACAATACATAAAAATGTCAACAATAAAGCATGTGTTACAAAAGGGTTGTTCCAACTACTTGAGTTTTAGTTTGTTTGTATTTTAAATATACTTAAATTAAATTTAGTCATTATAATTGTTGTTATTTACTGAAAAATATTTTTTCTTTTTAATTCATAAATCAATTACATAACAAGTAGTCTTGTATTGAACATTACTTTGCAAGCTTAATTATGTTGTTTATGAATATGGATTAATTGATTTATTTACCAATAGTATGTGTGACACTAGTGCAACAACAAGAAAATTAGGTGGACATCTAGTCCATTAATAAATTTAACAATTATCCATTTTCATTTCAATCAAATTAATTTATTTTCCCAAAGACCTAATCATAAAAATATTTTTACTGCAAATCAAATTTAAAATCAACACTCACATTTTAAAAACATATATCATACATACAATGTATATAAATTAATTAAAAAAAGAATTAATTTTCACTATAATATCTAACACATCATAAACTACAAGTTATTTAACAAGTAAGAATCCAAAGCATATTCTAAGATCCATAAATACAATATATATTGAAAGTGAAAATGATTATCTTAGAATATTATAATATTACAACTAACATTGATTCATTATTTCTTAGTTTCATGTGAAGTGTTTGTCTTCTTTACTATTGTATCAGGGACTTCCTCTTTATGGCTTGTATCATCTTTTTAGATTACTAATTAGATAATATCCTTCGCTACAGCATGAGTGTTTTCAATATTTTCCCTTTCATCCTTAGCTACATCTCTTACAGAAAGTAATGAGAGATCCGATTAAACTTTCTACTTGAATAAAATTTATGGATCCAATCCATGCTCCTTGATGATTTTATTCAATGTATTATTTTTTTAATTAAATAAAATATGTTTTTATTTCAAGGAAATAATTTCATTTAATTTTTTTCCATATTTTTTAGAGGTGCACTTCAAGTACCTTCACTTTATTATTCAAATTATCATATTTTGATTTCAATAAAATGATGAATATTAAGTAGATAAAAAATTATAAGAATTAAATGCAAATGATAAAAAACTTATAATGAGTATAACTTACCACAACTTTCCCCTTTTTACATAAAAAATAACCACAAATTTTTTTATCTTTTACCATTTGTTTTAATACGCCTAGGCCTTTACATTCAAATTCTCAATCTTGTTCAAAATTATATCTAGAACTTTATCATTATGATCATTTATAATATTCATTAATTTAAAAACAACCTGATTCAACAAAACATGAGTTTTTACTAGTTGATATTCAACCAATTTATAGAATAGGTGGCATTGGGAGTGATTGTGAAACTAGGAATTTATCTACCATATCAAAAATTTAACCCTTAACTCACATATTCTCAAACACTCAACTTCACTAAGAAAAAATTATTTTACATAGGAAGCTATATTATTTAGAAATAAATTATCAAATGGAAAATTGATAAGCTCATCATCAGTCTTAGGAATCTCAAGACTAGGTTGGGGATGGGGCAATGTAGACCTCAAAGATCCATATGTTAGTAGTTGTTAGGAATTACACTTTTCTACCCTTAGGCTATGATTCTTGAATAATATCATGGGATAGAAAAAAATATTAATCACCACTCTCCATCCCCAAAAATTCATCATCAAGATCTATATGTTATAAAGCATACCACCAAAAGAAAGGTTTAGAAAATTAGGCATTGTCAAATGGAAAGTGCCATTGCTTGGCACTAGATATGGCATACATTAACCCATGGTAAAAATTTGGTGGGATGGTGGTGTGGTGGAAAAGTTTTCCTTAGAGAAGGGGTCTCTAAAAATTGAAAAATAGATTAGATAACTAGTAAACAAGAATAAATTTAATATTTCATAATTATATTATAAAAAAATATAATTATGGGTGTATACTTAGATGTTGAGGATACCCTAAAGATATTTGTTGTAAGTGAATATTTGGAGGGGCCATTCAGGAAAATTGAGGGAAATTCAAATGATGATGAAAAAAACTATAAATCTAATCAAATAACATCTACAATGTATAATGATATTATAAATAATACAAAAATATAATAGTATTGTATACACAATATTTTTAAACTTTATCAATTATTGATGCATTCTCTCTTGTAGGAACCTATTGAGTCTCAATATCTCTAAGTGTACACCTTAAAGGGTGAATTCAGAAAGGGGTGGGAAAACCATTGGTTATTCATAGGATTGTTGTCCCCTATACTACCACTTTCTATCTACACAACCATCTCCTAACCACTTTCCTAGGCCTTGCCTCCTCTCTTGCACACTCTTCAAATATTTTACCACCTTTATTATCCCCCTCCTAAGCCTTACAATAAATTTTAATGGTTTAAATTAAGCTATCATCCCCATCAACCCTATACTTAAATTGATAAAACATGTTGAGGGTTTAAATTGGCCAGGACATTATTTGTTTTTATTAATAACAATACATAGTCAATTAGGATAACTTTATCAGCTAAACTTTCAAAAAAAATTAGAGTTAGATTTAGTCATATATATATATATATATATTATATATATATATTATGTCATTTATTAGGAGAATAATAATAATAAGAATATATTATGTATCTACTTATCCACCATTCTACTTGAGGAACATAGCTAAGGGTTTCAATACCTTTTTTGGAGATAAAAATCTTGTCTTGTAGAGAAGTTGTGTAGGCTAGAGATAAATTATCCTTATTATCCTTACATACCACAAAAACCTCTTAAAAATCACCTTAACCAAGGGAGATATTGAGGCTCAATGAGTTTGTTTTCAATGGTAAGTATTCCTAAATTTATTCCTCCTTTGTAAGAGTAGATAGATTTATATTTGTACTTTTCTTCCATGCATTAGGATTTCCTATACATTAATGTGAGTATATATCTTCTATTCATGTTTAATTTTTCTATTTATTACCCCCACTTTATGTCATAAGATTTGGTGAGCACTATATTATATTTTACTTTACTTGTCATTATACATAGTGAATATGAAAACATAGGACCTAGCTAGGGTTATTGCATAGTGTTTCTTGACTAGAGGCTTCAAAACCCTTTCTAGTGATTCTATTATGGTAAGAGAGCCCTTGGTTGGGTCTAGCAGATCCATCTTGGTCATGAAAATAAATATATAATGTTTTAATAATCAGAAGTGTAAGTAAGATTATCTTCTCTAAGCTAGAATTGATTAATAGATCAGTTGTATTTATATTTATATACATTGTGGTGAAGCTAACATGAATCAAAACCTTGTAGGTTTTATTTCATGCTTTCATTTTGTTATCATATTATATATTTCTATTTTTGAATTATAGTATTGAACTAGTCATTATAGTTATAACATTATGTGTGCTTGTTTAACACACAATCTCTCTAAAATGAGTCTATTCTATCTATGCAAGTCTTCTCTAAATACAGGTTACTAGATTAATCTATTCAACATAATTTTTTTTTAGCTCCATATTTGCATACATATTCAAACTAGTCAAATTTATTTTTAATTCACCTCTTTAAAGATATAGGTCTATAAACATATTCAAGCCATTTAAATCTATTCATAAATTCTTTAAAATACATTTTTTTCAAACTCTATCAAACCATTCAACTCTATTAGCAAAAATATTGAATCAATATTTTAACATCACAACATAAAAAATTTCAATCTAAGCATATTCAAGCCCATCAAGGTTCATTATTATCTTCTCTATAATTTCATTTCTTTATCATTACTATTTTTCATAACTTTTTTATCTATAAAATTACATCCCTACAACCAACTAGGTCAACTTACTCAACACAGTTCTATAGTCTATCTTTTACCTTGAAGACAATTGACCTATTCATCTGTGTTCTTATAAATCTTGCTTCGATAAAATAGTAGTGACCTAGTTGACTATGTTATGCACTATTTTCATATGATGTTGCCTAAACCAACTTTGTACTTTTCACAATCAAGGAATTAAACTCTTTTTTATAGGAATTAATTCACCTTTCCTTTCATTTTCTTTCATGATTAGAGTAACAAACATAGATTAAATAGGTATTTTTTTGAATTAATGATTTAATCACACTATTTTTCTCTTTTACACACTCCCAAATCATTTTACATTAAAAAATAATTAAAAATTTGTCTTCCCAAGTTTACATACTTAGATTTCATCACCAAATGGGAATCCAACTTGGTTTTCTGGTCAAGTATAAACACACAGGTGATGGTATATATTGGAAAATCAATCAATACCCTTATCATTACAAGATTGTGAAGTGAGGGAATACACCCCAATACTAATCCAATACCATTACTAATACAAATCCATTTCAACCTAAATGTCTTGGAGCTATCCTTAGATTTCTTTCTAATTCCTCATTATAACCAACTTCCCAATCAAAGTAAAATTAAAATTCATTCTAACTTAATAACACTTAATATGAATAATTAGTTAGCATTAAGTTTCAAGTTAATACTTGCTCTTTTATCATTGTGTGTTTATTACAAAAACTAAATTGGCCAGCATTGATATAAGTTTTATGTTGTGTTCTAATTAGATCATTCACATTGCTCCAATTACTTGTGTGCTTAAATTCATTTACTTAAATTCTATTTTGAAAAATATTTATATATTTTAGGACCCTATCATTTCTATCAATATAGTTTCTTATAGATTATTTATACTTCCTAAAACTACTATCCAAGAGGGTTTCTAACACATAGATTCTATTTTTGACATCCAAACTAGCTTTTGTACTAGTTTTAAACCTCTAGATCATCTATCTCAATCAGTTTCCAACTAAATATTCATTTGTGTCATTTATTAATTTTTGTTAGAAATATCATATTAGTTCAACTCTCATAAAAATCAATGGATATATTTATTGAATATTTATACCTTGATTTATTGATATTAGACCCTTTAACAACTTAGGTCATAAAATTCATAACCCTTAAAATTTAAATTAGTTTCCATGGCCAGTAAGTGAAAAATATTACAAGTTCATTATTATTCTCCATAGTGACTATGATAATGGTTGACCCTAAAAATTTCAACTCTTCACAACAAGAAAACACATTAAAAATACTCTCCATGAGAAACACCATACAACATACATATAACTATAATTTTTGTTGAATATATTTTAATTATAAATATACTTATTTATTTGATTAGAAACATATATAACCCTATATATTAGTTATTTCAATAATAATTTAGAATAATTTGAATAAGAAATAAGTATAAAATACAAATGCTAATGTAGTCATGCAATTTATTTTACCCCTTTATCAAGTATTTATAGTTCCACTAAAATTGTAAATTAGATGGGTGGAATGTAGCTACCTATATTTGGTAAAACCTTATTTCATAACAATATTTATGTAACTTTGTATTTATAGATATAAAACTATGAACTAAGTGTATTTAAAGGGAAATGTAACTGATCTATAAATCATACTAGCTCAGAGAATAAAAATCATACTTATAATTTTGATTGTTGATACATTTGAGGTCATGACCAAGATGGATCCACTAGATCTATCTAAGGGATATCTCACCATAATAAAATCACTAGGGAGGGTTCCAAAGCCTCCAATTAAGAAAAAATATACAATAACACTAACTAGGTCCTATGTTTTCATATTTATAAAGTATAAATGACAAAAGAAAAGTAAATTTTAATATAGTGATCACCATATCTTATGGCATAAAGTGGGGGTAATAAACATGAAAATAAACATGCATAACATATTATTAATTAATCTATGCATAGGTAAAATTATAATACATGGAGAGAGAAATATATTCAAAATCCATTACTTATGCTAATTCTGTCTACTAAAAGATAAGAGCAAAGTTAGAAATACTTACCTTAAATATGAACCCATTGAGACTCAATATCCCCCTTAGCTAAAGGTGTTTCAAAAGAGGTTGTTGTGGTTTTTAAGGATCACTAAGAAAGGCCAAAGCATGCAAAATTTTTCCATAAGACAAGATTCTTCTCCAAGTAGAAGCCATAAGCTAAGACTCCTCAAGTAAAATGGAAAATGAGAAAATTATAAAGTGCAAATGAATAATCAACTCTTAATATCTTTAATAAATGGTGAAATGAATGTGTTTAAATAGATGAATCAGACTTTAGTCCTTTCCAAAAGTTTAATCGATAGAGTCGACCCAATCGACTATGTATCATTATTGACAAAAAAATTTGGTCTTGATCTAGGTTATCTAGGTGTTGACCTAGACCCTAAATGAGTGTTATCAATTAGAGTATAGGGTGGATGGGGCTGAAATTGTATCATAAACCATAAAAATTGAGTTTAGGCTAGGGAAGGTATAATGAAGGTATAAAATGACTAGATGAGGGTGAAAAAGAGGAGGAAAAGCTTAGGGGAATGTTTTTAAGAGATGGTTATGTAGTTCAAAAGTGGTGGTAAAGGGAAAATAATATTTGAAAGCACCAATGGTATGCCCTCCCCTTTCTTGATGCACCCCTTAAGGCATGCACTTAGAGAGATTGAGACTCAATAAGTTCTTACAAAAGAGAAAGCATCAATAATTTATAAAGTTTGAAAATATTATGTGTATACATACTCCCACTCTAATCTCATCATGTGTCACTTAGGTGCAATAGGGGATGGTGCTTCAAGAAAAGAAAATAACATAACATAACACTGAAACTAAAAAAATATAGTATTTTAAAGCATAAAATAATGGAAATTAAATGACTAAAAGGGAAGTAATTAAAAATAAAATTAATTAATGCATACCTTGAATTACATTTATCATTGGATGGTTTTCTATTGTGTTTATAGTTTTTGATCATGGAGGGCACAAAGATTGCTTTTGACAAACCCAAGGATACAAAAATAAAAAGCAAAAACAAATAAGTGAAAGAAATCCAAGATAATTGATGCTATGTGGATGAGATGTACTTGTAAATTTTGATATAAAGGGTGATAAATGCTAAGTTAGGACCAAATGACCAAGTCAAAATTTAGAGTAAATGAGGTAACCAAAAATCCAACGCCAATAAAGACCAAAAAACTCAAACAAATAAACCATGGATAAGAAAGGTGAACTCATCAAGTCAAACCAAGGATACATGCCAAAAATGGATAGTAATTAAACATCAATGTGAAATTAGTAACAATCCTTACTTAAAAAAATATGGGCAAGAAAAATGGTAAAATAATATTAATGAGTTAGCAATAATAAGCCTTACTCAATCATCAATAGAAAAAAAAGTATAAAATGGAAAATCACATTGGTGAGTGAGAAGTAACAAGAAAACCTCACTCGATAATGGAAAAATTACATGAAAGTATAAATAGACTTAGGTGTCTAAAAAAAGGTGATACAATATTGAAAAATGGAAAAAGAAAGAAAGGCACACCTAGAAATGTAAAGCCATGGTGTAAAGGAAATAATCCAGTCACTAGAGCATATTATTTTGTTCTAAAGATAGATAAACTCTAAAACAAAGTAGTCCTAGTATTTATTTTAAGATTATTAAGAAGAGGGAATTTAGAATTGGTAAAATAGATTTAAAATCACACTTACATATCAAGGGGGAAAATGAAATGGGTGGAGGGGAGAATGAAGGAAAAGCCAAGTTGGAGGTGCTCTTTATTTAAGTCAAGACACTCAAATTAGGTTTTTTAGAACAAGAAGAATTTTTACATTAAGGACTCTAAATAACCATGCCACACAAATATTAGGTCAATAAATGAAGTATGTATATCATCCCATGAAGGATATATATATGAAAATTAAAATGGACCTTATTTGCTATATAAAATATTTACTTAAACAAATATGGAGAATAATATGGTAAAACAATATTTATTAGTAATAAGTAACAATCCTTACTCAATCATCAATGGAAAAAGTGCATAAAAGGGAAACACCATTGGTGAGTGATAAGTAATAATCCAACCTCACTCAAAAATGGAAAAAGAACGTGAAATTAGAAATAGACTTAGGTATCCTAAAAAAAGAGGTGATAAAACAATGGAAAATGGTAAAGGAAAGAAAATCAAATCTAGATATGTAAAGGCCATGGTATAAATAAAGTAATCCAAAGGCACTCAAACATATTGTTTTATCATAAGGATAAATAAAATTGAAACAAAATGGTGCTAGCATGTTGTAATATGTGAAGAAGATGGAGTATATAAGTGGTAAATACATTTATAATCATAATTTCATGTCAATAGGGGGAAATTAAATGGGTAGAGGGGAGACTGAATAAAAAACTAAGGTAGAGGAACTCTTTTATGAAGCGAGGACACTCAAATTAGGTTTGTCAAATAAGAAAACTTTAAAATTAAGGAATTTGAAGAACCTATCATATCCAAAAAAATATTTTTATATGTAAATATAATAATATGGTGATGAATCATTTTCCTCAAAACAATCCTTTAATTTTACTTAACATCCATGAAGCATTCATTCACACACATACATTAACTAATGCATAAACAAGCATCTATGAAAGCATACACCATAATAATAAATGAGATATGTAGGAAACACTTTTGGGGGATTAAAAAAAAATTTTAAAAAAACTTGTAATATATCCCTATAAGTAGTGAATCAAAATTTATTGAGTCACTAACCTCATAAGGAGAACCAACCCCTCACTAGTCAAGCACCAACTCAACTAGTCCTCTAGCAAGCACTAATTTACAAGGAGGAACCAAAACCATAGGTAAATTATCAAAAAATTAGATACCTTGAATATTTTATCACCTTTGGACACATATTTCTCACTCAAATTATGATTATCCCATTCTTTTTTTATTCAAACTCTTCTATCTCTCTCAAACAACCCATTAGGCCTTCTCGCTCAACCAACCCTTACTTTGGCAAAAGTAGGTCATATGACCTTGATTATCACATATATAAACATAGTTATAACTTAATTAAATATTAAAAATAACTATATTATGGTATTAACACCATCTACCTGCTTTCTAAAACTCTAAATCATTCACTCATATCCTCAATATTCTAACTAGTCAAATTAGGCCTATTAGACCTTCTCTTTATACTTGACTCTTTATCTCACTCATTGTAATCAAAAAATATCATAAACATACTTGTATCACCATTTAATTATATCAAAAAACATTTTTCACAAGTGAAACACCCACTTAATAGGTCAATCACCACTCATAAGGTCTAAAACCACCATTAGGCCTAATAGAGACCTAATGCAATTAGGCCTTCTCAAGGCACATGTTTCATATTTACATCTTGGAACATAAAGAGACTAAAAAAATGCATTAAAAAATTCATAAATACTTAAAATATATCATTTTAAATCTCACCTTAGGTTTTAAACACCATTCATTTCATTTTCACTCCTTGAACCACACAATCAAGTCTACTCGCCATTAGGCCTTCTTACTGCCACAAAGTCTATCTTGAAAATATGAATAATAAACTAAAATTTTACACATAAAAAAAAATTAAAATGTATATAACCTATTTTACATGAGTTTCATCATCATTCTCATTATATTTCACTAAATAGGTCAAAATACATCAAATTAATCAACTTTATACGCTCACTCAGAACTACACACATGCCTCAAAAACCCAATTAAATGCCTTTTAATTTTTACACCTTAATAGGAGTTTATAATGCATAAAAATCAATTGAAAATAAACTATGAGACATATATAAAAACTTAATGAAAATTTTATTCATAAAATATATTCAAAAATACTTAAGAACTTCATTCTCAGTCATACACAAAAAATTGTATGTAGCTCCAAAAATACAATCATGAAGATCAATCTTAGAACACCTACAAGAAAATTTTTATGAAATTTAAATGTGTTTATATGATCCTTAATAATCTTAATAACATATTTTCATAGATATATTACAAGTTTTAATATCAATAATGGTCATATAGACTAATCTCATGTCTTCACCGTACACATACTTCAATGTGTTAGACAGGTCACTTTGAGAACAAATTTTTTATTGTATATGAGAATCATAAAAACTTATAATAAAAGGGGATATGTGACATAGGTATTTAAAATTTAAATAATTCATTTTTATCCAACCCTAATCCACTACAACCCATCCCAAATCTCATTCTCACTTTTACCTAGTTTTCTTGTTGTCTTCCTCATTAGGCATGTTTAGCAATAGGTCAACTTCAATAAATGTTTTATCATATTTAGATTATATAAAATAATTATAAACTTATATGATAAAAAAATAAAAGTCTCACACATCATCCTTCAACCATTTTCATGCTTTAACCTAGTTAAACTTGTTTGCTACATCAAAATTATGAGAAATAAGGGGTTTCCTGTAGATTCCACTCTCTCTCTTCTGACAGACTAATGCCACATGGAGAAACCTAGAAGATTAATCTACATGTTAGAAACATAAAAATAGGCCAACCAATTTTTTTGAATAATTTCCAATAATATATTTCATATTGGGTCATAATGATGGTTTTAGGAGGGTTTAGACTGCCTTCCATTCTTAACAATTGTTCATAAAGGATTACCCTTCAAATCCAAAACCAATGACAAAAAATTAATTATAGGACCCTTAAACAAATTCCATGAAATTATAAATATCTCATTCAAAGTTTTTACATTAAAATGAGCATAATAAAATCCTTTTTGGGTTTACAACACCTCATTCTATGCACATAGAAAAACTCAACACCAATTTTCATGCTTTCTCTTTTAGTCATTGACCTCAAACTTGGTAAAAAAACTTGAAATAAAATCTCACACATTTGAAAATGATATTAATATATTTTTCACCTTGGTAAATGAACTTGACCCCCCATTAGGCCACACTAGGTAGCTTTGAACATTAGGTCTTAAACTATTAGTCATAGTTAGACCTTAAACATCCTTAAAACTTATTGCACTTATCTTAATACCTCATCCACATGTAATATGACCTCTTAAAAATATCACACACTATTAACCTTATTCACACAAGTCTCATACTACTTACCTCATCATGTTACTAAGCCTGTGCCATCTCACAAGATCTCTCCATGTAAGGACTAAGCCTCAAAAATGACCTCAAAACTCCTATAAAGGAATATTTTACTCTTTATCATGATCACACAAATTTATACACTATTATTATGAATTTAGTGTCATAATTCACTAAACTTCACTATGCTTCATGCATACACCTCACAGAGATAGTCTAGGCTTCTCAAGACACCTAATACTCAAGGATTTAAACTCAAACAAGATAAATATTAATTATATCAACCAAGAAAATTCTTAAATCATGATTATATAAATAAAATACTACTCTCAATAGGATTATTAGCTTATCACATTAAGCATTATGCCAAAACCTCATACAAAACTTTAAAGATTGTTAAACCTTGCTTATGATATGACAATGGTCCTTAAAACTAGTACTCAATAGTAGCTTACCTTGCATTATGATCTTGACATTGCCATGGCATTAACCTTAGAAGAATTACTAGGTTTCCTTTAAATTCTCTCTCAATAGAGAGATAATAGGTTTCCTTCAAATTTTCTATTGTCATAAGACTTCCTTGTGACATACCACTTCACCATGCATGGCCTCAACTCTAACTTTGACATTAATGACATATATCTTGAATTTGAAATAAATGAATCAAAACCAATAATAAGAACATAACTAAACAATATCCCCCTTTTTCATTGATAGAAAAAACTCAAACAAAGCTGATCATTCACATCTCCCAAGCTGGAACTTTCTCCCCTTTGACATTAATGACAAAGGGTCATCTTCTTGTCAACTATTTGATCCTTGGATCTATAAAAACACACCTAATATTAAAGTATGATTATATCCTCTTATCTCCATTATATTTTTAGACACTAACATGAATTTTATTTGGTTTGATCAAGTCATCATACAAACTCTTTGTGACCCAACTCTTGTGATCACACCTTCAATAGACTCTTGACTAAACTTTGGATCTAAATGTCAATAGAGAATAGAAATATCCACCTAAGACCAAACATATTTCATTTTTTTATCACTATTAGAGTGTCTCCATGAATCATAATGGAGTCACATCTTCTCTCTTGGGTATTAAAATAACATAAATTTAGGAGATTCCTACATCTCCATGTCCTTACTAGACTAAACTCTCTTCATGATCCTTTTAGGCTTGAATTATTCAATCTCCATTTAAACACCATGATGACTTGATATATTTGACTTGAATTATTCAGCCATAATCTAAGATAATAATTATAATTCTTAACACTCCTTTGTATTTGAACTATGCTTCACCATAGCAAATAGTCCACTTAAACTTATGGACTAGTCATCACCCTTAGCTACCTTGGGTTAACACTAATTGTCTTATATTTTTTCTTGCACTATAGGGGTATCAAATTTATTATTTTGACTTGAGAATACATTATTAATAAACTTTTCATTATGACCAACCTTTTGACAATTGAAACACATTATCCTTCTTGGCGGAAATACACCATGAGCCATACCTCTTTACTGATGACTTTCCTCATAGTTCCATGCATATTCATTCTTTGAATGACTTATACAATGTTTTTCTCTATGACCAAATTGGTTACATGAATAAAAATATCCATTGAAAGGATTATAATAACTTATATCATTAAGCTACCTAATAGGATTAACCATTATTATATCAGCACCCTCATTCCTTGATTAACCATTAACCTTGTTTATCACATTAGTGTTCTAATTTTAGTCTTCATTGAAACCAGGACCTATTTTGTCATTAGTAGTATTTTGAATACTAAGGATGTTGTCTAAATCATTGGTAATTTTTTCAAACTTCACAAAATACTGCATCTTAATTGATTCCTGATCCAACTCATCTCTTAAGGAATCTACTATAGTTACATACCTTGTGAATTCTTCTTCTTTAGCCTTTAGGCTTGAAGTCAAAATCTCAAGTTGAGTCTCCACCTATTTGACTATTTAATCTTATTATTTATATTTATTACTTAGTGTAAATTCAAACAAGTTAAGCTGATCCTCATAGTCTTTTACAAGAGACATCATCACCCTATTCTTATTATTCACCATTTTTTAGTTCTTCTAGAGAATTCATAAACTCAACCTAAAAGTTTTCCTCACCATCTTCTTCATCTAAATCACCAATAACTCCTCCAATTCATATGGACACTTTTTGATTTGAGCATCTTGATTATTTGACCATGAAGATAAATTCATTGACATTAGGACCATCACCTTCATGATCACTCTCAAAATCACTTCTCTCACTCTCATCAGATGAGCTACAATCTTCCTTGGTGTAAAATCTTCTTTTCTTCTTGAAAAACTTATTCTTATCATCATACTTTCTAAATATTTTCTTTCTCTTATCAGACTTATAGGACCTTTTATCATCATCATGGCCTTTATCATGCTATTAATCATTCTTTTCCTTATGTTTATGAGGGCACTTGTTAGGAAAGTGTCCAATCTCTCCAAAATTAAAACACTTAAAGGGTAGCTTACCCTTGTATTTACTTGAATCAATTTTCAAATTTATTTCAAACATAACTATCAACTCATCATCATCACTATAGTATTAATCATTGTGTTTGAATTTATTACCTTGTGTATTCTTCTCCTTTAACTTATTTTCTACCTTAATGCAACTTCCTTCTTTTCAAGTCTTCCTCCACTTGTCCTCATCTCATAGGCTATTAGGGTGACATAAAGTCCATCCATTTGTAGGTTATCTAGATCTTGTATATCTTCAAAAATAGACACTTTAGAATAGAAATTTGTAGTTTGAAATCTCAAAAACTTTTAAACAATAGTATAATATTTTAATTTTTCACCTAGGCCTCGTATGATGTTGACCACTTCATCAACCCTCAACAAGTAGGCTACAATAGTCTCATCTTCATTCATCTTTAGGATTTCAAATTATCTTTTATGGGTTATAAAATTATATAATTTTAACTTATATTATTACTCATGGATAGTATTAAAATTATCCCACATTTATTTAGTATACATGTAGTGCATCACCTTTACAAGTTCTACCTCTGATAGGCCACCCACAATACCATTCATTATTTTTAAATTATTGTCACTAGCCTTCTTACCTGTTACATTTCTAAGAGGAATAAGGGTGAAGTATATCCATCAAAAAATTATTTACAAATATTTCATGATCCTAAAACATCAAAAATAATATTTTTATCCATTAAATAATGGATCATTTCTTGTATAGAAAGCACCTTGTGCTTAACTAGCCATCTTCACTTGCTTAAGATCATCTTTAGGATATTAGGCCTATTCAAAGGACCTGATATGATACCAAATGTTTTATGTATAGATAATAAGAGGGGGGTGTTAATTATTTACCTTAAAATAATCCTTCAATTTCACTTAGCAATCCATGAATCATTCATTCACATACATACATTAACTAATGCATAAACAAGCATCTATGAAAGCAAAAAACATAAGACCATAAGAGATATGTGAGAAACCATCTTGGGGATTAAAAAAAATTGAAAAAAATCTTGTAATATATTAATATAATAAATTAATAAAAATTTAGTGAGGCACCAACCCCATAAGGAGAACCAACCCCTCATTAGTCAAGCACCAACTCAACTAGTCCTTTAGCAAGCACCAACTTACAAGGAGGCAACAACCCCCTAGGTAAGTCAGAACTAACTTAGGTAAATTAAATATATAATAAAATTTTGACACTTTATTCCTCACTCAATTGATGATTATCCCATTATTTTTTTTCAAACTCTTATATGTCTCTCAAACAACCTATTAGGCCTTCTCGCTCAACTAACCCTTTCTTTGGTAGAATTAGGTCATATGACCTTGATTATCACATATATAAACATATTTATAACTTCATGAAATATTAAAAACACATATATTATGGTCTTAAAACCATCTAATTTGTTTCCAAAAGTCTAAATCATTCACCCATATCCTCAATATTCTAACTAGTCAAATTAGGCCTATTAGACCTTTTCTTTATACTTGAATCTTGCTCTTACCCATATTAGTCAGCCAATAACCTAAAAATACTTGTATAAACATTAAAATAGATTAAAAAAATTGTTTAAAATTTTAAACACCCATTTCACATGTCAGTTACCACTCATAAGGGCCAAAACCACCATTAGGCCTAATAGAGACCTAATGCAATTAGGCCTTCTCAAGGCACATGTTTCATCTTGAGCACCTTAGAACATAATGAGCCTCCAAAAATTAATGAAAAAATTCATAAATAATTAAATTATATAATTTATAATCTCACATTAGGCACCCAAAATGATTTATCTCATTTCACTTTTTGAACCACATAACTAGGTCTAGTCGGCATTAGGCCTTCTTACTGCCAAAAAGTCTATCTTGAAAATATGAAGCATAAAATCAAATTTTACACAAAAAAAATAAAATGTATATAAACTAAATTAACTAATTTTAATAATAATTTTAATTATATTTCACCAAACATGTCAAAATACCTCAAACTTATCAACTTCATATGCTCACTCAAAACTGCACACAGGCCTCCAAAACCTAGTCAATAGCCTTTGAATTTTAACACCTTAATAAGAGTTTATAATGAATAAAAATAAATTAAAAATATCATATTATACCTTTATAAAATATTAATTATCATTTTATTCATAAAATATATGCATGAATACTTAGGAACATCATTCTTACTCATACACAAAAAACTACATGTAGCTCCAAAAACACAGTCATGAAGATCAAGTTTTAAAACACATATTAGAATAATTTTATGAACTTTAAATGGGTTTATATGATATTTAAACATAATTATATCATATTATAATATATAAATTAAAATTTTCAATATCAATATTGCTCTTAGAGAATAATCTCATGTCTTCACCCTACACATACTTCACTATGTTAGACAGGTCACTTTGAAAACAACTTTTTGCTTGAATATGAGCATCATAAGAACTTATAATAAAAGTGGATATGATATATATATATATATATATATATATATATATATATATATATATATATATATATATATATATATATATATATATTCATTTTTATCTATCCCTAATCCACTACAACCCATCCCTAATCTCATTCCCAATTCTACTTAGTTTTCTCATTATCTTCCTCATTAGACCTGTTTAGTGATATGTCAAATTTCATGACCAGTTTAGTATATTTAAGATCTAAAAAATTATTATGAACTTATATGAGAAAATAATAAATGTCTCACACATCATAATCATACAAGTTTCATGCTTTGACCTAGTCAACCCTATCTTCTATATCAAAATTTTGAGAAACAAGGGGTTTTTGTAGCTTCCACTCACTCTTTTGACATACTAAAGCCACTTATAGAAACATATAAGATTCATATAAATTTTAAAATCATAAAAATAGGTCAATAAAACCATTCTAATCAATTTACAACAATATCTTTCATATTATATCATAATGAGGGTCTGAAGAGGGTTTAGACTACCTTCCATTCTTAGTAATCATTCATAAAGGATTACCATTCAAATAAAAAACCAATGCCAATAAATTAAAGATAGGATATATACCTAACTTAAATGAATTTATTAATATATAATTAAAATGTTGCACATGCCAATGAACATAAGAAAATCCTTCTCAAGTCTACAATACCTTATTCTATACACACAAAAAACCTCAACACCAATTTTCATGCTTTCTCCTTCAGGAATTGACCTCAAAATTGGTTAAAAAACTTGACACAACCTTTAAAACCTTTAAAAATTCTCTTAATATCTCTATTACCTTGGGAAATGAACTTGACTCCCATTAGGCCACACTAGGTCTCCTTACACATTAGGTCTTGAACTATTAGTCATACTTAAACCTTGAACATACCTTGAAAATTCTTGAAATAATCTTAATAAATCATCCACATATCATATAACCTCATACCAAGATCACACATTTCTAAGCTTCTTCACATAATTCTCATGTTTCTCACCTCATCATGCTACCAAGATTGTGCCATATCACTAGGTCTCTCCATGTAATGACTAAGCTTCAAAATTGACATTAGAACTATTCTAAAGGATTATTTGCCTCTTTATCATGCTCACACAAAGTTATACACTCTTATTATGCCTATACTATCATAATTCACCAAAATTCACTATGCTTCATGCATATACCTTCTCATAGAGCTACCATCTACACACTTGTCTCCTAAAACCATTTACCCTAAGATTATTCTTCTCATTCCTACCCATTCCAATAATTTTATATACTTTATCCTCTCATTTATTGCCTTAATTCCCTTTTAAATAGTCAACTATACTAGGTTGACTAGGTCGACCCTACACTGTTAAGGGTTATTTTTCACTTTTGAGCTTGTTAGGTCTTGGTCAACCTGGCTTAAGATTTTAAGCATGAAGTATACTGAGAGGGGGGGTGAATCAGTATATTATATATCTTATAAAACTTTCCATTTAACCAAATTCCACTTAATCAAACATTTAAGATATACAATAAAACTCAAATAATAAACATCACAAAAGACAGAGAGAGACACTAGATATAACGTGGAAACCCAATGTGGGAAAAACCATAAAGAATCAATCTCAAATATATTCATGAGAAAAAACACACAGGAGCACTATACCCCTTTGCCAATTACAAACCTCAGCTACATTTTGTGAGCACCAACCCATAGGAGTTTCAAACCCCTTTGCAGAGCACCAAACCAGAACCTATTCATGAGAACCAACCCATAGGAGCACCAACCCCTTTGCCGAGCACCAACCCAACAACAATTCATGAGCACCAACCCATAGGAGCACCAACCCCTTTGTGTATACCACACACCTATCTCTCAATGTTGTTATCCCAACAAATGATAGATCAATACAACATCTTCTTTCTCTCTCTCACTTTTGCTCTTCTAAGCTAGATATAACAAATACAAATCATCTCTCACAATTGCTCTTCTAAGATAGATATTAAAATATCAAGTCAACCTCTCACTTCCACATTACAAATGGCTACTCAAGCCTTTATTTATAGCTTTCCAAATGACCTTTGGCCTTCCCCCTTTGTGACCTTTCAATTCTCATGGAAAATGGCACCAATCTTGGATGACCCTTCATATCCAAGCATTTGAAAAGTCATGTGGTGACCCTTCATGACCAAAAACGTCTTTCCCACTTTTTTTTCTTATCTTTGGTGACTTTTCATATTCCTTAAAGTGTCCCTTTATGAGAAATTCACCCTTTACTCTTTTGTCTTCACTTGGTGACTTTTGGTATTCCCCAAAATGACTCTTCATGGGAAAGTGTGTCCCATCCTTCTTTTGTCTTTATCCCATGACTCTTCGACTTCTTCATTGGCCCTTCTTTTGTCTCATATGAAACCAAAAATATATTTGTTAATATTAAATAAATATTAACTCATATTAGCCAAGATATATTTATTACCAACAACATTAAATGCAATGGGGCCTTTATCACCAATAATACTAAACCTTTGACATCAATGACAATATTTCCAACAATCTCCCCCTTTTTCATTGATGGCAACCTCAATCTTGAAACTACCACATCTTGTCACCTGCACATATCGTCATCTAAAAACATACAATAACTCCCCCTTACTATAGCACCCTATACCTATTCTATGTACCTATTTTTTGCACCTATACCTATACTTATTATTCTCCCCCTTTGACATCAATGACAAAGGGCATACTTGGAGCTAACTCTTAGCCCCCCCTCACTTGATGCTGAACATCAATGGCAAGAAGTAATAGAAATTACTCCCAACTCCTCTCACCGATCTTTAAGAAGATATCTGATTAAAACATTGCCTGTCCTTTGAGAATCTGCAATCAACTTATTTGAATATTTCCTTCCAATCTCAAAACCTTCCACATGAAACTTTAAGGTGTATCCTTGATCACATATTTGCCTTACACTCAATATATTATGCTTATGAAACATTCTTAGTCTTGGTTCTACAATTATCCAAAAATAAAGTACCTTTTTTGGCTATCCTGGCAGTGGTTTTATCTTTAAATCTCACTGTACCACCATTGATTTTATTTAATCTTATCTCATGTCATATGCCTCGAACATATACTATAAATGAACCATGTCTGATCTTTATCTCTTACATGCAAAGCTATTTGTACCGACATAGAATCTTCAGGTTGTTTCTTCTGCCATGAACATGACTGAATCTTCTTCTTGATGAATGGAGCTTTGAAACTTTGATCCTTATTGATTGAATTTGGATGAGTATCCTTTTATTTCTCTCTAAAACTGTTAGCTCTTTTTAAACATTCTAATTTCTTATGACCATAATCATTTGAAACATTGCATATGCAAGAATCATTCTAATAACCTTAACCTTAACATCGGTGTAAAATTTTCTTCAAAAATCTATTCACTCAAAAGATATACAAATTAATCTGTCAACTCACCTTCTTGTCATGCAAAATATCCAAGACCCAATAGCATCCACCATGCTTCAATTTTCTTAAATGTGTCTCCTTGAAGCCTAGAAGAGACACCCCCACACAAAAGGGTTCTAGAAATAAATCTCAGGATATTCCCACATCTCCTCTATTTCTTCCTTGATCTTCTTGTGTTTTTATTTTAGAATCCATTTAAGCATGTCTAACCTTTTTGACTTACTAACCTTATAATTTATGATGTTCTTCTTTTTCTCAACTTTTGCAACTATCTTATCTTAACAAAGCTCATGCTCAAATGTAACAAGAGATTCTTTACAATCCTTCTTATCAAAATCTTTATCTACTATAACAAGTAATTCATTTTCATTCTTAAACTCAACCTGATCAACCTTTACTATTTTAGGTCTCCAAACCTAAATTTGTCTTTTCTCATATTTTCTAGGGTCTCTAAATCCTTTGTAATACCTTGAATATCTCTTTACTTTATTTTGGCATAATCTAGCAATATGGCCAACCTCATGACAACAAACACAAACAATATCTCTCATACCTTTTTCTTGAATGTGACTGAGATCTCCCTTTGACTCATTTTATTCCTCATACAATCTCTTTCCCTATGACCAATATGATGACAAAAAAAACAACAGCCATGAAAAGAATTTGAAAACTTGAAAGCATTGGGATCCCTGATTGGCTTCTTTGATTTGCCTTCAAAACCTGCATCCTTCTTTCCTTGGACCAATATTTCATGATATTTTTCATCCTTGATTATAAGCTTCTCATGATTATCCTTTAAATAACCTAACTCATCCTTCAACTAATTACACTCTTCTTCTTTTGATGTTAAAATTGAAGTTGCAACCTCTAACTGATTCTTAAGATCCTGAATAAATATCTTATTTTCTTTTACTTCTATAGCCAACTTAGAATCCAAGATACACACCTTTTCCTTAAGTGCCTCAACCATAGATTTTAACTCTTGATTCTCCTTCTTTAGCTACTTGGCCATCTTGTGATTTTCCTTGATCTACCTTCAAGTTGTTAAACCTTTTCTAAAGGAACCTACTCTAATACCAATTTTTAAGCATGGAATATACTGAGAGGGGGGGTGAATCAGTATATTATATATCTTATAAAACTTTCCCTTTAACCAAATTCCACTTAATCAAACATTCAAGATATGCAATAAAACTCAAATAATAAACATCACACAAGATAAAGAGAGACACCAAATATAATGTGGAAACCCAATGTGGGAAAAACCATAGAGAATCAATCTCAAATATATTCATGAGAACAACCCTACAAGAGCACCATACCCCTTTACCAAGTATGAACCTCAGCTACAATTCATGGGCACCAACCCACAGGAGCTTCAAACCCCTTTGCCAAGCACCAACCCATCACCTATTCATGAGCACCAACCCACAGGAGCACCAACCCCTTTTCTGAGCACCAACCTAGCAACAATTCATGAGCATCAACCCACAGGAGCACCAACCCCTTTGCCAAGCACCAACTCAACAACAATTTGTGAGCACCAACTCACAAGAGCACCAACCCCTTTGTGTATACCACACACCTATCTCTCAATGATGCTATCTCAACAAATGATAGATCAATACAACATCTTCTTCCTCTCTCTCACTTTTGCTCTTCTAAGCTAGATATAACAAATACAAATCATCTCTCACAATTGCTCTTCTAAGCTAGATATTACAATATCAAATCAACCTCTCACTTCCACATTAAAAATGGCTACTCAAGCCTTTATTTATAGATTTTCAAATGACCTTTAGCCTTCCCCCTTTTTGACCTTTCAATTCTCATGGAAAATGGTGCCAATCTTGGATGACCCGTCATATCCAAGCATTTGAAAAGTCATGTGGTGACCCTTCATGACCAAAAACATCTTTCCCACTTTTGTCCCTATCTTTGGTGACTTTTCATATTCCTTAAAGTGTCCATTCATGAGAAATTCGCCCTTTACTCTTTTGTCTTCACTTGGTGACTCTTGGTATTCCCCAAAATGACTCTTCGTGGGAAAATGTGTCCCATCCTTCTTTTGTCTTTATCCCGTGACTCTTCGAATTCTCTATGGGCCCTTCTTTTGTCTCATATGCAACCAAAAATATATTAATTAATATTAAATAAATATTAAATCATATTAGCCAAGATATATTTATTACCAACAACATTAAATGCAATAGGGCCTTTATCACCAATAATACTAAACCTTTGACATCAATGACAATATTTCCAACACGCTACCTAGTGAATTATCTCCCAAAAATATATAGGTTCGACTAGGTCAACCTTATATATCTAATTTTTTTGAAAGTATTTAGGGTAAGATCTATCTCTATATACAATTCCATTTCCAACCATTTTTAAGAAGAGAAGTGAAGAAGAATAAGTGAAAATGAACATTTGCTTATTGACCATTCTACTTGAGGAATAAAACTTAGGGTTCCATACTTTATTTAGAGATACAAATTTTTTGTTATGGAGAATTATTTTAGATGCATAGATATGTTGTGTATCTTAGAGCTGATTTGTCTTTGTTATCCTTACATATCATAAAAATATATTGTAAAGCAGCTTGTCCAAGGGAGAGATTGAGGCTTGGTGGGTTTGTCTTCAAGGTAAGTATTCCTAACTTTATTTCTCCTTTATAAGAGTAGATAGATAATGAATTTATGATTCTCTTCCCATGTATTATGATTCCATATACATTGATGTGAGTATATGTGTTCTATGCATGTTTATTTTAGTTTGTTTTATTTTTAACCCCTACTTTGTGACACAAGATTTGGTGTGTACTAGATGAGATTTACTTTCTTGTTTATTACAATAGAGTGAACATTAAACCTTTGGACTATTTTAGGGTTGTTACATGATTTTTTTAGATTTTGGGATTTGTAACCCTTCTTATCCTGGTGTATTATGATAAGTGATACCCTAATCAGGTCTAGTAGATCCCTATATTTATTATGATCTCTCTTAACAAATGTATTCCCAATCAAAAGTGTAGGTATGCTCTATCTTCTCTGAGCTAGGATTGATTTATAGACATGATGCATTTTTGATTGCATGCATTCTAGTGAACTTGACATGAACTAACCCATGTAGTATTTGTTCATTTATTTCCTTATTTTTATCATTAATTTTTATCATATATTTGTCATACAAGATCAACTCTATCGACCCACTTCTAAATTTTATGCACAGGTTTTTAGGAATAGGCAACTGGATCAACATAGTTGACCTAGTATAAGTTTATATACTTCAATACATCTAATCAAGACTATTATGTTAACCTAGTTGACCCTATAATTTTGTAAACATCTTGCTCAGACTATTAGGTCAACCTAGTCAACCCTATACATTCCAAGTACTCAACAACAAGTCTCTGCAATGCTTTATCAACCCAGTTGACCTAATTAGTATAATTTTCAAACATATATGAAGGTTATTGAATATAAATATTCATTATATACATATATAATCTACAAAATTTCCTTTTTATCTCTTTGTATCCTTCTTTATAGTCTTTTTTTTCATAGTTTGTAGTCTTAAAAACTACCCCTACACAGTTAAATAGATTAACCTTATCAACCTAGTTCTATGTTTTATGTGCTATCTAGACAACTAGGTTAACTTTGCCAACCCTATTAAATTTTAAACCTTGATTCCACAATATAGGATTGACCTTGTCAACCCTGTTCTATATTATATGCATACATTATTGACTATATCAACATTGCATATTGTTTCAAAGTTAAAATTAACCTTATGTACTATTAATTAAATCACACTTTCATTTCTTACTACTTTTATGCTTAGAATATATCACATATTCTAATTAGGTGGTTTTTAATTAACTATTTATTTTCACTATTTATACTTCATGCACACATGACCAAATCACAAAATATAAACAAGAATTTTAACATTTAACTATTCAAGACCAACCTCCTTAGATTTCATCACCAAAAGGGAAGCTAACTTGTTGTTATATTCAAGTATAAATCATGTTTAATGGTATGTTATAGATAATCACCCATGACCCTTATTTATATAGTTTGTGAAGTGAGGGTGTAGGCCTCAATACCAAGTTTATGTCATTACCACTACAAATCCCTTTCAACCCAAACTACTTGAAACTATCCTTAAATTTCCTTCTAGTTCTTTTATTATATCCAGCTTATGATCACATTTAAAATCATATTATAATAATCTAATAAATAGTCATGTTGACCAATTATTTATCTCTATACTTTCCAAAGTTGGTTTCTTGCTCTATGCTTAATTGTATCATATTTTAAAACTTACATTAACTAGTGTTAGTGCAAGGTTTTGTGATAGCTTCTTCAATTTGATTGGATAATGTTGATCTAATTGACTATTTTTTCCCCTTTAATTATTTATTTTCTACATTTCTTGAAAAATTTATCTTGTTTTAATTCATAATTTGTTATAAGTTTCTTAATCTTCCTTATCTATTGTACTAGGTCAACCCAGTCAACCTAATACATTTTCCCAACCTTTGTTCACTATACTGGATCAACTCAGTCAACCTTGTACTATCTATAAACCCTTTTCACTCTTTTCCTATCCTATATTCAGTATATTATATTAATCCAATCAAGCCTATACTATTTGTAGACCTTATTTCTATACTAGGTCGACCCAGTTGACCTTATACTATTTCTATCATTATCTAGTTCTTTGCCTTCTCATCTCTCTTCCTTTTCCTTCATCATGAAATTTTTGTTTGAAAATGACATTAAATTTTAGTCAAAAAACATAATGAACTTTACCAATCCTCAAAGGGTATCCCATAGGTAGAGTATGGCTTCTCTCTTAGATTCTGGTAATGTTAATATTGTTACTCATATAATGAACTATGGGACCCCTCATAATATGTCTTCATATCATAATCCTCTCTTATCATTATAAGACCAACCCAAATTATATTATACCCCCAAAATTATCTTCTTTATCTCCAAATTTCCTCAACATCAAGGAAATTATCCCTCTACCATTTTTAGTGGTCAAACTAAAGAACCTCATTCACCTACTCCTACATTCTCAATTAGATTTATGGGAACTACTTTCTTTAATTCTTCATCCTCTTCCTTTAATTATGATCCCTTAGTATACCATGACCTCTTCTTCTCTAACCTCTTATACATCCATACCTAGTATATCCACTAACATGATAGGTTCTACATATATTAGGCCTCTCATAAAATCTACTATCCTTAATCCTCCCATTAGTGCTTCTTCGTCTCATCCACTAACTAGTCTTTCTTTTGCTAGACAAGTAATTTTTTCCACTAGTGCCTCATACTCTCATATTTCTTCTCAAGCTCCTATCAACACCAATAGTAGTACCCAAGCCACTAATGATAACACTAATTATTATACTAATGCTAATCAAACACATCAAATATTGTTACAAACTCTCAATAAAATGAATACCTTTCAAGCTCATAACACAAATCAAATGATAATAATACAAAACCACCTTCTTCATCTTCAATATCATCCTCAACTAATGGCTTAGGGCACACATAACTAGAATGTTCCCCCTCCTACTCTTTGATATTCTCAAGACAATGTCATTCCTTAACCTCCTTTGGTCAATAAAACCATTAAGTATCTCTAAAATGAAACTATCACTACTTAAATTACTAACATTGACATAAGAGGTATCACACCTACAATTTCTTATAATGGATCAACTGATCCTACCCTTCATCTTAAAACATTTGGAAATATTTATAAGGATTGGGTCAAATTGAACACCTTTGCCGCTACCAAACTCCTAGCCAAAACCCTTATAGGTGATGCCTTCGATTAGTAGAATCAACTTAAAACTCATTCCATTACTAGTTTGGAAGATTTAGTGAATGCTTTAGTACAATAATTCTAAACTAGTTATCTTCTTGAAAACACTTTGCCCACTTCATAAATTGAAAGCAACTCACAAATGAACCTTCTTGGGACTTTGTTAAAATATGAAAGACTTTTTCAAATAAGTGTGAACATAACATGGTTGATGACAATATATTTCATCTATTTACTAATTCTCTCTTTCCTAAATTATAATATCGAGTCTACACTCTTTCTCCACATACCTTGGAGGAGGCTATTGACCAAGCTAAATGTCAATATTTCTTTATACATCAATTTGAGCCACCCAAACATTTTTTGGGTCCTCATATTTTAATTAAAAACAAAAACCATAATTTTACCAATGATGGTGTTACAAATTCTTATGACACCATTGACAATTTTCAAGCTGTCATTCCTACCCCATCTTCAAAACTAGTTCCCCCTTCTCAAAAATATACCAATCCTCATCTATCATCACCTAATAACATTAATGTTCATAAACCACTATCCTTATATAAATTTCTTAAGCATTTACCTATGCCTCTTCTAAGAGAACTTGACCCTACCCATACTATGATAATGATCCTAACAAATTTTGTTGGTTTCACACTAGTTGGGGTCATTCTCATGAGACCTATAGACAAATTCATAATTTATCTATGAAATTTCTCCTTGGTCCTAATTTTGTTCATGATTCTTGTTGTGCAAACTTATTACCCAGTTAATACTAGATTCTTGAGTTTGATTAACTTTAATTGTCAACCCAGGGTATGTAAACTTTTCAAGGATGTCAACATTATATACAAATTATTGATATATAGATTATATTTATTACTAGTTGTATAATAATAAAATTATACTAAATTCACTATATAGTTATACTATGAAATTATTATAAAAAAAATACAAAAATCTTGACACTTATGAATCACACATGCATCACACTTTATATAATCAAACTAATACTGAAATCAACTTACACAATACAATTAAACTAAATAGGGTCAGTATCTTCACTGAAACTCCTTCTGAGGGGGACCTTCCTCATTCAGAACTAAGTTACAATCCTTCTCTGTGAGACTTACAAAATCTTCTTATAGAATCAACCTTCTTATTACTCAGATCTATAGTAATTGAATATTACTATAAAAGATTAGAATATTTAGAATGCAATGACTTGTACAATTCTACTACTCTATTATTATCTACTATCAATATAATCTAGGTTATCCCATTAAATACATAAGGTAATTTATTATCTCCAATCAAGAACACTAAACTAAGAAAGGTAAAAATACTTTAGGAATTGCCCCAGTCAACCTTCAAGTGGTTAGTAACTTAAGTTACTTGTTTTAGGCCTAACTAGGTTAAGGAAAATATATACTATTTTTCTATTTTACTTCTTTTTATCTCCTTTCCATTGTCCTTTTCTTACTCATCTTTAGTATCACATACAAGATTCTTTGCATGTGAGGAGTCTATACACCAACTATGGAGGATCATATTTAATTATCCACTTGGTTCCTAAGATAGATGGATATGTCCTTAAGAGTTAATCACATCTTATCAAAATAATAGTTCTATCCTATGTAGTGGTCACAATCTCTTGTAGGTGAAATCTTGTAATTACTACAAACAACCTATAGGTGGAAACTAGTAGTTACTATGGCTACCTATAAGTGGAAGCCAATAGTTGCTAAAAACACCCTATAGGTGGAATCCAGTAGTTTATATGGTAACCCTATAGGTGGAAGACATTAATTAATATGGGTACCCTACAGGTGGCAGCCATCAATTACTATGGACACCCTATAGGTAGAAGCCATCAATTTCTCTAGGCACCCTATGGGTGGAAGCTATAAATTGCTATGGGCACCCTTCAAGTGGAAGCCAATAGTTTCTATGGGAAAATTATAGGTGGAATCCCATTTTGTTTTGGGCTTAAATATAAGTGTTGTGCCTAAACAAGATTATTGAAATCTTATGTTACCCTTCAAATGTTTGTTAAATAAGGTTACACAAGTATAATCTTATCAAAGAAAAAGCATCATTAATTTATAACATAGCATATGTATATCAATGCACATATAAAATCCTAAATTCATTCATTTTCATGAGTCATGGATGGTTATGGGGATTTACATAGAAAAAGTTATATACCAAGTATGGATGAGACTATAAAATAAAGAAATTAGTGGCCTCATCACACCCCCTACTTAACCTCTTGCTTGACCTCGAGCAAGACTTGGCTGCATTTTAAAACCATAGAATTTTCTAAAATATAGGGGCTTAGTGTAGCCCATCCCTTAAAATATATAAAAACCTTTAGCATCATCAATGTTCTTCCATAGTTTCTTCTTTACCTCTCTATCATTTGGGACCTCTCCCTCCTAGTCAATAATTGGGAACCAAAACATTGGTGGTTAAAACATCAATCTTGACCATTTTATTAATCTCCTCATGACAAGATCAATATACATGTATACCTTATGTATGGCCTCCATAAGGTTTTGAGGGGAATAAGGTTCCTTTATTTTTAAAGCATTAGAGAGTCTTGCCCATCTATGAGAACAAGAAACAAAAAATTGCTTTCCATCTCCCTTTATAAGACTCAGGTAGTGATTTTAAACCTCTACTTGTTTCCTTATGACCTATGTTTATGGAGTATCTAAGTTCATGAAGAAGATCCATTCATCTATTATAGATTTTATATTAGTTGATTTACCCCTAATCACTAGGGTAGCTTCTTTTTCTTTTTCTTGATACTCCACATATTTCTTTCTTCATGATTCAGTAAGGAAATATGAAATAAATGAATTTAGTTAGACATCCCCTAATTATATATTTGGATTCTAATTTGTATCATGGGGTACAACATACTGGTGTATTTAAAACTCACTCAACTATGCTTGGAGATAAAGGTCAGCATGTGTATAGACTTCAAATAAATTTTTAGGGTCACAAACCATGTAGGATTGATCATTATAAATCCTATCATATTTGAATTTAAGCCATATTTATTCTAAGTAGACAACATACACCTTAGAAGGTGATATGCATTCCATTAATAATTCAATGGTTTCATGCATTTTAGTAATCTTTTCTTTCAAATATTTGATCCCAGTTTCAACTTTTTCTAGGCTTTATTTTAAGTAATCTTGCTGATCTCTTATTTTAACATATACCTTAAATATTTATACCAACTCCTTGTGGTAAATTTCATCATCAATAAATTTTTATTCAAGAAAATTAAATAGGTCATCATTTTCTACTGGCCTAGTAGTTGAAAGATTCACATTAATTACTTCCTCTACTATAGGTATTTTTGCAGTGACCAATGGAGGAGAAAATCTATTGTAAAAAGGTAATAAATTTAGAGAATTATTGTTTTTAAGTGATTCTAAGGGTACACTAATGCTATATGTGGGTAAGGTAGATGGAGTTGTTAGAGGCTCTTCAAATAAAGTTGCTGCAAGTTCTTCTAATAAACTTTCTTTTTCCATAGATGGTTCTATAAATTCTACTACTCCCAAAAGTGTTTCTAGGCCACTCTTGCCTTTTAACTCTGTTATCTCATTCATTAACCTATATATTTATTTTATGGCTTATTCCAAGGTTTGGAACTCCTAGTCATGAGGAACTACTTCTTATTCTACTTCTTCCACAATTTTTTCTTCAATCAATTCTTCTTCTTCTATAGGTCAATCTATTATTCTCAGCTCTTCTTCTATGTACCCAATATGTCTAAGAAGATCCATGTCTTCCTCAATGAATCTAGGTGGCTTAGGTGACTATACTTCTTCCTTAGCATATTCTTCTTTAGTAGACCATTCTTTAATCTCAAACCCATTAGAGGTCTTTCAAATCTTGGACTCTTTTTTTCCCTATTCATCCTCATTGATGTCTATGGATGAGGAGGCTAGGGTTATGTTTTCTTTCTTAATTTTATGAGATCTCCTATAATGAGGTCTATTTATTCTTGATATAGAGGGTTTTTTCTTCAATTTTTTTCTTCTTTTTAAGAGGGGTGGCTATTATAACCTATTCTTCTTATGTAACAGTTGATGGAAGAAATTCCCCTTCTCTTGAAGGAGCCATGGTGGAAGAATCTATCTTTGGTGAGGAGAAAATTGGAATAGTGGGAGAAAGAATATTTTTTCTATTTTGTGTGGGTAGATTTTCATCCTCTATGTCAGAAGGAGGTAGGACTAGTTTTCTTCTCTTTCTTCTACCTATAATAGTCTTAGATGAACCTTCAATAGCTATGGGATATCTAGTAGCACTAGTGCTATAGTACCTTCTTGTACAGTCTATTAGGCCTACTCTTTAGGAAATTCCTCATTATTTCCCTCTTCTTAATGAGGTTCACCAATCTCTAGGGTTAGAAATTGTTCCCAAGTGAGGTAAGGTCTAACAGTGTTTATTCCATGTTTAACTATCAACCATATTAGGTAATGATGAAATAGGGATTTTTCAACCCCTTTTTGGTATTATTTTGACATATTTTTTAGAATGTTCCATAGGTGGTTTGGAACATTAATGGTCCTATTATGACTTAAGTGATTCAAAAATTTAAACTAGAGAGTATAAATCAGAGAGTACATTCTTTCACAAGTCATATATCTAATGATGTATGAGGCTACTTCTCTCTAGGCTATGGGTAGGCTGAGTCTCTCCACACCACCTTGATTTAGCACTAGCCTTTCATCTCCTTGATAGAATTGATGTTTTACTTATTAACCATTGGGTTTGTCTTCCTAGTTTTCTCCTATACTTGGCAACCTAGTTTCTTAGCTTACCGGTTATTTAGTGACTAGAAATATAATGCCATATACAATAGTTTTCATTCCTATAAAGGACCCTATAAATTTCATAGAAATGGGTTATAATAAATGTTATAATTTCTCAAAATAAGTGGTCTATCCAACTCTATTGAAGATAGCCCAACTGGTTGGGTCTCTTTGAAGTTGCCTATGATCTATGGGTTCTCGTCTCACAACTGACCCTCCCATTCTGGCTAGGTTTAGCTTTTTAATGACCCTTTAAATTGATAATTGTCAACACACTCAATTTAGATTCTATATTTTTGCTTGTATCAAAGTATTTTTTTAATAATGGTAGTTTGTGGTTGTAGGTAATGTCATTCTTTGACTTTATTTGAATGGGTTGTACTTGCAAGTGAAAATAATAAAATTGATTATTTTCCCTATTAATTGTATGGTGTCATCATGGGAATTCGATTTTCACATATCAACTATCTTAGAGTGCTTTGAATTGATTTCTCATAACATTCTCCCCCTTCCACATGAGGTGTCACTTGTCCCCAAGTGACGTGGAATAAGTAGGATGGAAAGAGAGAGGATGGGGTCATGATGAGGGTATGAGTGTGAGTGGAGATAAGACTTAATGAATGAATTTTTAATGAATAAATATTATTCTAAATATAATACATGTTATATTAATAAAAAAATCATAATTTATGACCAAAAATATGCCATATTTTTTATTGGTTTGCCTAGGGTTATGCAGAGGAAAGTTGCATGTGAGTGTTTTATAGAATGCAATGATTATCCTAATAGATATAATTTTACTAAAGTGGCCCCCCTAATTAATCATGTGATCACAATATATTATAATTATATGATGCCCTCAAAAACATACATGCAATCATGACAACTTGCATAGAACTAGAGTAGGGGTCTTATAGTGGGATGATAGATTATTTCCCTCTTACCACAAGGTGGTCACTATGGATCTTTATGTTATCTAAATAAGTGTTGTATGAACATGGAAGAGGGTAGATGAGGGTTTTTCTACTTTTTTATCTTCCTCTGCATGAGCCTACTGATGAATTATCTCTATTCTATCTTACTCCCTATGGATTATGTGCCCAATGAACTTTTCCTTTAGTAACAAACAAGGTTTTCAAACTTGAGACCTGTACTCTAAAAAAATCCTAGATCTCACAATTTAACATAGTGAAATAATCTCCATGAAATGACTAAAAGCTAAAAGTGGTTCATGTATGTCCTTGTAGCCATAAATTTTGGTCTACAACACTCCAAATGGAAATTGGAAGTGTATACCTTTGTTGTGGATCTTATCTTTTTATTTAAGGGTATTCCTTAGAAATGTTTTGAATTTTCTACTAGAATCCTCCTTCACTCCTATATTTTGTCTAGTATCTTCCATGTAATGTTTAAATTTCCATAACTAAAACCATAGCTAAAACCATATCATAAATTCTGTAAATAAATAACTTCAATGCATTAGAGAGGTATATATATGTGTTAGGATGTACTTACAACAAATATAGGTGGAGCCTATAACAATTATAAAGTTATGTCCAACTATGGGGAAGGTGCCCATAGTAGCTAAAGAATAGCCTATAGTAATTGAAGGAATACCTTCATTGACAAAGTTACTTGTATAAATGTTGAGGGAGGTCCATGGTAATTGGAGGAAGATGAAAATTTTTGTTTAGAATGATTATTTATTTTCCATTTTGGTTTTTACCTCTAAATATATAAAAATATAGTTTTCAATTTAAGCCCATTTTATAGTTTTGGGTAGCTAGCAGGTTGGTTTTCTACCAAAAAAATGCCAACAATGCCCAAAAAGGGGTTTTCATTATTGATTTTTTAAACTCTAACTATTGCCTACAGTAGAAATTTAATTCTAGGTCCTTTATAAGTTAGTTATGAGGGTGACTATTCAAGGACCATTTACAAGTCTCATCCTTCATGCTAGAGGAGGGATAGGGTGTCCTCCACTCCTTATTCATCTATGTGTTGGTTGGTTTTCAATTTGTCTGGTGAGACATCATGCTGATATAGTACATCATTGCATCCATTTTGTAATTACTTGTGTATGTGCTTGGTAAACTCCTCCTGAGTGAGTGGCTTTTTATAAAACTTTAGTCTATGGCCATGACTAGTAGATAAAATCTTATTAGATAAATGGTTTATAGTTGCACTACTCCATTATCATAAACATGATCAATCTCAAATGGACCAAGCTATCTAGTCTGGAGTTTGCCCTTGTGATCCTTGTATTTTAAATCAAAAAAAAGGGCCCAATCTCCTGCATTGAATTGCCTAGGCTTAATTTACATGTCATGCCATCCAATCTATTACTACTATACAAGTTTTATGTTCTATAATGCATACTATCTATATTCATTTAAGGCATTCAATTACATAAGACTTTTTTTTTGTGCATTAGATATATACATCCTAATTTCTAGTACTATCCATAAGGTCTTGTACTCAAATTCAATTAGCAAGACATGTTTCTTCTAATAGACCAAATCATATGAGGTGAAGACTATAGTGGTATTCCACATGATTCTATAAGCACAAACATATTTATGAAGTCTAGCCTCCCAATCCTTACAGGACATACTAATAGTCTTGGTCAAAATATTTTCTAACTCCCTCTTGGTGACTTCCACCTATCCATTAGATTATAAATGATATGGAGTTGATTTCTTATGATAAATATCATATTTTTAGACCAAGGTAGTCATTAAACTAGTAGTGAATTGGAGTCCTTGATTAGTGACTATTTCTCATGGCACAACATATTTTGTGAATATTTATTCATAGAGGAAAGTTACCACCTTCTCATCTTTGATATGTGTAAGAGCCTTTACTTCCACCCATTTAGTGACATAGTCAGTACATACAAGGATGTACTCTTTATTGTTAGAATTTGGATCAAGAGGTCTTACAAAGTCTAGGCCCCATTTTTCAAATGGCTCAAGCACCATTTGAGGCTACAAAGACATCTCATTTGAATGTGTGGGTCTCCCCATATACTAATATCTGTCATAATGAGTAGTATACCTTATTGCATCTTTATGGAGAGAGGGCCAATAATATCCTATATTCAAGTTTTTTACTACTATACGATTGGTTATAAAGTTCCCTCCATAGGTTTCATCATGGAAAGATTTGAGGATATTTGGAAATTCATCTTCTCTAAGACATCTTCTAATGATGGAGTCAAGCCCAATATAGAAAAAAAATCTGAATAACCATGAATACCTACCACTTTTTTGAATCAAAGCTCTTTTTTGTTTAGGGAGGAAGTGTTGTGGAAGTAACCTTGTTATAAGGTAATTAGCAATATCAACATACTAAGGTGTGGTAAGGGTGAGGGAGAATAGGTGCTCATCTGAAAAGGAGTCATCCACTATGATATATTCTTGAGGGGATTATAGTCATGATAAAAATTTAGCCATAACATTATCCTTACTAGGATTATCTACAATAGTTAGGTCAAATTATTATAATAAGAACAACCATCTTATCACTTTGCCTATGATAGTTGGTTTGTTTATAAGGTATCTAATGGTTGCATACTCTATATGAATAAGATACCCTATTATGTAGTGACTGTTGACATAGGAAATTTCACCCGAGGCAAGGAGGTTGAACTCCTACCTTCTCCTTGCAACATGGAAACTCCCCTCTCACTTATGGGACTGGCGAAGCTAGAGGGGAGAGTCTCTAGGTAAGGGCTAGCTCCCTTTGATGTATCATTGTTTATTCTGGCAAGTGCAAAATATAGGTATATACATATATATAGCTATATAATAAAAAGGGGATGAAAAGGGAAAGGAGAGTGAAGGAAAAACAAGCCTACTCTAAAGAGGTGATACACCAAAATAAGTCGACCTTCCCACATCCACACTCAGGATCAGACAAAAGAAACATTCATACACTCAGGCTTGGCAGAAGGACCAGGCTGCAAGAAAATGGCAGGGAGGTTCTTATGAAAACACAAGAATAGGGACTCACCAAGATGTTGTGAAATACATACTGTAAATGACTTCCTCTATTCTATACTTCCAAATAGAGCTCTTCTCCTGTCAACTGTAGAAAATGGCACCTTGTAGATAATTGGTGTGTTGGTGCTAAACCTGTGAGAGCATCAAAAGACAATGACTGAACACAAATCAAACACTCAAGACATACATAGAATATCTATCCAAGAAGAGGTAAAAACTATTTTTATTTGATTCAGGTGGAAATTTTAGCAGGGCTACGCCTTTACAAAAGTGGAAAAACTGATTCTTCTCAAAAATGAGAAGTTACAATATATAAAAGAAAAGGAGAAAGAAACTTGGTGCTTCTTTGACAATTTGGCCTATCGCGTCCCATTGGAAAGAAGAAAACACTGTTGTGTTGTCATCATTCTAGAAGAAGCTTGCTGGAACTATGCTGTATAATCACCAAATTTGACATTGGCATTTGAGCTTTAATGTGGAAGCATGAATCAGACCTCTTTTCTACCAACAGACTAAAATTTGTCCCCTTTTAAATGCATGGGCTGATTTACTTGATGTTTGCACCATTTGGGGACTATCAGGCAATAAATCACCTGTACTTTGCCACTTGGACCGCCTTGTCACTTCTGCACCATATCATTTCTCCTTGAAAGTCATCTATAATTTGTCTTTTCTCGATTTTGTCTTTCTCAATCTTTCAGCCCTCGAGGGTGATCTCTTGGCTAGTCATTACATTCCTTGGGCTTTTCCATGCTTGATGCTCAAAAAGTTCAAAAAATAAATAGCTAGTTTATTACATTAAAATTGATGGCCTCTGGGATGTCACCATCCTTGACAAAAGTCATCGGGTCTTTTCCTTTGAAGTGTGGCCTCCTTGAACCAAGCTGTTGAACTTAATTTTTAATTGATGCAACCAAAAAATGAATTGGCCTTAAACAATAGGGGAGAATTTTGACCAAAATTTTACCTGTGGGCAAAATTGGTCAATAGATTGGCAACTCATAGGGGAAGCATGCCTGCTATGCTTAGAACCCAGTTACCTTGTAGTCTATTGGGTGCAGAGTCAGATGTAGCTATGAAATAATTAACAATAGCCTGAAAGATTGAGAATCAAACATGAAGTTTTACCCCACACGCAAAGGGAAACACACAAGGCTAAAAAACACTACCTATGCAAACTACACTTAGGGAAAGTGAGAAAGAAACTGAAAACAAACTATTATGTACAGCTAACAAGGAATGCTCACCTCCCTCCTAGATTGAAAGGAAAATTTCTCAAGTCCCCTTCTTGGTGAGAAGACTTATGGTAGCAGGCAAGTAGCTGAAAGAAAATGAGATTTGGTGACTTGCTCCTCTTGCCTATCACCTGAGTTGGTTGGAATCCAAGTGGATCAGATTCAAACATGCTTCCAAAATATATATACTCTACTTGTCCATGGAAGCCTGTTAAATACTGGTCCTTCAAATTGGTTCTCTTCACCAAGAAATTAGTGGCTATTGACTCATTGCCATAAGCCCCTTGACCTACACAATTCCTCTGCAATGTATCATGGTCTGATTTGTTTCCTTCTACCTCACTAAAAACTCTATCAGACTCATCCTCTACTTCCTCTTGGCCTTCTTGAAGAAGGGTGACTATGGTGATGTCTGAAATGGACTCACAAATTGATTGCTCATCCAACAGAACATTGCCTCTTTGTTCAAAGCACTCTTCTTCAATGCCTTCCTCCAAGAAGATAGACCTCTCCTTTCTTTCCTCTAACTCAGGCTCCTTAGTGTAGTCATCCTCATCATCAAAACAACAAGGAAGTTCATCAAATAGGGGATGAGAGCTCAGCATGTGTTTGTTCCTCGAATTGCTAGAACATCTACATATATGCAAGACCTGCATCTTCTCCATTGCTGATAAGGTCTCCAAAAGGAGTATCAATGATGATTTATTCTTCATTATTTCTCATGATAGCCTCTTGGATGTCATGGGAATCATGGGTAGGAGTAGCTTTATCTTTTTTAAGGTTTTGAGCAAAACCTTTCTTCTCCTCTTTCCTGCCCCATAATTCCACTATTTCCTCCCAGGTCAAGAGGTTGCCATTAGAATCAGTGACCTGAAGGGTTTGATGAAGACAAGGAAATCTGATTGAGGGGATTCTCTAAATATTTTGAGTCTAATCCAAATTGTACAAAGGAAAACAAGACCCATGATTTTGTGCAAAATAAGTATACATACAAGACATGATTTTTGATGGCACCAGGCTACTTAACCAGCTGATTTAACTCAGAGTCACCATTGGTGTTGATGCAAAATCCTCCAAAGGATATTTGGTTAAAGAACACACCAAAAAATCTTCAACTCTTTGGACAAAACCTGTCCCAGTTGGTCCCATCGAGCATGCTAGAAATATTGATATAATAAACTGCACCCGAGGCAAGGAGGTTAAACTCCTACCTTCTCCTCGCAACATGGAAACTCCCCTCTTTCCTGTGGGACCAGTGAAGCTGGAGGGGAAAGTCTTTAGGTAAGGGCTAGCTCCCTTTGATGTATCATTATTTGTTCTAGCAAGTGCAAAATATAGGGATATACATATATACAACTATATAATAAAAAGGGGATGAAAGGGAAAGGAGAGTATAGGAAAAACAAGCCTACTCTAAAGAGGTGATACACCAAAATAAGTTGACCTTCCCACATCCACACTCAAGATCAGACAAAAGAAACATGCATAAACTCAGGCTTGGAAGAAGGACCAGGCTGCAAGAAAATGGCAGGGAGGTTCTTATGAAAACATAGGAATAAGGACTCACCAAGATGTTATGAAATATATACTATAAATGACTTCCTCTATTCTATACTTCCAAATAGAGCTCTTCTCCTATCAACTGCAGAAAATGGCACCTTGTAGATAACTGGTGTGTTGGTGCTAAACCTGTGAGAGCATCAAAAGACAATAATTGAACACAAATCAAACACTCAGGACATACATAGAATATCTATCCAAGAAGAGGTAAAAAATACTTTCATTTGATTTAAGTGGAAATTTTAGTGGGGATGCACCTTTACAAAAGTGGAAGAACTGATTCTTCTAAAAAATGAGAAGTTACAATATATAGAAGAAAAGGAGAAAGAAACTTGGCACTTCTTTGACAAGTTGGCCTATCGCGTCCCATTGGAAATAATAAAACACTATTGTGTTGTCATCATTCTAGAAGAATCCTGCTGGAACCATGCTATATAATTTCCAAATTTGACTTTGGCATTCAAGCTTTAATGTGGAAGTGTGAATCATGCCTCTTTTCTACCAACAGACTGAAATTTGTCCCCTTTTGAATGCATGGGCCGTGTTACTTGTTGTTTGCACCATTTGGGGACTATCAGGCTATAAATCACCTACACTTTTCCACTTGGACCACCTTGTCACTTCTGCACCATATCATTTCTCCTTACTTGTCATTTGCGATTTGTCTTTTCTCAATTTTATCTTTCTCACTCTTTCAACCCCCGTGGGCAATCTCTTGGCTGGTTGCTACATTCCTTTGGCTTTTCCATGCTTGATGCTCAAAAATTTCAAAAAACAAATGGCTAGTTTATTGCATTAAAATTGATGGCCTCTGGGACATCACCATCCTTGAAAAAAGTCATCGGGTCTTTTCTTTTGAAGTGCGGCCTCCTTGAACCAAGTCGTTGAACTTGCCTTTGAACTGATGCAACCAAAAAATGAATTGGCCTTAAACAGTAGGGGAGAAGTTTGACCAAAATTTTGCCTGTGGGCAAAATTGGTCAACAGTGATATAAATTATTGATAGCATAAACTAATATCAAAAACTCTTTTTTAATGATCGTGTAATTTAATAATGTTACCTATAGGTTCTTATAAAATATATGGCTTAATTAAGTGCTTCCTATTTTTGGCCTAGCATAGCTCCTAGGGTAGTATCTGAAGCATCTGTGTGAATATGAAAGGGAAGATTCTAATTAGGACCATACAAAATAGGGATGATGGTCAATAATACCTTTAATTATTTATAGGATGTATCACAAGCAGGAATCCATATGAATTCAACATCTTTAGTCAAGAGAGTGAAAAATGGTGTTGCTACTTTGCTAAAATTATTAATAAATCTCCTGTAGTAACCGTCATGACCTAAAAAACTCCTAACATCTTTTTGTTTTTGAGAAATAGGCAGGTTTTTTATGATATTTATTTTTGCAGGGTCAAAATTAATTCCTTTAGCAAATACATGGTAACCTAAGACAATGTATCATATCATAAACATGTATTATTTCATATGAATTAAATATAAATGGTTTTCTTGATAGCATTGAATCACTTTCTCCATATTCTTCAAACACTCATCAAATGTTTCTCTATAAATAGTGAAGTCATCAATATAGATTTTTACACATTCATTGGCCATATCTTTAAAGATACTCAGTATAGCCCTATGGAATGTTGTAGGAGTGTTACACAACATAGAAGGTAATACAAAATAATTTTAAGTACCTCAAGGACAAGTGAATGTGGTCTTCTTCTATTCCTTAGGAGAAATTCTAATCGGGTTATAACCATTGAAGCCATCCAGGAAGGTGAAATATTTCTTTACTATTAGTGTGTCTAACACCTAATCAATGAAGGGTAGAAGAAAGTAATCTTTTTTGGTTGTTGTATTAAGTTTATTATAATATATGCATACACACCATTTTCCATTTTTCTTTGGTATAATTACCAATGATAAAATCCATTCACTATCATAGATGGCATATATAAATCTAGAAGTCAGAAGTTTCTACAATTTCAATTTGACTATTTCTCTAAGAGCTAAATTCATCCTACATTGTGGCTATTTTATTGGTTCTCACTCTTATTTGATATAAATATTATGTGTGCATGTTTATGTTCTGATTCATTATATTCCCATGTAAAAATTTTGTTGGTTTTCATGCAACATGCTAATTCAACACTTTTCCTCATTTGACTCCAACTTGCTATTAATAAGCAAAGTTTTTCCTAGAGAGATTTCAATTTGTCATGAGAGTGATTTCATCATTTATATATTTATAATGGATCTAGTTTGGATATAGCTATGAGGCATTAGTTGGTGTAATATCTCCTATAAAAATACATCAAAATTGTCTTCTTTTTAGAGGTTGGAAAATGGGCACTCAACACATTGTAGGTTGTTGAGATCTTTAGAATGAGTTTGGTAATTATTCTAAAGAACATTAGAGAGAATTGTATCTTCCTCTTATTCATATAAGGTGCATGTATGGTCTATGATGAATATAAGAATCAAGGGAGGTTGGTCTACCTCATCTTCTACATCTCATAATGTATGCTCTGGTACCAAGGCTGACTATGCAAGAGGATAGAGGACCAACTTCTTAGTGTGGTTTTTATTAGATATCAACATGTTACCTGATCTACATCTGATAAAGGTATCAACTATGGAAAGACAAGGTCATCCTAATATAATAGGTTATCCACCCAAATTAGACTTTGGTTTCAGCACAATAAAATCTATAAGATACTCCCAAGAATCTATAGTAATGACAAGATCTTCAATGACTCTTTCTGGTCAGACTGTAGACTTGTTAGCCATTTGAAACATTGTACATGTGGGATGAATATTATTCAACTATAGTTTGTTCATAATTTTAGTTGTAATTAAATTTATAATAGAACCTATTTCTATCAATATATTGGATAGATGTTAGTCATAGATCTAGACTATTACTACTAGGCATCCTAGATTTGAATATTTCATTGGCAGACTATTTCCTAGCATAATGTCTGCCAGCTAATCAATCACATGCACTGTATTGAGATCCTTCTTATTCCTTCTAGGTTTATGTATACATAAGTATCTAATATTTTTGGAATATATGGGCACATCCTTGATGGCCAAGAAGAGAGGAATTTTAACATAGATATTCTTGAGCTATCTTATAAAATCAAATTCAGACTCAATTACATGGTACTAAAGGCTAAGATGTTCTAGAAATCATGGAGCTATTTCATCAATAGATTTATTTTCTAGTTTAGAGAGTTCATATGGTGGTGGAGGTGGGTTATCATGATCCTTTAAAGTTTTTTGATCTAAATCCATTATTATGGGTGGGGCTAGGGGTGGTAGAACATTCTCTAAAAATAGGTGAACTTCATGGATGTTCACTATATAAGATAGGTACTAAATAGGTTCAATATTGGATGTTAGTTGCACTAACTTATTTTTATGAATTTACATAGGTTAGAAAGGGAGTTGTTTAGGCTTGGGTATATTTTGTGTATTGTTCATAAGAGTAGGAGGTTGTTGTTGTTGTGGAAGGAATCCTCCTTGATGGTTTCCCTAGAGTTGATTAGGTCTCTAAGGCTACTACCACTAGTTTGTGAAGGGTGGTATTTGGAGTGGTTTCTAATATTATATCCAAGGTATGGATATATTTTATGGAGGATACCAAGAGGTGGTGGGGTAGCTTGTTTGAGGTGGATACGAGCTAGAATTAGGAGGTGGCATGTTTCTCCATGGACTAGTCCAATTGGGAGTAGTATTTATAAATTGTGAATTAAAGGAAGTAGACTTTACAAAAGGTGGATTTTATCCCATACCTAGATAATATGGTTTTTAAACCCATGTATTTATTTTTGAAACATAAAAAACTTTTTCCACATCTCCTCCTATAATGTGTAGATCTACTATTTTTGGTTCTTTAATTGTGATGTTAGATAGTTTAGCCTAAACCTTGTGACACCTACAATCTATCTTCTTCTTATTACAATCTAGATAATAGATGTCAAAATATTGATCCTAGGCTACCTTTTTCCTTGAGTTTAGGATATATATTAGGGTGGCCAAGTGACTAATGATATCCTATTTCATGTCTTGTAATAGGTTACTAACTTCAAAATTTGATAGGTCACTTACAACTGCCAATGGAAGCTTACTACCCTTGACTTTGGTTATGATAGACCTAGAATAATTCTTTCTCAAATCCTTCATGTCTATGAATGGTATGTGGGATATATCTCCCCCACCAATTAGGTCTAAGGCTTCTAGATAATATTATTTGACTCCTTTTAGGAAGATGAGTTTTAGAGGCTCTTATCTTAGTGCACTTTGCTTGAATTTTTATGCACTGAACAAGAACCATTTAACATAGTCTTCCAAAAATTCATCCCATTCTTAAGTCATCCCAAAGATTTAATTTATTCTATAATTTATTTCTCATCCATAATCTTGATACTTATCCATAAATTTATTTTTCATGTCCTCCCAAGTGTGGATTGAATTACTACCTAGTCTCATGAACTCGTGAAGTTCTGAGTCTTTGAGGGTGGTTGGAAAAAGTTTCAATTTATGTGTATCATACCTATAGTCATATATTCCATAGAGGATATAAAATTCAAAAAAAAAATTTGTATGAGTATTCTAATAATGTACCTCTAAAATTGGGCAAGGCTGAGGGTGGGATATTTTTTATTTTTAATACACCTGTTGTATTTGAAATAGAAAATTCAAAAGTAATTGTGTCTAGAGTCTTGTTGTCATCCAAAAAGTCTCATTATCCATTCATGATGGATTTTCTTATGATATGGATACCAAAGGTACCCAAGATCATGTCTTCAAATTTTGTATCAGTCCCTTCATCAGCATGATATTAAACATTTATCTATCGATCCACAGTCTTTTTACCAGATGATAAGTCTGAAGACTCTCTTGATCTTTCTTTGATTTGCTTAAGAAAACCTTATTGGAATGTTGTTATGATGTTACTCTCTAGAGTGTCTAGTTCATGTAGTTCTTCTCCTTTATTTCTTCTTACCAACTCAATGAATGCTTCCTCCTTAGATAATGCTTCCTCCACTTCTATTTCCTTTTTAAAGACAATAGTACTTCCTCTGTAAGTTGCCTCCTTTAGTTTGTAGTGTTCCCTTATTTGAGAGCCTTCTAGCTTATGGTATATTTTTCAATAAGATTCTTAGTTATTGTTACGTACTTGTGGTTCTTTATCGGTAGCAACTCATGGCTTATTTGGTAGGAATATTTCTTGAGAATCTCTTTCTCTCTACATAAAAATTGATCCACTCCTTTAGTTGTCATGTTCCTTTTTATACAGGGTTAGTGTTTTTTTGTGTGTACTAAGGGGCTATTCAGAATAAGCAAAAAAAAAATGCAAAAAAATAAAGGAGTGAAGAAAATAAAATGACTAGAATTTAAATTTTACTTATTAAAAGTAGTAAAGTTATCTATTGAAAGCGCAAAAATTACTCTATAAAGTAGGAAAATTACTCTAAAAAGCAAGAAATGAAAGTAGGAAAGTTACTCTAGAAAGTAGGAAATGAAAGTAGAAAATGAAAGACACACTTTATGGAAAGTAAATCACTCTTGCAAGAAAGTAAATTCTAAAAAAAACATTAACTAAGTAAATCACAAGATTTCAAAGAGGTATTCAAAGTTGTGCACCATCAACATCCAAGAACTTAGACATTTGGCATACGAAAATGTAGTGCCCTCACTCGACTTGCCTACCTAGGTAAGAAAGTGCATTAAAAATGTTGTGCACCATCAACATCTAATAATTTAGACATATATCATAAGACACCATAGTGTCCTCACTCAACTTACTCGACTGGGTAGGATAGTGCATTACTCAATCTTGAAAAGCAATAATTGACACCCTCCTCGATAATGGCACCAAAATGTTGTGTAGACTTATTACCTATTTAATACTAGATTTATGAGTCTAATTAACATTAATTGTCAACCCAAGGTACGTAGCTTTTCTAGGATGTCAGCAGTATATATGCATTATTTATCTATAGATTATCTTGCTTACTAGTTGTAGTACAATAAACTTATATTGAATTCACTAGATAGTTATAATATGAAATTATTATAATATAAATACAAAAATCTTCACACTTATTAATCACACATGAATCACAATTTATATAATCAAAATAATAATGAAATCAACTTACACAACACACTTAAACTAAAGAGGGTTAGGATCTTCACTGCAACTCCTTTCAAGGGGGACCTTCCTCATTCAGAATTGAGTTCCAATCCTTCTCTGAGAGACTTACAAAAATTTCTTACAGAATAAACCTTCTCATTACTTAGATCTATAGAAATTAAAGATTGCTATAAAATATTACAATATTCAGAATGCAATGACTTCTACAATTCTATTACTCTATTATTATCTATTATCAATCTAATTTAGGTTCTACCATTAAATACATAAGACAATTTATTAGCTCCAACCAAGAACACTAAACTAGAAAAGGTACAAATACTTTGGGAACTGATCCAATCAAACTTCAGGTGGTTAGTAACTAAAGTTACTTATTTTAGGCCTGACTGGGTTAAGGACAACATATACTATTTTATTTTTTTACTTCTTTTTGTCACTGTTCCATTGTCCTTGTCTTACTCATTTTTTGTAGCATGTCCAAGCTTCAAATGTGTGGAGTTTGTACAACTATGGAAAATCCTCTAATCATCCACTTTTTTCCTAAGATAGTTGAATGTGTCATTAAGAGATAATCATCTCTTATCATAATAATAGTTATGTTCTACATAGTAGCTATGGGATCCTATAGGTGAAAGCCTATAGTTGCTACAATAAATATATAGATAGAAACCAATAGTTGTTATGACAACCTACAAGTGGAAACTAGTAGTTGCTATGGGCACCTTACAAGTGGAAGCTAATAGTTACTATGGTGACCTTATAGGTGGAAGCTATTAGTTGTTATGGGCACCCTACAGGTGGAAGCTAATAGTTGTTATGGGCAACCTGTAGGTGGAATCCCCTTTTGTTATGGGCTTCTCTATAAGTGTTGTGCCCAAACAAGATTCTTACAATCTTATGTTACCCTTCAAGTATTTGATAGATAAGGTTACATAAGTATAATCTAATCAAATAAAAAACATCATTAATTCATAACATATATATATATATATATATATATATATATATATATATATATATTTATATGTATGTATGTATATATATATATATGTATATATATATATATATGTATATATGTATATATATATATATAGCATATGTATATATATATATATATATGTATATATATATATATATATATATATTTGTATGTATATATATATATATGTATATATATATATGTGTATATATATATATATGTATATGTATATATGTGTATATATATATATATATATGTATGTATATATATATATGTATATATGTGTATATATATATACACATATATACATATATATATATATACACATATATACATATATATATATATATACATATATATACATATATATATATATATATATATATATATATGTATGTATGTATATATATATATGCACACATAAAATCATAAATTCATTCATTCATTTGCATGAATCATGGATGGTTATGGGGACTTACATATAAAAAGGTATATACTAGGTATGGATGAAGTTATAAAATAAATCAATTGGAGGCCTCATCAATTCCATCATATGAAATCATCAACAAACCTATAAAATTGTTTTTAAGGACTATAAAACACATGATAAAACTCAAGCCTTGAATCAAGATAATGTTCATTTGGATATCTAAAAAGATACTCTACCCAATAATCAACCTATTCAAGACAACCAAGACAAGCCCACCTCTTCCACCAATAATGTAGAAAGTCTTGTTGAACCAACTTTCAAAGAGAATGTGGTTATCATGACCAATATGTGAAGGGTGGTGACCTTCATTGATTCGTAACCTATCTACACTTCTCCTTCATCTCAAACATATCATGTTATCTAATATTATTCACTAACTCATTTAAATGAGTTATGGAAAGAATATATTATAGCTATTGATGATCCAATTTCTTATTTTGCCTTAGATAACACTTCCCATTCTATTTCTACCACTTTTTTTTCATCTTCCAATACTAGTGATAATTAAATTTCTACTAACACTTCTACCAATTCTCAAAATCAATTTGAATCAACTAATTCATCATCACAACATGATTTACAACCTTATTCTAAACTTTCTTCTTCATATCAACATAAATTCCAATGCACTTCAGCTCCTCCTTCTGAGGACCTTCTTAATCATTACGCACCTATATCTAAAAACATTCTTATGGGTTATGATGAGTGGGATTCCATCACAAATATTGATAGTATCCCATCCCAAATTTCATTTTTTTAGATTATTAGGACTTCTACACATCATATAAACCATCCTATGTAACTATTATTTGAGATAAATATCCCTCATCCTCCCCTAGGAGGATGGGAGGCAACTTTATCTAGATCTAAGGATAGTATATTACAACAATGTGAAGATATGTCTATCAATGTTGACAAAAAAATCAACACTTATCTTTCCTTAAAATTTTCTATAACCTCTATGATTCTTGATGAGATTCTGATTCATGTAGATGATCTTCCCTTATTCATTAGCATCCAAATAGGATATATCCAAGTTAAGCATGCATTCATTGATGAGGGTTATGGAACCCATGTTGCGTATCTATATTTCATTAAGACTCTTGGGTATTCAAAATTTAATATTAATTATACACACAAAATATGCCAAGGATATGACAAGAGGAAAATGCCTCCTCTAGGTTATGTAGGTCTTCCTATTACTATCCCACATATCACTATCCATATGAAGGTGATGATTTTTACCTTTGCCCTTTCTTATAATATCTTGCTTGGTAGGCCGTGGACTCACCGTATGAGATAAATTACTTCTTCCACCTACCAATTCATTAAATTCCCTCATAATGGAGCCATTTAGATTCAGGGTGACACTAACCCTTGGAATTTTAAACAATTCCAAGACCATAGTGTCTTCAAGATTCCTATTCTTGAACCTTTACCTAGTGTTCCATTCCATGAGTCTTAGCATTTTAACTTACCCAGTAGTTCAACCCAGGGTTACAATGGGCATCCCAAGATCATTGGGAACATTCCTCCTAACTTCTTAGATTTTGATGATGATGAGCCTGATGAGATTAATTTAAAGATTAAAAATTCTTATCTCTCACCTCACTTTATCTCTCAGCTTCTGGTTTCTTTGTAGCCTTGATCTTGTAATCTTCCTTGTGATGATATTCCTATAGTCTTGATGAAGACTCAACACTCTATTGACCACACTTCCTTAGATCACAAGGTCATCCCTACTTGTGTCATTGATATTTACTCCTCAAATTATGATAATGGATATTCTTTAGATGATCCATTTTTAGGTGGTCTTGTCCAAGCTTATGATGTTGAAATTATATGTTATCACTCATATTTACTTGAGTCTTTTCATACATATTCTCATATTACTTCATTTATAGTTCCTAATTTTTTTATTTTTCTCCTTTATCATAGGGTAGATATGGTGCTGACACTTTAAATTTTTTAGGAACCATATAGGAGTATGCTCATGGATCATGTTATGGTTAAGCCTTACCACTTTACTAGGTACCTTAATCATCATAGTTGGTTTAATCTTGAGATTAGTGTGACCCTCCTTAGACATTTTTTAGATCTTGATCCTCTCTTAATAGATCCCTTATCGAAACCTCTTCCTTCTCCTACTATAGTTGAGCCTATTTCCACACTTACTATTATTGAGCCTACCACTAATTCTCATCCTATTGCTTCTTTTATTGAGCCTAGTTCCATTCTTTCTCCACCATCAACCTCCTTTGGTGTTGGTTTGATTCCTTTGATTATGATGTCTCCTTTTCCAACAAAATGGGTTGATGAGTCTTCTTCAATTTTTTCCACTCCTGTTATACCTCTTTCTATGAGTGATTCTCCTAAAACCACTCACAAGCATATATGTTACTTCCATGGGATAGATAATCATTCTTCCACCTATTGTCACAAACTATGATAATTTATCAATACTTTGCATCCTTCTTCTCCTTCCTCAAAAAAATCCATTCCTCCCTCTAAGTTATTAACTAAATACATGCCTAAGTATGGTAAGGTGTATTGTCTATGGCACTTATGTGACACCCATCACATCGATCATTATTTCATCCTTAAACAACACCTTAAGTATCACCTTATAGCCATTATTAGACCTTCTTCTATTCCTCCCATAGGTCATTCTCACAATAAGGCTCCTCTTTCTCCCATGGTTACGCTTCTAGTAGTTCCATCACCTCTTGTGGTCCCTTCACCATATTTTATGCCTCCACTCATGAATCCTTCACCTGTGGACCTTCCCTCACCTATGGATCCTTCCTCACCAGTGATTCCTACATATCCTATAGATCCTATTCCCATGAATTCTCCTAACCATACCTTACCTAATTTCCCTCCCCAACATGATCCATTAAGTCTTCATATTTTTTCTATGGGGGATATTAGAAAAGAATTATTTTCTTAGTTTTCATTGAAGATTGATAAGATAGTAGTAGTAGTTCATATTCAACTTCATAGAGATCTATCCGATGTTTTATATAATGTGTGTGGAAAAATTTATCAGTATTTATGAGCACATGCATGGTGATTTTAAATTTACATTTGGATTAGACATGTAATCCAATATTATATTTTATCTATCTATTATATCATTTGACATTGTGTCAAATTATTAGTTTTATTATATGGTGATTATACTTGTTATACTATATTTTGTTTACATTGTTATTTATATTCAAATATGATTGCCTTTATTCATCATTGGTTTATCTTTTTTGATAGATTTTTTCTCAAAACTCCCTTCTTGTGTCTTTATGGTTGTTTGATTTCTTATCTCAATTTTACATAGATTATTATCATTGTGACTTGGTTATACAAACCCTATTCCCTTTGGTTATTATCTCCTTTTCTCATGTGATCATTTAGAAAAAAATCCATCTCATTATAATCTCCTTTCACTAGTCCACTTTGGATCTCCTTTTTTATTATTCCCTTTCACAAACTAAGAATATACATGATTGAGACTTGAGATCACATGTTGGTTAATTTTTAAGCTTAAGTGTCCTAGTCAGTCTTTGTCTTTGGTTACTTAGCTTCTTTTAGCCTTAACCTATAACTCATTTGTGTGTATCACTACATCTCTCATGATTGATCATTAAAAGTTTGTAAGGAGGAGGAATATTAAAAATACTTCAAAACTAATTAAAATCCAAATCATTTTACAAAAGGCAATGATATCAAAAGGCAAAAATATTCAAATCTTAAAAGTCAAATCATACTAAAAGATATGGTTCAAATCATATCTCCTTCTAGTTAAATATAAAACTCCCTAATTAGCCTCATGATAGATCTAAGGTCATTTGGGGTAAGGTAGGCTAGTAGATTAGAAGATGAGGATAAAAAAATCTTTTAGTGCTACCTACTTTCTCACATAAGTACCCAATATTTGTAGTAGATCGATGGCTTTGTAAGGGGTCCTGAGGAATGAGGAACACATCATGGGAAGGTAGGTCCATTTTTATTTTATTTTAATAATATACCTTTATGATTTGATATTATTATCACACCTATTTACCTATAAAGCTATGTGTCTATAGTGAATATGTTTCCTTTTCACATTGATGGTCACTAGTCACTTAGCCTCTTCTCATGTCCTTAGTATGCCTTTTGTCTCCTAAGGTCTTCTCATAAGACACCTAAGTATTTATTTTTGCATTCCCTTTTTCATTCCTTATATACCTCATGTTTCTTCTTGAGAAATATTGTTTTGTCTACTGATCACTCCCCTTAGGATTTCATTTGCGAGTTACTTTGTAAGATTGTAGATATGACCCAACCTTCCTAAAAAATTACCACCTTTTCTTTCCTATTACCCACATCATTTATTACCTAATTTTTCATATTTATTTCAACCTAGTGGTTTTCCCTTTGTGAGTTGCTTTGTAAGACCATAAATAGGACCTAGTGTTCCTCACAAAATTATCCAATAATCTAAGTCACAAACAAACTTACATGTGTCAAATATGAGATAAGATGTGATTTATCATGAAGTTACACATCATTGACATGCTTTCCAGCTTAATTTAGTATATTTTATTCTTACTTCATTTCTATTTTTCCTTTTATCTTCTTATTTTCTAATTAAATGTAAGAATTCAACCATTTCTTGCATACTTCCCATATTGAATTAGTGTGATAAATTTAAGAACAGACCTTTTGCCAATTTTTTTTTAATACTTAACAACATGATATATTTTAATTGATTGATTTAATTAATTTATTTTTATGACATATTTTTCCTTTTTACATACCTTCAATTTTATTACATTATTTTCATACTTCCTAATGTGATTTAGTTTGATTTTACTTATTTTAATTTGGTGCAAAAATATCACTTTGGTTTTTAAAACAAATTCCTTTTTACCATCTTGTATGACCATGTTTTGGTGCTTTATACTTAGTCATTTCTTATTATTACACATTTCCCAACTTGAACTAGTGTGTAGTACATTTTTTATTAATTATATTTTACCAAGTCATTTTTCCTATTTATTTTTAACCATGAATGTGTTATACATAATGATATAAAATAAACCACATCTCATATATTTCTTATAACATATATAACAAATAGATACAATATATGTGCTAGAAAAATATATATCCAAAGCATCCACAACCACAACCATAATGATGACAACATATAATCAACATCAATATGCTAAAAAAATCACACACTACACACACACACACACACACACACACACACATAAAACATGATTTTTGATAGAAAAAGTAAAACCATATACAATGCTCTAGGTCTATGGTTGGGCTCCATCTTATCTATCTCATGGCCTAGCCATGCTACCTACTAAGGCCTCAGTTTGACTCCTTTGAATATTATGTTGTAAAGAGATCATTTGAGATCTCAGTCCCTCAACTTGTCCCCATAGATGTGCTACATATGCCTATGCCTATGCCAATTAGGTTTAGGTCTTTGTATGTTCCTATGTCATCTATGTCACTATAGCTAGATGTGTAGCTCTCTCCTCTACTAGTGCCTACCATGCTCATATCTCACCTACACCCATCTCTATTGGTGGCTTCATCCTCTTTCTCTATACTCGTATCTACCTTACTACCTCTCTAACTAATATAAAATATCTCACCTGAGCTAGGGTAGATGGTACACTATGGTCTTATAATGTGGTAAGGTCATGTAACTACAGTGTCTCATCTAGGATGTCATATAATGATCCCCTCACAAGGGACCCACATCTCTCCTTCTCATCCTTAAATACTCCTAAAAAATCATATAAGATAAATATTAGATCATTATTATATCTCAAAATATCTATCTATCTCTATTTTAAATAAAACTTACATAATAGTTCAATCATATTTTTACATGTTTATGTCTCAACCACTATGGTCTCATCATCCATGTGACTAATTAACATAGTCTCCCAATTCATGCAGCCTCTTATCACCTCTTTTATAGGTTACCTCCTTAGTAAAAATCTAGATATCATGGCTCATATCCACCTTAGCTTGTCCTTGAGTGGCCTCTCTATCACCCATCCCTCCTTTGGCTTACCTACTAGGTTATCAAAAATAGTGATAGTCTCCACTCTCTCCTACTCCTCTTACCTCTATCAATGCCTTATATTTAGTAGTCACTACCCATCTCATTATAGATTTATTGGTGGTATTTATAATGCCATTTCCTCTACACCCCTCTCCTCTTAATCTAATCCTTGTCATGTTTGACTAGTCCATTGTCATTGATGACATGGCCTGAGTGTCAGCCTCATCACTAGTGACCCCAATCCTCTCCTCCCTCATGACTCTCTCACATGCCAGTCCCACTACTCAGACATCAATAGTAGTGATACTAGATGAGGTAGGACAATCTATCATAGCACATGTGTCACCATATGTGGATCTCTCTACTAGGTGTAGTGTTTGACTACATCTTTCTTCATTATATCTAGTGTAACTATGTCCCAGCTTACCCATGTAGTCACATGTGCTCATATGGATTCCACACTATGTTTTCACATCTCACTGATTACAATGCCAGTATGTGGGGCATAACCCATGCTACCTAGTCCTCTCTATCTTCATACCTGAGGCAACCTATCATCAACTACATGGGGTAACCCAACTAATCAATACATGGGAAACCTCTCATATATCTAATCCATTAGTAATATGATTGGTCCTATCAAAATTTTCCCTCTAACCAATACCTCATACATATGATATATGAGTTGGACCCAGATGATAGAACTGAGATCATATAATACTCTCTCTTGTAGGATTATCCTACTCAAGGATACCATGAATAGTGGTAACTTACTATTTGACTTATGACATAACACTCATTATATCACAAGCCTTATCATAGCTTTTTGGATATCCAAAACTTGTGATGTATATGCCTCAAACATACTAACTCTCCACCCTACCAATATCATGTTTGAGCTTGTAGCCCACATGGATAAGGCTATCTTCTATTATATGATATCTAGTATCCATGTTGTCATTATTTCTCCTATTATTGATAGCCTAAGGATGGAATATACATCCTTCAAAGTGATATCCACCTCTATCATGTCCCCATCCACCTCCCATTTGAAGGTGTTAGTCAATCATTTTTAGTATTTGAGGAACATGACTAACATATTTACACTCATGGGAATCCTACACTTATCAACTATCCATCCTAGGCCTACAAATGCTAGTCTAACTCTATCTCCTATCGATAATTGATCTTAAAAATATGACAAACATGTAGTATCCACCAATCACCAAAACCTTTGTTAGCCCTATAATCAAGAAAATAACAAAATCTATATTATATCCTCCATGTCATATATAATCAAAATACATCTTTTTTACCATTTTAATAAAAAAAGCCTAAATTGATTTAATTTATTTAGTTGAACCTCTTTTTAGCCTATTCAATCCTTCTTTCCCTTAGTCATTATGGGACATTATAACCTAATTTTGGCCTTTTGCATTCTTTTATATACTATTCTAGTTCTTTGGTAAAACTAGTTTGACCAAAATTTACCTATTTTTGCCCTAGTTGACTTAAACATCTAAGTTAACCCTATTATTTCACCCTCCCTAGTGTTGATTTATCATTCTAGACTTTTCAAATTAGTTAACAAAATTGTACTAGGTTGCTAGTCTATAAAATGTATAAGGTTGGCATATATATACTGGGTCGACAATGTGTATTTTGCTCTTTTTCAACCTACTAGATTGGGTTGACTTAGTCATTTTTCACTACCAACCCCTTGTATTTTCTTAACAAAGTGTCTTTTTGTATTTTTCTTCCTAATTCCTTCAAACCCATTTTTAATATTGGGTTTTACTACCCATAAAATCTAATTTGATTTATTTCTAACATCTATAACTACTAAAAATAAAAAATTACTAAAAATACACTTAATTCACTAAACATTTGGCTTAAGATTCATAGTCACATACCTATGTGTACCTATTGCCACCTCTAGAGCTCCCTCTTGTCTATCCTATCATCTCCTTGCCATCCTAGCTTATTTGGTCTCTCTAGTTTTATTTTTATTTCTTTCACAAGTCAAAAAAATAAATGACTTGTCTTTCCCCCTGTTTAAAAACACCTTTCCAAAATTCAAGTTCTTCATTTATTTTTAGGTAGATTCCTTATTTTTCTGATATATTTGTTTCTATTCATATATTTTTAAAACCATAAAATGCATTGGATTCATAATGATGTAGAGAATACTTTCCACTATCATATACCTATTTCTTAAAATTTTAATTTCTGGCTATATTTTTGCACTTTCTATAGGTTCACCTAGTGATTTTTACATTAGATGCCTTCACTTTTTATTGCATTATACTTTTATATCTACATCATTAAGGTAATTAAAGGTGTGTGTTTTTTAATTTTATCCTTTCATTTATCTTATATTATACTTACTACACTTTACTTAGCATCAACATTGTGTGTGTTATCATGTTCTATCCTAAAGCACCATCCTGTGTTGCACTTACGTGACATGTTATGAGCTTTGAGTGGGGCATATGTATAAACATAATATTTTCAAACTTTTATCATTTATTAACACTTTTTATCTTGTAATAACCCATCAAGTCTCAATCTTTCTGAGTGCATGCCTTAAGGGGTGCATCAAGAAAGGGGTGGGTAGACCGTTGGTGCTTTGTAGTATTATTTTCCCTTTTACCACTTTCTATCTACACACTTTCTCATAAAACCATTTACCCTAAGATTATTCTTCTTAGTCCTACCCATTCTAATCATTTTCTATTATTTATCCTCTCATTTATTACCTTAATTCCCTTTTGGATAGTCATTTACTCTAGGTCGACTAGGTCAACCTTGTAATACTAAGGGGTATTTTTCAATTTTAATATTGTTATATTTTTGTTGACCTAGTTAGGGAACTAATAAATTATTTCCTAAAAACATACAAGGTCGACTAGGTCATCCCTATACAACTGACATTTCTAGAAGGATTTAGGATAAGATCTACCTATTTATATAAGTTCATTTCCAACCATTTATAAGAAGAGAAGTGAAGAAGAATAAGTGAAAATCAACATCTGATATTGACCATTATACTTGATGAATAAATCTTAGGGTTCTATAATTTCTTTGGAGATACAAATCTTGTCTTGTGGATAAGTCTTTTAGATACATAAATAGGTTGTGTAGCCTAGAGTTAAATTGTCTTTGTTATCCTTACATACCACAACAATAAATTAGATAATATTGAGGTTAAATAGGTTCATATTCAAGGTAAGTATTCCTAACTTTATTTTTCCTTTATAAGAGTAGATAGATAATGTAATTTTTCTTCTCTTCCCATGTATTAGGATGCCATATACATTAACATGAGTATATGTTTTCTATGCATGTTTTGTTTAGTTTAATTTTTTCTAGATCCCCACTTTATGCCACAAGATTTGGGGTGTAATACATTATATTTAATTTATTGTTTATTATAATAGAGTGAACATTAAACCTTAGGACTCTTTTAGGGTTGTTGCATGATTATGTTAGATTGTAGGATTTGAAACTCTTCCTAGCATGGTGTATTGTGATAAGTCATCCCATAATCAAGTCTAGTAGATCCCCATATTGGTCATGCTCTCTATTAAAAAATATATTACCAATCAAAAATTTTAGGTATGCTCTATCTTCTCTAAGCTAGGATTGATTTATAGACATGCATTTTTTTATTACATACAAAGACTACTCTCAACAGGTTTATGAGCTCATCACACTATAACATTGTGCATTAACCTTATAAAAAACTTTAAATATTACTAAACCTTTATTATTATATTATAATAATCCTCAAAAATATTAATCAATAGTAGCTTAACTTATATCATGATATTGACCTTGACATGGCATCAACCTTAGAAGAATTACCTAGTTTCCTTCAAATTCTCTCTCAATAAAGAGATAATAATTTTTATTCAAATTTTATATTGTCATAAGACTTCCTTATCACATACCACTTCACCATGCATGGCCTCAACTTTTATCTTGACATTAATGACATCTATCTTTACTTTGACATCAATGAAAACATCAATTCCACAACACCAACTATGTTCAAAGAATCTAAGAAGGGTGGTTAGATCATATGTTAGCTTCACAATGAAATCAAATAAAAATGAAAAAAAAACACACTAACATGAATACCAATATCTTGATTAGATCAAAGGGAGGATCATAGTGAATAAAACCAATTGACAAAGCACAACTAAAATGTAAAAAATCTAACTTTTCTTACCATCCTTGAATGCTCTAAAAGGTTTCTTCATTGGCTTACTTGGCTTGTGCTCAATAAGTCTTTGGAAAATGAAGTTGTGTGGGTCCTTTTCCTCTTGGCACCATGGTTGCTTGGATCATGTTTTATTGATGTATCTTTTTTAGCTTGATGGCTTGGTTTATGATTTTGATATTATAACACTATAATCTAGCTTCATGCACTAAATCTTGCATTATAACATTAACATGTCCAATCTATCATAAATGAGAGGTAAATGATTGTATTTATAGGTTTAGAAAAGGGCCTTAGAATGGGTTTAAACCTCACCTTAGTTAATCAATTAACCCTAATAGATTTAAAATGTGTCCAAACCTCATGATTAATATAAAATAGGCATGGGTGAGATATTTTGGATTTTGGACAACTTATAAAAGGTAATTATGAACTCATAGGATATTCTTTGATTTTTGAATTTCCTTTTTTATATTTCATTTAATTGATTAAGGATGAATTAAATTAGGACTTGGTTAGGATTTGCATGTTAATTATTCCTTTTAGGCTTTTGAACATTTTTAAACTTATAATTTAATTTATTTGTGTATTTGCTCTATTCAATTATTTTTTAGGCCAATTTGATTTTTATAAAGCTAAATTTGATACGTTTAAAATTTCTTAGGATAGATATTTAAAGGTTGGTAAGAATTGGTCTAAATTCTTGTATGAAGCAATTGGTGACCAATTTTTAGTGTCTACAACTTACCCCTATTTGGGAAGGCATTGAAAGATATAAGAATAGTAATATATTTTCAAAGAATGAAAAGGTACTATATGCTTATGACTTTAATGGAAATGGATGAACTATGGTTTCCCCCTCGAGGGAGAGTTTGGAAAAGGGGTCAGTAAATGGTCCCTCAAAAGAAGGAAACAAGTGGACCAAAAAAATGAAAATGTTATTTTGGAACAAACTAATTTTCCTAAAGGTAGTTATAATCAGTGGAATATGGAGCTACCATAGTTAGGACAAATAAATAAGATAAAAACATGTCCCAAGTGGGTAGAATAAAGTGAATGATTTTACCAAAGGTGGTTATAGTAATTAACCCTCACATTGATGATAACATAATGATTTTCCCAGAGTTAGTTAGAATCATTGAGAATGTAAGTGGGATGGTGTACAATGGTTTTCCCAAAAGAGGTTATAAACATTATACCTAAATAGTGGAAAATATGGTATGAAAGATGAAAGTGGGATCATCTATAATGATTTTCCCATAGGAAATTATAATCATTAGTATCTCATTAGTGGATAACAATCCCCATTTGGGTGAAAGAAAGTGAATTATTTGCCCAAAGGTGGTTATAATCATTAACTCTCAAATTTGTGGAAATGTAGTGATTTGCTCAAAGGTGGATATAATAATTGGAAATGTAAGTAGGATGGTGTGAAATGATTTACCCATAGGTGGTTATAATCATTGGACCCAAATAATGGCAAACATGGTATGGAATATGGAAATGAGATGGTATACAATATTTTTCCCAAAAGTGGTTAAAGTGGGATTGTATACAATGATTTTCTTAGAGGCAGTTATAATCACTAGTATCTCATTTATGGAAAATGTGATTGATGGAAGATGATGTCAAATTAATGTCAGGAATCTAGAACAACAAACATGCTCTGATCCCACTTGTCAGGATGCGAAACCGGAAACATACAATTGATTACCAAACTTCAAACAACTTAATATGCAGAAATAACCAGATTCACCAAGTAACTAGAATTCAGAATAACACAGCATATGAGAGACAATACACAACTTATATTAACACTTTATACAGAAAAGAATACAATAAAGAAGATGCCACTTCTTCTCCACCACCTTACAGAGGTTTCCCACACCTCAAGTGAACAGTAATTCTTCTCCCCAAAGCTCTCCCTCTCACAGGTCACAACACCCAACTCAAATACAGAGTTGATGTTCACCTCCCATGCTCCACGCATAACACAAGTGCTCCACGCACTCCACAAGCACTCCACGTGCTCCACAAGTACTCAAGGTACTTCAAGTAGATCTCCCATGAACCTGCAATAACCTGCACTTCAACAGACCATACTTATGGAAGGAACTCCCTTGCCTTCCTCTTGCTCTATCCGAGTACACACCTGTACTCCAAGTAGATCCTGCCTGATACTGCTCCTTGTTGTGTTGCTGTCTATATGACCTTGCACACCTGCAAATCAAACAATGGTTCTGCTCCCCTGTGAACCTCGACCTTGCACACACATACACCTGTAGATCAACGATCTTACTTACCATGTAGATCTCCTATATAGGCCATGCAACTGTGACCAAGATCCTACACTCCTGAAGAACCCAGCTGGCTCTCCAATCCAGTACCAACACACCTGGTACTGTGGCACTAGGAGGAACGCACCATTGCTCTACCTCACACATAGAAGGAGCTTATAATTATGCTCTCTTACTCCCTAGCACACTTTTCCAATACAACCATGAGTCTATTATATAGATCTCATCCAAACAATAATTAGACATCTAATTACAATAATTAGATCTGCAACTATGAGTCTAAAATTAGAACTCATCATGCAAACACTTGGTTCGTTAGCTAACTAGCCGTAAATAGCTCGCAGTCGAACCACACAGGCGACTGACGTCGGTCCCTGTCTGCCTAGAGGTGACCGACGTCGGCCGATATATGACCGATGTCAGTTGCTTCCCTTTGCTATCCTGCCGACGTCGGCTGATCAGACCGACCCCAACTTCTCTGCAATCTTCAGCAACCTCCTCTCCTGTTTCCATCAGTGAAGCTTTTAGCTCCACAATCCTAACAATCTCCCACTTGGAGATAAATAGCTGCACTGTACCTGTACCTGTACTCTGTCTAATCTGTTTCCTGGTTTATATCCCTCTTCAAGCTCCCACCTGAAGACAACACACCACACAACCTGTGATGTACCTCCTGTCATCCGAGTACCCTGCCACATCCGAACCTACAACACCTGTAGTGAAGTCCTGACCCTGCATAGCAACACCTGCTGCCGGTCCCTCTCAGAAAACCTGAGAACCCACTTCCCCGAATTGGCTCCTAACTCTGACAGCTCCCACTGCATGGGAATATTCAGGTCTATACCAGACCTCATGTGATTTCAGACATTGTACCTGTCCAGCCCTTAGTGTGCTCCGGTTCTGTATCCCGAACCTCGCCAACACCTGATTCACATCAGCTCCCACTCGAGACAAAATCAATTAGTGATCTCCATGCCTCCCATGTCAAAGAATTCCGCTGCTCCAAGCTCCTCATGACATGCCACTGAACTAATCTTACCCTTAGCTCAGCAAAACCCTGTATGTACACCCCTGCTAGCTAGCATACTATCCACATACAGCAACAGAATGATGTCATGACCATCATCCTCCTGGTAAGTCAAACCACAGTAGTTACCTGACACTGACTGAAGCCATGCTTCGTCCTCCACCTGTCAAACCTGGTACCACTATCCTGCAGCTCCTCAAGACCGTATGCCTGGTCTTCCGTCTCATGTATCCGTTCTCTCTATTCTTCTACTAAGGCATCCATTCATCTCTGTGCTTTCATCTAGCTGGCAAACCTACCAAGACACCCATCTGGTTCTGCATCATATCCCTGCCAAGCTCACACCTGTTTCCTGGATCCTTCCTGCTATACAATCAGCAACAAGTATGAAGAAGAGGAACAACGAATTTGAGGGCCTACTTACGCCTTCAGTCCTCCGTATGGGTGTTTGAGACTCCTTGACAGCTTGCTATCCACCCAAAATTCGTTACAGTGACCGACCTCGGTCACCCCACAGTCTGCATCCGACCGACGTCGGTTCCATGTGTCTGTACCTGACTACCAACCTGCTTGCGCTGGTGTCCCTTCTGCCGACATCGGTCCTCCTGACCGACATCAGTCTTACATACTGCCGACGTCAGTCCCATGACCGACGTCGATCTTACCCTGCCCGACATCGCTGGCTTCGGTCTGCACATGACCGACATCGGCACCTGTCTGTTCGACGCCGATTCCTCCTGACTGACATCGGTGTCTGTGTTCGCCTGTGAGTGATGACTTTTTATCCGCAAGCTCCTTTGGATCAAAACCCATGTCCAAACTGCCCTGCTCAGATGTATCCAGCCTCATCCACTGAACTCTGTCTGCCATCTCCTCCAAGAACACCAAGGCTTTCCAGTTCTTAAGCCTGTCAAATATATCTGTCTTCCGCTTAAGAACATGCATCTCCTTCCTGCTCATGTGACCAAGCCTACGAAGCCACGTCTCTGCAACAGAAGAAGAATCAGTAATATAAACAAGTAGATAAAGTATACCTATTTTCTTACCACCAGCTAATTCAAGTGCTACCACTGTGAGAGTTCTTGTGCATCTCTCATCACCCAATCTTTCTGAAGAAATTAGCCATATCTCCAAACCTGGGACCTGCATGACCTTCATCAACACCTGTGTGTTGGCCGTCTGCAATTTCAGCTTCACTTCCCCTTTGCCAATTCTTTGGCAAGGCTTACCAGCTCCTCTATCTGGGGCTGCATGGAAAGAGGCAACTGAATCTTTTATCCAAGATTCAACTTTATCCAAGAAACCTGCAAACACATCCTATGCAATAACACCTGCAACATCTGTATCTTTAGTTTCTTCATGCTGATCTGTTACCAACCAACAATCTTCTTTTACCTGCTCTTTCTTTCCATCAGACCGTGAGTAACCGTCTGTGCTTTTCAACTCCTCCATTCTTAGCTTACTTTGATCTGCCGTTGCTCTACTCCCACTCAATCAGAAAACCCTGAGAGTGCCCTGTAATCAAAACACAACCTGCTTCCTGCAACCTTAGCTCTGATACCACTTGTCAGGAATCTAGAACAACAAACATGCTCTGATCCCACTTGTCAGGATGCGAAACCGGAAACATACAATTGATTACCAAACTTCAAACAACTTAATATGCAGAAATAACCAGATTCACCAAGTAACTAGAATTCAGAATAACACAGCATATGAGAGACAATACACAACTTGTATTAACACTTTATACAGAAAAGAATACAATAAAGAAGATGCCACTTCTTCTCCACCACCTTACAGAGGTTTCCCACACCTCAAGTGAACAGTAATTCTTCTCCCCAAAGCTCTCCCTCTCACAGGTCACAACACCCAACTCAAATACAGAGTTGATGTTCACCTCCCATGCTCCACGCATAACACAAGTGCTCCACGCACTCCACAAGCACTCCACGTGCTCCACAAGTACTCAAGGTACTTCAAGTAGATCTCCCATGAACCTGCAATAACCTGCACTTCAACAGACCATACTTATGGAAGGAACTCCCTTGCCTTCCTCTTGCTCTATCCGAGTACACACCTGTACTCCAAGTAGATCCTGCCTGATACTGCTCCCTGTTGTGTTGCTGTCTATATGACCTTGCACACCTGCAAATCAAACAATGGTTCTGCTCCCCTGTGAACCTCGACCTTGCACACACATACACCTGCAGATCAATGATCTTACTTACCATGTAGATCTCCTATATAGGCCATGCAACTGTGACCAAGATCCTACACTCCTGAAGACCCCAGCTGGCTCTCCAATCCAGTACCAACACACCTGGTACTGTGGCACTAGGAGGAACGCACCATTGCTCTACCTCACACACAGAAGGAGCTTATAATTATGCTCTCTTACTCCCTAGCACACTTTTCCAATACAACCATGAGTCTATTATATAGATCTCATCCAAACAATAATTAGACATCTAATTACAATAATTAGATCCGCAGCTATGAGTCTAAAATTAGCACTCATCATGCAAACACTTGGTTCGTTAGCTAACTAGCCGTAAATAGCTCGCAGTCGAACCACACAGGCGACCGACGTCGGTCCCTGTCTGCCTAGAGGTGACCGACGTCGGCCGATATATGACCGACGTCAGTTGCTTCCCTTTGCTATCCTGCCGACGTCGGCTGATCAGACCGACCCCAACTTCTCTGCAATCTTCAGCAACCTCCTCTCCTATTTGCATCAGTGAAGCTTTTAGCTCCACAATCCTAACAATTAATATAGAGGATAAATATGAATTAGGAAACTTGCTAGTATAGAGATGCTCATTTGAACTAAAAATATAAGAAATTATTTTATTTATTTAATTACTCTATTTGGGATGTGATTTGAATTAGATCAGGAATGTTGTTGATGTTGCTTCCAAGGAGTATCATTGTTACATTATCGATGTAGACATCTCAAAGTTGAATTTTTTATAGCATGTGTTGGTAGGATTCATGATATAACATCATGAATACTTGGCCAAAATATGCATAAGGTTTAACTCCCAATCCAATACACAATTTAAGACAATATACCAATGATAAAAACCATGATGAAAATGTTGATGTATGAATATGAATGGGTTAAATAATAAATACATAAGGAATCACCCAATGAATGTAAATTAACTACATCAAAGAAAAAATACTAAAATAAAAAAATAGGCACATAAATAAATAAACAAAAAAAAACTAAGAAACAAATAAATAAACAAATAATGATTAGTCACAATGTTAGTAAAAACTTGACACAATCAAGATGATGAACATTACCTCTAGAAAATAGGAGACAAATTAACAAACAAATAAAATGGGAAAGAGAAGAAAAGGAAAGGGGTGATCAATTTGTATCTATATGCACTAGGAAAGTGTAAATGGCCTACATAATTCCATGGATGTGATATCTAGTAAAAACTTTACACTGAATGTAGTTCTCTCAAAAAATGAGATAGAAGAAAATGACGAGAAAGAAAAAAGCATGATGGATGTGTTATAAGAATAGGATTGTAACCTAAAAATGGAGATATCATGAGATAAAAGGACAAAAAGGATGGGTAAACTAAGTGACAAGTGATTTCTTGTGACTTAGTGAGGGTTCCCAGAATCCTTAAGGCAAAGAAGTGGTAAATGTTATTGATTTTTCTAAATGGTTTTAAAAATGTTTTTAGAATTTTCTAGGTATCTCAACTTGTTGAGAATGATGTGATACTAAATGATACAAGATCACAAAATGGTGAGAGCATGTAAAAAATGGGGATTGAGATGACCTCAATATGAATTAAGCACAACCTGCATAGTCCTAAAATGGCCTGAAGTCATAGTAGTTATACCTTATAGTGGAGGAATCTGACTAGTGTAGTAGCTAATTCAAATAAAATAGGCATTATTGTCATAATGGCATAGTACAACATAAGAATGACAAGTTGGTACATCAAGGCATAATAAATAAATGTTTCCCATAGTTTGCCTATAGCTGGTTATAATGAGAATATAACAACTCAGATCAATGATACTAATTTTCCCATAGGTGGTTATAATCAGGGTCATACAAATAAACATGATATACAATGGAACAAGAAATAAAGGATGCAACTACCAATTTTTTATCATACTACTCCAAAATACTACCTCTATCTAGAATGAATGAAATGAATCTAATTCTTTATGTTGAATGTGAAACCAATGTATGAACCAAGGTCAAATAGGCTAGGATAGGATATATCAAAACATATTTGGTCAATAGAATTAGAATGGAATTGTAGAACCAAATGGTTTGAATGACAAAGTGATAGGATGGTAGAATGGTATAATACAAAGAGGAATATTGATAATATGGTAAAATTTGAAATGGTCCTCATAAATAATATACTAATCACTCAAACGAAATAATGATTGAGGTGTATAATGTTCATCTCATCAAGTTCATCCCCATTTGGTATGATGAGCCTATATGCTTATGTTTCATAGTTTGAAACAATGATGAAAGGACCTACCTAGTTGGGTTTGAATTTGCCTTTATGCTTCTTTTTGGCCATGGTATTCTTTTAGTTTTCTTTAAGAACAAGATCACCAAGCTCAAATTCTCTATGTTTCAAGTATCGATTATAGTGGTCATGAAGTTATTTTTGATATGCCTAAGATTGTTCATTACATCCATGCATTTCTCATCAAGTAACTCTAGCTCTTGTAAGTGAGCTACTTGATAGTTGTCATCATCTAGGACATGCTTCAAAAATATGCATAATGAAGGTAACTCTAGCTCTTGTAAGTGAGCTACTTGAATGGGAAGAATGAATTAAATTCCATAAACAAGTGAGTATAAAATGGTACATCTAGGAGTATGGTGATCAGTATGATATGCCTAGAGGGGGTGGAATATATTTAGGTGCTAATCATGACCTACAACATTGACAATAATTTTGAGAATGTTGATAATGATCTTATTTGATTCTTCTACCTAGATGTTACCTTGAGGGTAATATGCCATGGAGAAATATTGTTTGATCTTGTACTTGGCACACAACTTTTATACATCCTTATTCTTGAATGATCTACCATTATAAGATATAATGTCATAATGGATACCATAGTGGTAGATGAGATGGTTAAGTATAAACTTGGAAATTTGCTTTCTAATCATGTAAGTGAAGGGTATATATTCAACCCACTTAGTGAAATATTTTGTGGTAGTAAGGCTATCTTTATGTCTATCTAATGAGGTGGGGTTTATCTTCCAAATGAGGTTAATGAACCATGTATAAAATGGCCATGGTTTCAAAATTAGTTTCAAATTCTTGGCTGGGGTATGAATTAGATTGGCATGTCATTAACATTTATAACATCTTTTGACATATGTACCTACATCTACATCCATTACTAGCTAATAGTACCTAGTACATGAAATTTTTGGATAGGACTACCTCACTAGTGTGAGATCCATATACTCCTTTGTGAACTTCCCATAATTTAAATGTATATTTTGTCAAAGATAAATAATAAAGCAGATTTCCACATAAGCTATGATGATATAGGGTCTATGTAAGTAAGGTATAATGATGAACATTATGGATGAAGGATTTGGATTGTTTATAGGATAAGTCCTATGGTAGTATTTGGATATGAAGATAAGAATTTAGGTTTGAATACCAAGTAGATATGGGACCAATAATATCACATATCATTGTGACAGGTGAAGGTTCATGAATTGGCACTGTTAGATTTTCAAAAAAGAACTAGTAGTCTTTTGCCATATCTACATGTCAAATCAATGATCTTACGGTATAAATGGCATTTATTGTTTTTTTACTTTCCCTTGGTATATGTTCAAATAAGATATTGACAATTTATTGTTTGAGAGTGTCAACCATGGCCTTGCAGGGAACCAACTTATCATCTTTGGTTTGGTAATGGTTTGTAACATGATCAATGATTAACTATGAATCACCATAAACCTTTAGATGATGTATGTTCCATTTTAATAACTATTAAATCCCTAAAATTAGTGCTTCATATTAATCTATGTTGTTGGTATAAGGAAAGTTGCTTCTAAATGACTTGGGGATTAGATTCCCCTATGGTGTTATAAACAAAAGGTCTTCCCCTAATCCATGTGTAGTAAATGATCCACCAAAATATAGCTTTCAGTGTTTCTCATTAAGAGATGTGTTAATGATGGTCATAATAGATTCATCAGGGAATTTAAATGTTAATGGTTCTATATCTACAAGGGGTTCTCCATCAATCTAATCTATGAGAACTTTCCCTTTGATGGATTTTTGGTTGACATATTCTATCTCAAACTCACTAAGTAATATGATCCATTTGGCCATACAACCTTGTAAAGATATTTTAGATAGTATATACTTGAGCAAATCTAATTTTTAAATGATCATGGTCTTATTGTTTAACATGTAATGGTGTAGTTTCTAAGCTACAAAGACCATAATGAGACAAGCTTTTTCAATGGGCATATAATTAAGTTCATACATCACTAGTGTATGGATTAGATAGTACACTGGATGCTCTTTTCCATTATCATTATGTTGAGTGATAATTTCCTCTAGGGCATTGTTAGTAGCTGATAGATATAATAATAATGGGTTTCCTAGAATGAGAGGCAATAACACTGGTGGATTTGAAAGATAGTCCTTTAGCTATTGAAAATCTTTCAAATAATCATCATCCCAAAGAAATTTTACACCCTTATTTGTTAGGTGTGTAAATTGGTGGCACTTATTTTCCAATTAAAATATGAAGCATCTGATGGATTAGATCTTACCTTACAAACTATAGAGTTGATTCAAATTGGTCAATGGTGGCATATCTATTATGGCTAATTCTTTGGCTAGATCAAACTCAATGCCCTTATGAGACATGATGAATCCAAGAAATTTACTTGATGTTATGTCAAAAATACATTTCTTAGCATTGATCCTAGCTTTATATTCTCATAGTTGCTCAAGTATCCTTCTTAATACTACTAGATGATCAGCCCTAGTCTTTGATTTTCTTATAATGTCATCAATGTAGTCTTCAAAAATGTCATGCATCATATCATGAAATATGACCATCACATCTTTTTGATAGGCAGCCCCCATGTTCTTAAGAAAAAATGACATTACTTGATAATAGAATGTTCCCCATAGAGTGGTGAATGTTATTTTGTGTTGGTCTTCTAGTGTGATTTGGATTTGATTGTATCCTAAGAATTCATCCATCAGTGAAAGCATCTCATAACTTGTTTTGGAGTTGATAATCATGTCAATTTTTGGTAGAGGAAATTCATCCTTGGGGTAGGATTTATTTATGTCCCCAAAATTAGTGAAAATTTTGATTCATTCTGGCTTTTTGTTTACTGACACAATGTTAGAAATCCATTTAAAATAGTAAATTAGCCTAATACATCTCACTTTCAAGATTTTTCCAAATATTTCTTTACTAATATAATAATACAAGGATGCATATTTTTTAAATTTTGTTTCACTATTTTGGCATTAAGATGTATCACAAGGTGGTGAAAAACCAAGGTGGGGTCCAAACCTAACATGTCAGAATAGGCCCATACAAATATATCAACAAATTCCCTTAGAAGGGATGTAAAGAATTCGCCCTCCTCCATAATGATGGACATGCCTAATTCTATCCATTTTGGGTCATTTTTAGCCCTGATGTTTACCTCTATTGTGTCTTCCACTAGAAGGGTTAAACTATCTTTAAGGATAATGGGTAAAGATTTGAATTGTTTGGTAATGTTAGAGTCCTCTGTTAGAAATGGGTATTCAAGTTCTCTTAGACATGATGAATTAGAATCCCCCAAGGGTAGGGATGGCCATGTAATTTTTTTTTTTGGAAATTCTTTTATGATTTAACCAAATGCTTTTCTTTAAAACTAAAATCATATCCATAGACAAGTTCATTATTGTTGGTTTCTTAGATGATGTGATCAAAATCCTATTTTTTATCAAGACTAAACTTAGACTCATAGACAAGTTCATTGGTGGTCTCCTAGTTTATATTTGAAGAAGGTTGAACACCCCAATCTAATGGTGTCTAAAACAAGTTTTCACCACTAGAATAGACATTATCTTTACATTTTCCTTCGTCCAAAAGTACCTCAAAGAGGTTTTCACTTTGGGACCTTAATGTTTTATTGAATTGTCTCTATCTAACGTTGTTCATCCATTATCCAAAATAGGCTTTAAGATATAATTTGATTGAGAACCCTTTTTGTGGTCTCCCAATGAAACATTATCCTTAAGGCCTAGAAAATCATAAAAGGCCTCATTGTTTTGAAACTTATCAATTGGCATGTTAGATTCTTGTTAGCTCTAGTGTATCAGTTGGGAATAATATAATAGAAGTGGATTATGGTGAACAACTGGTTAAAGGGTAAAAATGGTGCTATTTTCAAATAGGTTAGTTTGGGATAGGTAATCAAAATGACTATGATCAGACTCAACTTCACTATCAACATCATCATTATTAGTCAGTAGTGATGGACCTTGAATAAGATATGTGGGGTCAACCCCAAGAAGTTTAAATACAATTCCATAGGTTACTTTGTACTTATTCATATAAATTAGCACAAGTGTTCCCTATTGATTTGACCTAAGGGCTCGTCCTTCATAGTCTTAGTTCTCCATAATTTGATTAGTAATAAGATACTTTACAATTTGATAGAAGTTAGCTAGTTTGTCATTGTATAACCATGATTCATCATTTTTGATAGGGTCTTATTCTTGGCCAGAGGTCAGTATGAAAGTGATAGGTGTTGAACTATGTAGTTTGTATTTCACCTTTATTTGCCATTCTATGTGAAGTGGTTTGGCTTTAGGTATTCCAAATGAATTTTGGTTTTGTGGAAGCTTTGTAATGTGAAAGGTTTAATGGGTCAAATATTCTCCTAGAATATTAGCTAAGATGGTATAATGATTGGGCATTTTAGGAGGTGGCATGTGGGAAAGTGAATCAAGGGTATCAGGGTAAATGTAGTTGGCCTATGATAAATCAATAAGTATTGATTTCCCCTTGTCCTATTTGGAAACTAAATTCATGACAAAATGGTAGTTATAGATTTTGAACTCAACATCTAGATGTTTACAATGCTCATATGGATGTAAATCTCCAAAAATAGTAACCTTCATACCTGAATGGGAGAACTTAACACACTGGTGTAATGTTGATAGGATTGCTCAAATCTTATGTATCCAAGGTCTACCTAAAATCATGTTATATGAAAAATCAAGATATAACACATGGCAAGGCTTTAGAGAATAAGTGATGGAGTGGATCATAATGATTGATAATGTAAGTTGTTTGACAAAGCATATAATGCCAAATATTTTCAACTACAAAACATTTGGCATGGAAACCATGTTTGAGTTTTGTATAAATTTTTTCATAGTTGATGAAGCCTCAACTGATATAATAAATGACATACTCTCTTTCAATATCATCTTATTGGGAAAGCATTTCCCCAACTAATATAGGTGTGAAATAATTATATGATATTAAAGAAGGATCATTATAGGGTGGATGAAGGGTGGGTGGGTGAAGTAAATATTTTTTAATATTTTCAAATGATTTTGATAAGGATCCATCCATTTTATGGAATTACCTTTCTTTAAAAGATAATAAAATAGATGTGATAATCCATTTTAAGGACTAATCATCTTATTTCCCCAAGTTTGCCAAGGTAAGTGTGAATATATGGAATGGATAGAGGAATGGGCATGTTTACAATAGCATTGATCTTAATAAGATCAAAATTTATGCCATGAAGAGAGACTAAGAACCCTATCAATTTTATAGATGTGATACCAAAGACATATTTGTATGGATTTAGTCTAACTTAATATTTGATGAGGTGATCAAAGATAATATCAAGATCATAAAGATGATTTTTGAAGCTCTTAGACTTGGCAATGTGGTTGTCTACATAGGTTTCCATAGTATTATGGATAAGGTCATAGAAAGTATGTATAATTACATGCACAATAGGTGCCACATTCTATGGTGAAATATGTCTTATGTTGATCTTTAAGGGAAATGTGAATTTGGTTATATCCCAAAAACTATCCATAAGGGACAACATTTAATAGTTAGTAATGGAATCGATGATGGCATCTATAGAAGGTAAATGGAATTTTTACTTATGACAAGTAAGATTTAGGTTGTAAAAATTATTGAAAATGTGAATGACCATGGTGACTTTCTTCCAAATAGGGAGAATGTTTGTGACCCATTATGAATAGTCCATAGGATTGATAAATTTAGCATTGAGAATTTTGATGATTTCTTTATGGAACAAATTAGAAACTTCTGGCGTAAATTTCCACCATTTTTGTTGCATGGGTTTAGTGTCAAGATACGTGATGATATTATGCACCATGATTATAGGATTAATGTCAATCATGTCCTTATAAGACCAAGAAAAAGTCTCATTATATTTATGAAAGAATAATCTAAAGTTATCATGCTTAATTAGTGTGAGTTTTTGAGAGACTGTGGTTGGTTGAGGGCATGATGGGGTACCATATTCAATTCTAGTAGTTTCTATAATAAGCATAGAATTTCCATATTAGAAATGATATAGTACATTAGGTAGAGAGTAAATGGGATTTGTTTTAGGATCAATTATAGCGATGAAGTTATTTAAATGAGCATATTTTTTTCTTGAAATTCCCAAGTTTATGATGTTGTCGAGGGAGTTGAGGTTTTCAGGCATGAAGAAATTCAAGAATGGCTTCATCACTAGGAAAATTGGGAAGAGGACCATAATACTCAACATATAATTTTAGATCAATAATTTTTTTACTATGTTGATCATATTCATAATATATTTGATGTATATCTATGGCCTTGGCATCTAATGTAATCTCAAGAGTAGGTAGAGTAAGGGAAGAAGGTTGATCTGGTGTGATTATTTTATTGGTAATGTCATCAATAGAGAGATATTCAAATGCAATGATTGGCTTGATAGAAGGTAGAGGAGATGTAGGAAGCTCCATAGGTTTTAAAGGTAAGATTTGTTCTACCACCTAGGTAGTATCAATAAGCTGAGAAATAGTAGGAGGTACATGACCTTCAAGTGCTATTTAAAAATTAGTGGGAATGGTATGAACATCATGATTGAAATCATGTATTTAATGTCTAAGTCTCTTGATTGAGCTTAGATCATGAGGTAATTATTGTCATAGGTTAGATAAATTATATATTTTTAAGATTCAGGAAGAACTTTAGAAGGGGATATGATTATATCACTAAATTTATGTGGAGACATGATTAAAGGATCTTGGAATAATTTATCCACTCCATAATCATTGCACATGAAGCCATATTATATGTAATAAGCTTCCTAATCATTGCATGGAAAAGTTAATATGTGATCTCATCTATGAGAGGGAGGGTGCGATCATGAGGTAATAAATGTAGAAGAAGCTACTCCAAGATGTAAAGAGGTATCTTGGTAATGTTGTAGGCAATTTAAAAATCATTAGGCTCATCATCATCTAAATAAAAAAGAGTGACATGTAAATCCAAATTCATGTTGATGAATTTTGGTAAGGGAGAACTATTGATTATTGGAATGTTAAGAATTTGATATTGAGATTTAAGATTTGGAAGTTGAATACAATAAGGGTTAGGATCAACCTCATTATTATACCATTTTCCATTATCAAGAAACTTGATACATTGGCTATTATAAGAGGTGATATCCTTCATTATATTAGTCCATGGTCATCTTAGGAGTATGTTGTAAGATAATGCTAAATTGAGGACCATGCTTTTAGTTCGGATGGTCTTAGGTCCAATCGTAAGGGGGAGCCAAATATAACCAAGTGGATTTTGATTAGTTTTGTCAAATCTATAACATGTCAAGTGAGTTTGTTTGAGATGATTTTTATTATATCCAAGTTGTTGGATGAGACACAAATATGTTAGATTAATACCATACTCTTCATCTACTAGTAATTTATGAATGAGGGTGGTACAAATGGATATTTTAATGAATAGAGGTGGATCATCATCTCAAAATAAAATCTCATCATTGAAGGGAAAATGGATTTAATGGTATGCAATTTGGTTAGTTTAGGCACATGAGAAGATGGTTCCAATTCTAAGGGAGATGGCTCTTCAATTTCTTGAAGTTTTTATATGAGGAAATTATGATGATACAGAGAGGTGCAAACTATCTCCATAAGATGAATCTTACAAGGCATAGAGTTGATTACTTTTAATAAATTTCAATGGGTTTTGGAAGAAGAACCAATATGAGGCTTAGAATGTAAATTATATTTTTGATGAAGAGAAGTGGTTGGGGGTTCAAAAGGAATAGAGGGTTCCTCATTGGTTTAAGTTAAGTGAAAAGTTGTAGTATCATTTAAGGAGTTTCTCTTCTAAATATGGATTACTAGGTTTAGTGACAAGATCTTTGTGAGCTAGCTTATGATGATAATTGACCTCAACTACATTGACATATTGATAATTATTATAATATTGGACACAATTAGTGTCAATGGCACAAACATCCTTATTTTATTATTGAGAATTAGATGTGGAAAAGGATTTTTGGCTATTATAAGAAGAAGCTTTGGGAACTTGTCATTTTTTAGAAGCATTATTATAATCTTGATGATGGAGTTGAATCATTGCTTCATGATTAACTGAATCACCAATCATATAGGATACAACAAATTTTATAAGCCATGTACATGTTTTTAGGAGTGATTGATGTTGGTGTGGAACCAAAAAATTAGTTAGGGTTGTAGGAAGAATTTTGAGTATAATATAAATTAAACTATATAATTCAAAACACAAAAATCAAACTACTTTGTAGGAAGGATTATGGAAAACAAATTAGAATTATAAGACAAAACTTACCAATCCCTTGTCTCAGATAGCCTCCTTCCAGGATGTTCTAATGGATGGTTGATTTGCTATTTGACTCATATATTTGACATTATGATGGAATGATTATGGATTATGGATACATGAATTGATTTAGGATGGAGATGTTATGGACTTCTAATATGGCCTTACATGGAGGAATGGAGTTCTTTAAATAGATTTTAGAAGAAGAGATTAATTTATGAAATTCAAATTTGGTTTGAGGAGATCAAGGGTTAGAGGATTCAAAGGAATTTAAAACTCCTTGGAAGCTTCTAGATTTAGAGGCTTCTAGAAAGGATGGGTGAGAATAGATAGGATTATAGAATCCTCTAATTCTAAAATCCTCTTAGGGATTAATTAGGTTTAGATAGAGGTATAAATAGAGATTAAGTGAGTGATTAAAGACTAGGGGTGTAGGAGATCCTAGGAATAGGCTTAGTAGGTGGTTATGTGGGTCATGGGATTTTAGTATTCAAAAATAGTATATAAGTGGGGTTAAATTTAGATAATGGGGATTTAGGATAATTAATTGATTAGTGGGGATGAATAAGGTTAGTATAACAAGAATAATAGAAGGGAATAGTAGATAAAAGACTAGGCATGGGGGATATTAGGATGAGATTAATTAGAATAAATGAGATAGATAGAATTAGTGTTGATTAATAGTAATATTAATGATGATAATGTAGGTGAGTGAATTTAGGTGCATATATTTTGCCCCTCTTTGAAAGGGAATTAAGAGTGAAGTAAAGTGGAAGGAGTAATGATATTTTGAATAAAAACCATGTCATAGATTAATGTTAGTATATGATGTTAGGGGATAAGGGTCATACCATTTATGACTATTGGGATATGTTTCTATGCAAAATTGCTTTCTAGATTTAAGAGAGAGAAGAAACTAAAAGAAATGGTCAAGGCTAGAAGTACCTGATAAAGTTATGCGCACCGAAATTAGACGTTGGAAGATTCTCCTCTTTGGCTATGGAGGAATGACACCTGCAAAGAAGAAAAGGCTGAAACACGAAAAAATGTTAGTCAAAGGATATGGTGGGCTGTCAGGTGAACGCCTGATCCCAGAAGTATGAAGAATTCCTAGAAGGATATCAACCCACTGATAAAAAAGTGCAGAATATTGGACTGAAGTAGATATAAAAGATAAAATGACAGAAATAAATGATAGAAAATAAAAGTGCGTACCTGATATACAGCACTGTTCTGCACAGTCGCCAGCATCGGTCTCTGTGGTGCCAGCGTCGGTTAGGGAAAGTGTCAACGTCGGTTAAAGTGCCAACGTCGGTAGGGGTAATGACCGACATCTGTTGGGGTAGGTTCTGGATAGAGTCTGGATGAGTTGCAGAAGATCTGACAGAGTTGGGATAGGGTCTTGACAGGATCAGGATAGGGTCTGATGGAGTCGAGACAAAGTCAGGGCAGAGTCTAGGCAAGGTTTTGGACAGGTTCTGGTTGAGTTGGGACAGGGTCTAGTCAGGATAAGGTCGAGTCTAAACAGGGTCTGTGGATTTGCAGAAGGTCGAATCTGGACAGAATATAGAGTATGGAAATAACAAACAAGCAATAACCAAAAATAAAAATAAACAAATGAGAATACTTACCTGTCACAGTGCGAAGACATGATTGACGTTGATGAAGTTGTCTGTGCAATGCCGGATTGAAGCGAATGCAGATTGGTTGATGCCAGAGTTGGTTGATCGCGAGAGTGTTGATTGCAAGAGTCTGTGAATGTCTAAGTTTGGGATTCGATCGATTGATTGATTGATCAGTTGATTGATCGATTGGCAGATGCTGATGAAGGCGAGGGATGGTTCGAGAGACGGTTCGATAATCATTCAGGAAACTGAATGAGAATTGAATGATAACTGATAACGGATAATGGAAAGGTGACCGACATCGGTAGGATTGCCAATGTCGGCTGATAAGTGACCGACATCGGCAACATCAACCAGGTAACGACCGTCATCGGCAGATGCACAATGGGGATAGAGTCTAGCTTTAGCTCTGTGCTCATTGTTACATGCTGCCAAGGTCAAGGCTAATGGAAAGAGTGATCGACAAGGGTTGAATAGGAGAAGAAGAATAAAATGGGGGATGACCAAGGGAGTTGACACGATTTTGGTGTCTACATTTGCCCCTTTTTGTCTTGTTGGTTATTCTAGATGAACTGCAAGACAAAAATAGGAGTGATTGCCCTGATTATGGATAAGGTATTCCCCCTCAAAGCAGGAGTCGAGGAAAGGGGAACTGGGAATCGGGTGCTGATTTGACAAAGAGTGGATGGAAAAGGGGTGAGGGTGAATGCTACAAAAGTTGTGATTGCGTGCATACCACTACACGAGATGGTCAGGTCAAAAGTGTCGCAGGTCAAGGGTCGAGGAGTGCTAAAATTGAAATAACTGGGCCCCAGCATTTAGTCGTCTGCTGATCGGGTCACTCAATCTAAGCTGAAGCTCCAAATGGGTCATCGTGTTCTAGGTATCCCAGGCTTAGGAAGTGCTCCTAAAAACATGAAAAAGTCACAAGTATTGTGGATCAACCGACTTGCGATCCTATACTTGTGAGGGTCTAAAAAGGGCTGCGCACAATTCTGCTAACCAGTCATGAGATAGCATACATGCAGAAACAACCAAGGCAACAATGTCTTGGAAGTGGTCGAGGTCAGAGGAGATAAGCATGATCTCCAATGGTTGGTGGGTGAGGGGAGGAATGGACGAAAGGATGTGGCCAAGCTAACCTCAGAAAACATCATGTGATCTGAGTGCTGCCTACATAGCCCTTGTGTGAAGGGCCTCAGGCCAATGTAGTTCTGACTAAAAGGGAGGAATGGTCAAAGAAAATGATTGGTCTTGATCAAAGTTATAGAAGAGAAGGTTTGTCCATCAAGGAGATGAACAAACGGGGGTGGTCGAGCTAACCTCAGAGGATGTGTTATCTGAGTGCTGCCTACATAGCCCTGGTCATAGGGCCTCAGACCAATGTAGTTCAGACAAATGGAAGAGATTGGTCGATGATTGGATGTGGTCAAGTGTCGAAATGATGAGGGGAAGATGAGGATAAGATGATGCTATAGATGGTGTATTCTGTAGAATTGGTCGAAAGGCTTTCATCCCTAGCAAGTTTCCATAGTCGTGATGGATGTATGCTAAAAATGAATTGAGGTCTATTTACGCTTCAACAAGTATTAGTTTATGCTTAACATAAATTGAGTCTGGTTGATAGTTTCCATGTGTACTGGTGTCTATAGAAACTATGTGAAAAGGACAAGGATGATGATAATGTCATGTTGTCGAGTTATTGGTCTGAGAATGTTTAGGTTGAAAAAGGTTTGGTTAAATGTGACCAAAGTGAAAGATACGTGAAAGGCATATTGCTCTTTCATTGACAAGGACCAAAAATATAGCATAGATAGGGGTTATGAGAACCAAGAGCCCCATTCATGCGTGACGTCGTTGACCATAGTTATGTTAGAGTGGTAATCGAATCACTTCGACATTAAAGTGAGCTTGAAGTCCCTTGAGCAGGTGATAGGAGGAGAAAAGAGGGTAACCCATTTTAAGAGCAGAGATAACTATGCCCCTTTTTATAGGAGACCTTGAGACAACTATAAGTCAAGTCCATGACTCATTCATTTTTATTTTTATTTTTTGGCGCAGACTGATCAATGCGGGAAGCCTGCATAGAGATGTCATTTGCTTGGTGGTCAGTTGTGAAGCTGATCAATGCGGGAAGCTTCTGAAATAGTGTTGTTTATTGCCAGTTTAGTCATAGCCATCCTTCAAGGGAGTGGTCTAGATTTTTGTTTAATATAAGGGCTTTTAAATAGTTGTCCTTCGAGGGAGCAGTCTATTAATTACAACAATGATAGTATAGCTATCCTTCTAGGGAGCAGTCTGCTTTTTGATTTTGATATTGATATAGTGACCATGGATATTGTGACATCTTGATTTATTTTGACAGAAATGTGAGTCATGGACAAGGTTATAGAAGGTCAAGGGCTCCCTTTTATGAGGACAAAAGCATCCATACAACATAAAAGGGTTGTAAGAATTGTTAAGAGGAATAGGGTTGAAAGGAAGTAGGATTAAGAGGACGGGGATTGCTCAAGGGACAAGCTCAAGTTAAGTGTCAAGTGGATGAGTACTCGACTAGCAGTAGAACGGTCGCAGATGTAACGCATTAAGAGGCTCAGGTTCTGATAAGTCCCTGGTCTATGCTTGTGCGTGTATGATAAGGTCCAAGTTAATTAGGAGTGGACTTGCCCCATTTGGCTCTTTCCAGATTGGTCAGATGTTGATGGTGGATGTGGAGTTGACTGATATGGTCGTTGATTGATCGAGACTGGTTGAATGTGTGGATAAAAAGGTTGGTCAATGTTTGGTTGAGATTTGGTAATTTGATAGTTGGTCAATGGTTGGTCGAGAGTTGATTGGTTGGTATTTGGTCTTTGGTTGGGTCGAATGTTTGGTTGAGGTCGGGTTAAATGTTTGGTTGCTAGTCTGGTTGAAGCTAAGTTGAAAGAGTGATTGATATATGGTCGAGACTATGTTGAAAAATTGGTCAAAGTTTGGATGAAGGTTGAATTCCCCCAGCAGCTAGGGAGAATGTTTGACGGATTGGTTAAGGTCGGTTGAGGTTTAGTGGTCAGATAGACTATGTTGATGTTGAATAAGGGGGTTAAAGGCGACAAAGGAACCAAAACCTGGCGTGGAGATCCCGATTTAGGTGATGAGGTTGGAGAGGCATGAGTTGGTGTTGATGATTTGGTAAAGAGGTGGTCAAGAGGATCCTTGATGAGAAGGGAATCCTTTCTCCATTGGTGATGAATGACAGCTTTAAGAGTGTAACAACGCTCTATGTCATGTCCCGGAGTATGATGATAGTGATAGTATTTAGAGTTGTCGAACCAAGAGGGTCTTGATCTGAGAGTTGATGAGAGGGGTGGTGTTGAAGGCTTGATAACATGGTCAAGAATAGAGGTGTCATTCCCTAGACATTGGCGAATGGTGACCTTGAGGGCACAATAATGTTCTGTGTCATGTCCAAGCGTACGATGATATGCAAAAATATGAGTGTTGTCGAACCAAGGTGGTTTAGGTCTGAGAGATTGATATGGTTTGAGAGGCAGAAGGTTGAGGTGAGATGACTGCAACAAGTGTCGTAATAGCAAGGTATAAGAACCTGCTAATGGGTCTAGATTTTTTATTGCAGTGAGGGTTGATGATGTTGGTTTGAGAGGCGTAAGAGATGTTGGTTGATGATTTAGAGAAGATATATGTTTGACAGGTTGATAGAGTAATGGAGGCGACGTGCCTCTGTGAAGGATGGGAGTAGGAAGCACTCCAATTAAAGTGGATGGATGTGGGCCTAGGATTAAAGGTAATGACAAATGTGGGGGAGGAGTCCTTTGGTGTGGTCCAGTGGTCTTCGTGGGTTTGAGTCAAGGGCCACTATTGTGCGAGGCAAGGTTAGATACGGGTTTGGGTTTAGATGTGGACGAAGGTGAGTGAGATATAACAATCTCAGGCAAAGGGCAAGAGGAAACCGTGACCGGGTCTTCCTCCATCAAAATGGGCAAAGAGATAGGGTCTTCTCTTGGTGGAGAATAAATAGGAGAGTGTGGCTCCTCAAGTAGGCAGATGGCAGGGATGATCGTGCTTTCTACATGTGCTTGAGGAATAGGCGAGGTAGGGTCTGCGGATGAGGATAGGGCTAATGGCATAGGTGTGGTCAAGGCGTCCTCCAGTATGAGAGAGGTCGATGGAGGACTAATAGGAGAAGAGGGTCTTTCATCCTATGAAGAAAGTTGGTCAGGGACAAGAGGTAAGATAGTGTTGACGGTGTGTATATCATGGTCTTGAGGGTCATTGATCATGGTTTGGATGTTGTCTTGAGTAGGTGGCTGATTAGGAAAAGGTTGTTTGAAGATGTCGAGGTTTTAGTTGGGTGATGCGTTTGGGTTATCCAAGATAAGATCGCCCTTGTCTAGCATGTTCTGGATGAGGTTTTTAAAAGTTTGACAGTGATCTGTATCATGGCCTTTGACACGGTGATAGTTACAAAAGTGGTTCTCCCTGTACCATGCAGGGATAGGTGTTGAGGGGTCGAATTGATGTGGTTGGATTGAAGGGAGATTGAGGACCCCCTGCTTAATGAGTTTATCCAAGACAGAGGCATATGACTCTCTAATTAGAGTGAATTGACGCTGTATGGATTGACGCTGAAAATGTTTATTGATGTAGTCTAATGTTGCAGATGCTGGTCGATTAGTTATTGTTGAAGATGATGGTCTGAAGATGACAGTGTTTACTGACCCCTTAGATTGAGAGTGGGCAGAAGAAGGTCTAGAAGAAGAATGGTCATTGGTTCTTGTGTTAGTGTTACACAATTTGACCTTATCTTCTTCAATAGCGTAGAGTTCAAGCTTTTGGGCCATGGTGAAGGCCTTGTCGAAAGTGTGGAATGTTTGAACCCACAAGGTGGATGAGATGTGACTGACACATGCTCAGGAAAAGAGCTCAATGAGCTCGGGTTGAGGCAAGGAGAAAGAGAGCTGGTTAATCAGGCCTCTCCAATGGGCGACAAAATCAACTACTGATTCGTCGTCAAATTGCCTAATGGAGTAAAGGTCTGTGATCGTGACTTGTTTAGTGATATTGATTGAGAAATGGTCAACGAATAATTGAGTGAGTTGAATGAATGAAAAGATAGAATGTCTAGTAAGAGAATTATACCAGTCAAGGGCAGGGCCAAAAAGAGACATAAGAAACGTGCGTAAAAGTAACGCATCGTCGTGGGCAAAAAGATAGCAGGCATGTCTGAATGCCCATAGATGTTGTTGTGGGTCTTCCTTACTCTGAAAGCGAGTAAATTTAGGAAGCTCCCAATGGTTGGGGTATGGTCGGATAGGGATAGAAGGATGAATGGGCTCGTTGTAAATCTGGTCATATGAAGAGACATTACTTGAACCAGAGATAGAAGCTTCGAGACTGGACATTTTATCCATCAGCATCTTGATGACATCTGCTGACGGATTGGTGGACGGAGCGCCCCTTAGGTTGTAAGGCGCTTGAAAGAGGCTAGAGGAGGTATACGACGTAGTCGATTGTACCAATAAGGGTACAACGTACGGATGACTAGTTACAGGGGCAAAAGTAGAGGCTAAGGGTGGTTGCGTCATGAAGGTCGAAGGTATAAGTTGACTAGGCACCGCCAAAGGTGGTTGAATAGTGGCACTAGTGGAAGGATAGGTTGGCACTCCTACATTTGTGGGCGTAAGAGTGTAAGGAGTCGAGACAATCAAGTTTTGATATGATGTATAACTTGGTTGAATTACAGGTGATTGAGGGGGTAACGAAACCCCGATGGAGGTCGGTCTAAAAATAGACGAAGAGGCCAAACTTTTCATATTGGCCATGGTTGAGTTAACTGTTGAGGCAAAAGGCTGAGTCATAAAGGGTTGGATGACGAATGGTGTCGATGTCGTCACCATGTCACCTGAAAGGTCTCACGTTGGATTTCTTGCGAGATAGTTATGGAGGGCTGTGGTATTGAGGTCCAAGAATTTTTTGAAATCATGGTCCCCTTTAGGGATGATGGGAATTTGAGTCGGGGTGAGGGTCGGTCCTGTAGGAGTTCTTTCAGTCTCCGAGTGTAACTCCATGATAGGACGAGTTAGAGATGGGGTAGATGAAAGCAGTTGACGGTTAGAGTGGTCAAAAAAGGGCCTTGGTTTGACTGCGTGTCAAAACCATATAAGGTGAGAAAGGACATCCTCACACACTCAAACAAGCAGATAAGAACTAAAAAGATGAAGACACAAGCAGATCCTAAAACCCTAGAAGTAAAATTTTTAGGATTATAGTGGCTTATGCCTTAGAATGTGTGTAGAGGAAGATTGGCTTTGTGAGTCGGGTCCTAGAAGAAGTCTATGGATGGTTTCGGGTCAGTTATGGTGCTCAAGAAGTCTGTGTAAGGTGTGGTACATGGCCTGGTGCTAAGGAGCAAGCTCCCCTCACTTCACGATTCCAGTGGTTAGCTGGTTTCGCTTAGCCAAAATATACCTCGCCTAGAGATTATACTCTGCTAGAGAATGGAGTGGGCTTTCCCCTTGGTGATGAAATCCAAGTAGGATCGCCGGGATGGGTAAGGTATCTGCTGGGGGATGAAATCCCAGTCGGGCCTTATCTCAGGGAAGTTAAAATGTTTGTTTTGTGCAGGTGGTGTGGTCATGTAACATCAAGTGATCTAGATTAATTCAATATGTGGTTTAATTACTATGTGTGGTCTAAGAGATGCAGACAAACAGAAATGAATGCAAAGTGTTTTAATGTCCAAGTCAAAATGTTTCTTCGTATGAAGGCGAATGGAGAAAGAGTCGAAGAATATGAGTTTTAGCTAGTCTAAAAGTGCAAGAAAGAAAGAAATGTTCGTTTTAGTCCTGCTTATGATGTTATTAAGAAGAGACGAGAGGAGGTGAAAAGGAAGGAACCTAATGCACCTAAATGAAAGAAAGAAAGAAAGAACCCAAGGAGGACCTAGGGTCCCATCGGGCATGCCAGAATGTTTCTATGCAAAATTGCTTTCTAGATTTAAGAGATAGAAGAAACTAAAAGAAATGGTCAAGGCTAGAAGTACCTGATAAAGTTATGCACACCAAAATCAGACGTTGGAAGATTCTCCTCTTTGGCTATGGAGGAATGACACCTGCAAAGAAGAAAAGGCTGAAACAGGAAAAAACGTTAGTCAAAGGATATGGTGGGCTGTCAGGCGAATGCCCGATCCTGGAAGTACGAAGACTTCCTAGAAGGATATCAACCCACTGATAAAAAAGTGCAGAATATTGGACTGAAGTAGATATAAAAGATAAAATGACAAAAATAAATGACAGAAAATAAAAGTGCGTACCTGATATGCAGCATTGTTCTGCACAGTCACCGGCGTCGGTCTCTATGGTGCCGGCGTCGGTTAGGGAAAGTGCCGACGTCGGTTAAAGTGCCGGCGTCGGTAGGGGTAATGATCGGTGTTGGTCAGGGCAGGTTCTGGATAGAGTCTGGATGAGTTGCAGAAGATCTGACAGAGTTGGGATAGGGTCTTGACAGGATCGGGACAGGGTCTGATGGAGTCGAGACAAAGTCAAGGCAGAGTCTAGGCAAGGTTTTGGACAGGTTCTGGTTGAGTTGGGACAGGGTCTAGTCAGGATAAGGTTGAGTCTAAATAGGGTCTGTGGCTTTGCAGAAGGTCGAATCTGGACAGAATATAGAGTATGGAAATAACAAACAAGCAATAACCAAAAATAAAAATAAACAAATGAGAATACTTACCTGTCATAGTGCGAAGACATGATTGATGTTGTTGAAGTTGTCTATGCAATGCCGGATTGAAGCGAATGTAGATTGGTTGATGCCGGAGTTGGTTGATCGCGAAAGTGTTGATTGCAAGAGTCTGTGAATGTCTAAGTTTGGGATTCGATCGATTGATTGATTGATCAGTTGATTGATCGATTGGCAGATGCTGATGAAGGCGAGGGACAGTTCGAGAGATGGTTTGATAACCGTTTGGGAAACTAAATGAGAACTGAATGATAAATGATAATGGATAACAGAAAGGTGACCGACATCGGCAGGATTGCCGACGTCGGCCGATAAGTGACCGACTTCGGCGACATCAGCCAGGTAACGACCGTCGTCGGCAGATGCACAATGGGGATAGAGTCTAGCTTTAGCTCTGCACTCATTGTTACATGCTACCAAGGTCAAGGCTAATGGAAAGAGTGATCGACAAGGGTTGAATAGGAGAAGAAGAATAAAATGGGGGATGACCAGGGGAGTTGACACGATTTCGGTGTCTACAGGATAAGTAAAAGTTTTATAGGGAACTAAAAACTGTTTCATTTATTGCATAGTTAATGGTGTGTGAGAAGATGGAGGATTGTTGATTTTGACAACTATGGGTTTGGTTTAAGGAGGATTACTAGTTAATGAGATTGGTATTAGATTTAAACTATTTCCTTAATAAGTTTTGAATCTTGGCTTGGTCAATAGCTTCATTGAGCATTTGATGATTAAAAGTTCAAACCTTATATTGAAGGGAAGGATTTAATGTATTTATAAAGAGTTTTAAAAAATATAATTATTCATGTTATGATTGGTCTTGTGAACCAAATATTTCCATATCTTAATAAAATCATGAGATGATCGGTGGGAGATTGCTTAACATTGATAAAATGACTAAGGTAGTTTTTGGGAAGATCATTGTGTTAAAAGTATTTAAGTAGAGGATTGACTAAATCCTTGAGTTTCCATATAGAATGTTGGGGAATTTGATTGTACCGTTCTAATAAATCACTATTTAAAGTTTTAAATAAACGTTTATTCATGTCAACTATATTAGTTTGGATCTACTCCTTATAAATATTTCAAAATCCCTTAATATAAGATGTAGGGTCTTTAGTTCCATTATATTTAATAGTTGGATATATGTTACCAATATCAATAAAAATAATGAAAGGGGATAAAGGATAATTTTGAATATGTTGGAGCATTTTATTATTCATGATAGGTTTGGGAATGACATTTCCCATAACATATATAAGAGGTGGAGGAATATATTTTTTATTTTATGGGAGAAGAATAGGAGGTTGATTAGTCATTTTGATCAAATGATGTTGTAGTCGAATCATTTAGGAGGTGTAGATGTTTGCATTATGCTCATTTGTTTCACTATCTATGTAATAATTTGGGTTTTATCAATTTGTGGATTAGTGTTTGTATAAGGACTCCCCGAATTGGTATTAAAGGGAGGGTTGTTAGGTGGTGTATTACCTGTGGGGTTATTGGATAGACTTGTGTCAATTACCCCCACATTGTCATGATATTATTGAGGATGGGAATTGTCTTGATAGGTATGGAAATGATTTGATCCACCAATCTCATCTTATTTCATGATTTGGACCATGTTTCAATCTAAAGATGAAGGAGAAGAAGAAGTACTCCAATAGTGGGGATTCTCTTGGGAGGTGAAGAAAGGAATACAATAACACCCCATATAGTGTCTAAATGGATTCAAGTTGTCCAATAATAATTGATAGGGGCTATCATGATGTTTGATGAAATAAATATATATTAAGAAATAATAAGTAAGATTAGGGATAGAGTTAGCTAGATAAAGAACAAAGTCAGCCAGATAAAGAATAGAGTTGGCCAACAAGTACAAAATTTATTGGGTTGGCATAGTACTACCTAGACATAAGTTGAAAAGAGTACATTGTCATATGGGTCAATAGTGTACTACTGAATAGGGGACATAATAGAGAGGTAATAATACATATTCATTCAAGTCTACTATGTATTACATATAAGAAGGTGAAGAATAGTTTGTAAAATACTGTATCGAGCAAGATAACAGTGTGCTAAAAAGATGTGAAAATAATTTTCAAGATAATTTGAAGTAATAATGAAAGAAATCACATAGATAATTAGATCAATGTGAATAATCTAATTGTGATGCATAGTGTAGACACCCAATTTTGAACACAACCAACTTCTGACCAAAATTTATACTAATTCCTACCAAACATTGAAAATTAAGCTAAGAATCACTAAACATCCAAATTTTAGCATTGTATCATTCATCAATGCTCAGAATAGTGTTGAGATATCCCTATCTGGGATACTATCCCATATGCAATAATAACGTCTCACAGATTCATCCCTAATCACATTGCAACCTAATAATTAGTAGTTCAGCCTATAGACCCATTAAGTGGGGAACTTGAACAAATATTAAAAGAGCTAAAATGATAATAATAAAAGGAATCAACTAATTAAAAAATATTAAATTCTTAGTTTAATTATCTATTTACAATTAATGAGTATCTAAAAATGGAAATTCTAAAAATCAAAATATCAATCCTTTTCATCATTACCTTTATAAGTTATCAATCTCTTCTAAAACACCCCAATATTTCTAATTTAAGAGCCATGCCTAGTAATTGAAATCCATAATTACATGCTACCTTCTAAATAAACTAGAGTTAGTCTCAACTCACCTAGGGTTATTTTGAACCCATTCCATGTTTAAACTAAACATTAACTCACCTTAGGGTGAGAGTTAATTCTTGAGGTTATAAATATAAGGCCATACCAATTGATGTTTAAGATATTTTGGTGTAAATTTATTATGCCTAAATGTATTCAAATATTTGATATTGTAGTTTTATAATTCTTAAATGGATACAAATAAACCTTGCTAGTAGTGTTACCATGCCAAATTCATAAGCCAAAGAATCAAGCCAAGGTACAAAGGAGAGAAGGAGCAAATAAAGATTCACTATCAAAGACTTCTTGATGAAAAAACTGAAGAATCCACTTGAACATGCCATTTTGTGCTCTAGGGAAGGAAAAAGAGTGTCTTATTTTATGTTTTAGTTGTGCTTTCATTTATATGTTTGTTACCTATGATCTCACTAGTGTCTAGGCTAGAGGTGTTAGGATTTTAGTGTGTTATTTTGACTTATTTTATTAGACTAACACAAGACTAAACTCTCCTCTATGTATTAATTTTTCACATCATGACATACTTGGTGGGATAATATATCCCATATGGATAGGGATATTGATATGATAGTTTTAGTTTTTCTAACAAATGCATATAAATCCTTATGTCTCAAGTTTTAGATTTATTTTATATGTATTTTTATTTTAATCAAGTCATAGGTTTCAGGGATCGATGCTAGTTTTTTATATTGATGTTGATTACAAGAAGAAACCATAATATCTATCTAAAAAATAGAACAAGGTAAGTAACATGGATAAAAATGGTTTTACTCTTTTTTTTGCCTTTATTTTTTATTTGATGATCTGCATGTTGTTTTTATAACCCATTTTTCAAAAAATTTGAGATGTTTAAATTTTAAGATCATTTATCAATCATTTTTACATAAAAATAGACTTTATATGTAGGTTTTTAATATTAAATTTTAATTATCTACCTTAATTAACATTGATTTATGTAATCGACATCGATCTCTATGGATCAGTGATGATTGGCCTCTAAGACAAGAAATCAAAAGCCTGAGAGCTAAATTTAAAATATTACTTTCTCACTTGATTTGGGTATTATAAGTAGGCAAACCCTCTAAAAATTTGTAGGTACTAATGTAAAAAGACAAAAGTTTAAGTATGGTTAAATATTACACAAATTTTATTTGGTGTTTAAAATGTACTTAGTTGTTTTCATCTCTTAGTTGTTGTTTAATTTTTTGTAATTATCAATAATAAAAGCCAAGGGGCTCAAATTTCATCACATATTTTGTTTTGGTGCTATAAAAATAAACTCTCACTTTAGTTACATAATCATAAGAGTTTTATTTTTATGCTTATTTGTTGAAGTGTTTGTTTATCAATATGAGTGTCATGTGTATGCTCTCCCCCCATCACCTTTAGGGAGCTTGGGTAATAAAAATTTCCCACTCTTTGAATTTGTAATTTTGGTCCAAAAGCATGGAAGGAAAGTAGCTAAGTCCCTCCCCAAAATTTGTATGATTTGGATAACCCTTCAATGACCCTAAATTCCTTATACTTATATTTATTTCATGTATATTGTCTTGTAGGTAGGAGTTCATCACCTCCTTACAATTTCTCTAAGGAAACATTGACCCAATAATTCATCTTCCAACATCATTTTAAACCCACTACATTGTGGGGTATATAAATTTAGGGTGACCCATTGGGATGATTGTTTTGAGTGGATAAAACAAGCTCTGTTAGTGGTAATCACCCTTGAAATATAGGGTAACTTGGACATCACACTACATTGAGAAATTGATGGATGTAGTGGTTATAAAAAGGGAAAGACATTTTCAAAATAAGCCAATTGATGTAGATACAAATGATGTGATTGTGCCCTAGTGTTTGCCACACATATGGGACCATTTAGTAGTTCATGAAAATTGATATTTTATACAACTCCACTTGTCATAGACATACTATTGATGTAGTGTGAGTATCCAAAAGTTCTATGTCATTGTAAAAACTCTTGAGAGAAGAGAGGGCATAAAAACCCTACTTTTTATACACTTTTAATTTTTAGATTAACAACTTAAAATCCTCTCAAGAGAAAGTATATAGATGGAATTTGATAGTATGATGCAACCTTATGAGTTCAAGAACTTAGGATATTATGCTTAGGTTTTTTGTCATTTATTCATTTTTACTTGCATGATTTTGAGTAAAAAATATTTGTTTATCATACCACATATTAAATGAGTCTTATTTACACATCACTCCTTTGTTTTAAGAGGCATTATGTTATCTATTTGACATCACATATTTGCCTTAGTCATTTATCACAACCTTTGTTTGTGTATGTCACTTGTTTGAAATGGGTGTCATTACATTACCTAATTAATTTCAAGTCTTATGCCTTAGAGTGTTTGAAACAAAACTTTTTTCATACCTTTAGATAATGATAATATCATTACACTACTCAAATTATTTCAAAGATTTGTTTCCTTATGTCCAAAATTACAATTTCGAAGCCACATATGCCTTTTTGGTCTTCAAACCTAATACCATCATGTTGTTCATTATATAGAGATGGAGATCAATTGATATTCACTTCACCCATAAACCACCTATTAAAAATTGGATATTGTGTTTACTTCAAATTTTCATAGTGAGATATCCTATCATTTGGTGCTTCAGTGCTCATATACCTTCATAGAAATCATTGACAAAGGATTAAAGATTGAAAATTCCCTTATTAACAAAATTATTATTAATTTAACCTCATCTAACCAAAATTAGAACCAAAACCAAGGAACATGCCAAAATTAGAAGCAAAATAAAGTCTTAGTGTAGGCATTAGCACTATCCTAGGATAGTAACTATGAATAATCCAAGAAATTCAATTGCAATAAGAATGTTTTTATAAATGGAGAAATTGAGTCACATCATGTTCAATGGTGAAAACATTTTATTCTTAACCAATGACACAAATGAAACTTACTCCCCATCAACAACCCACTCAATAAGTGCAACCTTTGTATCAACCTAGACCTACTCAACAAATGCAACAACTATTACTTTTGAAAACCCCTCCTCCAAAAATAAATGTCCCTACTTGTCATAGTTTTAGTGACCTTGGAGAACTGGACTCATGTTTTTCAAGATAGATACAACTAACATGATTAATTGGCCAATATCAAACCATTATCCTAAGGGTATTCCATATCCAGACTAATATAGATAAAATGAGTTTTGTGAATACCATTGTGTTGTTATATATGCCATTGTGTGTAGATCAAACATGTCATAAAAATATGTTGGAAAATGGGGAGATTACATTGGATAATATAGCACATACATCAAATCAAAACTTTGGTATTTACCAAAACTATTTTCCACAACATAACAATAACAATCAACAACCACAACAATAAAGTCTAGAGTAGCAACAAAAATAGTATCAATAGCTATAATAACAAAAAAAATATCAACAATAATAACAACATCAACTAAATGGAAGGAAACAAGGCCATAAGAATTTCACTATCCAATATATTTACCATGAAATTGCACAAAACTACACCAAATTTATAGGTCATATTATAAGAGGTTACATTTACACCATCACTATTAATCCTAGAACAAGTGCTTACAAAACATGACTATTTCTAAATAATTCCAATCAACCCATCTATGTTAGTGATTCTTGACCTAGGACCACAAACAAGCACACCATCAACCATATATTACTATTTTTAGACCTTATACTGATAAATCATCATTTCCTTATGAACACAAAATAGTGCAATAGTAATTGAGACTTATCATATATGTCCCCCCTCAGTCATCATTTTCTAGAAATAATAGTCCTATATGTAATCTTGATTTTGTAATCACAACTTGGGAAATAAATATTACCATTCCTAACCCACAACCACCTACCAATGAACTCATCCAACCCACTATCCTAGATAGGAATAAATAATTTACCACTATGAAAGAAAAGGCCTTTGATATTATGGAACAACTTCAAAAGACACCTACATAAATATCCATTTTGGATTTGTTGCATATGTCTACTATCCACAAGAACATTTAACAGAGTTCCTATGTCAATCTTAATTTCTAAATGATATAAACCCTAACAAATCCCAATATTTGGTTAAACATATATCCCCAAGCTAGTAATTGACCTTTGACTAAAACAATATGCCATCCCTTGCCCCTCTCCATAATAATATATTGTACATTGAATTTGTCATCACATGACACAAAGTGAAATGTGTCCTTGTAGACAATGGACCAGGCTTGAATATTTCATCTCTAAATCTCATTAAGAAATTTAGATATACAATAGTTTATCTATAGCTAAAGTTAATCACTATCAAGGCCTATGACAATGAATCGAGGGAATCACAAGGTACCATTATGTTTTTAGTTATCATTGGGACATTGACCCATGATACACTTTGCCATGTGTTAGACCTTGACCTATCATATAATTTAATTTTGGGTTGACATTATATACATGAAATTCATGCAATTCCTTCAATATTACAACAATGTCTCATGTTCTCTCACTTAGGTATGGAGGTCACCATCAATGGAGATTTATAACCTTATGAACATTTAAAACATTTAAAGGTAAAGTAAGAAATCTATAACTATTACTTTGGCCTAGATATGGTGCTCAAAAAGGACAAAGGTAAGGAAATAATTATTGAGTTACCACAAGCCAATTGCATAAACATAGTCTTGATTCATCCTTATTCCAACACTTGAAATGTCTAATCATTTTACCATCTCAGCCAATGGTTTAGGAGAGTATTTGAATTATGACATATTTCACATTGCCAAGCTTCTATAGAACCACATCCTATGAAAGACATAAATCCAAACTAAATTTCATGGAATGTAAACAAAAAGGAAAGGCTAAACTTCATAGTTCACCTCCTATCATTTTCATATAGGCCACTAGTCAAGACGAGGACCCATTTACCAATGATGAATCCTAGTTGTACAATGGAAAATTGGATGACTACTAAAAAAATTCCAAGTATCCCATTTTTAATAGGGTCATGAAGAATCAAACCTATGCAGATGGATCCCTTGAGCCAAACCAAAAAGGTACTCTTGAGCAAATTTATATAACTTGGTATAAAGGAACATATGGTCTTAAATTTAAACTACTTAGGGGTGACCCCATGTACCTTATTCATTTTCTATTGCTAATGAATAATGGCAATGATGTCATTAGTGAAGTAGAGTCTGATCATATAATTTATGAAGACCTTACCAATACCATCCTGTTTGACCCCCATGCCATTTTTACCCTTACCCTAGTCAGCTGTTGTAATAGACTTCCCCTTTATTACCCTTAACATATAGCCTGGGACTAATAATAATCCATAGTTCTTGTAGATGAGTTTGAGAGTGATGAGGCCTTTTTTAGTTTTTTAGGCCTAAGTGATAATGTGCTATTAGGAGACAATAAACAAGAGTTATCTATAAAACTAGATCCTATAACCTATTTTGGAGAATGGGTGAGCACCTTTAGCCATAATAAAATAAATAAAAAATTGAGGTCCCTAAGTGAAAACCTTTTTGAGGTACTTTAAGACTATGATAAAAGTAAAGAGAAAGGCTAGTCTTCTAGCGAAAACATATTTCAAGCACTTGTTGGCCAATTTTGGCCCACATACAAGGATTCTACCTAGATCAACTGAGTAGAGTTCTTAATTGACCAAATGATCAAATGACTTGAGAAAATTTCTAGATGGAATGACTGGTCCAAAGATCACATATATCTTGCAAAGATTTTGAAACACTTTAAGTAAACTTAAAGTGTAGTTTTTCAAAAAATTTAAAAGTAGGTTTCCATGGTAGTCATATCATTTAGGAACTTTAACTAGGTTTTCACAAGCCTTGAAAGTTCATTCGAGCCTTGGAGATTCAAGAAATAGTTCAAGAACAAGCTTTGAAGGACTAGACCATCACCATGATGTCATGCATAAATGGATGGGTCCGTTAAATTGTTCATTTAATAAATGCACTTAAGAAGCCTCTCAAAGTCAAATAAATGTATGGATATGATGCTCTTCATGCCTTGAACATTCTTTGAAATTTTTTTGACTTGATGAGTTGCCTATCTCAACTTACGAGAGTTTAAAATTGAACAAGTAGAGTAAGACATTCATGTAAGCATCAAGTTAAAGCCTCAATAAATAGCCATTTGGGTTCAAACATTCCAAGATCAATGATTGGCATTTGATCAAAAAATAGACCTACAACACACTTAAGGTCAAAGAGTCAAGAAATTTATTCATGCAAATGTCAAGTTAAAGCCTCATAAAATAGCCATTTAAGTCTAAATGATCTAGGATCTAATGGTTGGAGTTTAATAATGCATCTAAGATCCAACTGAGTGCAGACAACCTGATAGTGTCAGTGGGCCTCAAAGATCTAAGAAACATGTTTAATTATGGATTCAATATCGATGGTAAGATTAAAGTCAAAATTTTAATGGATCCTAACAATTAATTTAGATCCAATAAGTTTCAAGATCTTGGGAGCTCAGATAGAGTTGACAAGTCAAGGGAAGATATAATGGGTCACATTTAATCATGAATTGAGGATCCAATAGAGCATAGATGAGATCAAGTTGATAATTTGAGGATAGATCTATGACACATTAAATAATATAGGGTAGATATAATAGTGTAATACGGGTAAAAAATTCAATAGTCTCAAATTAATAGGGGTCAACTAATGAATAGGATTGATCTCAAGGGATTTTTTATGAAGGTCAATGAAGAAGTTTTTGACCTAAGAAAAGTAAATATATAAGACCTGAGCTCAAATAGAATCTAGGTTAAACCATGATGGGTGCATCAAGACTAAACATCACCATTAGAGATCTATGGATTTATAATATGTCTTTTAGACCTAATGTAGACAAAATGGTGGAAACTTGTTATCGAAGCAAGATCAAACACTTGAAAAGTGTCATTTGTCAATATTAAAACCATAAAAAACCAATAAATGGATTGGTTTTCATCTATAGTAGACCCAAGTTTAAATATAAAAAATGAGGGTAGATATGTGTAATTATGAAGAGGCTTCTCATCCTTCGACATGACCATATAATTGACAAATGGCTACCTAAAGCAGACTTAGCATGGCCTTATCAGATTTAAGATATGAATATTTTTTCCCCATAATGAAGATAAGTGGAAGGTGAAGTAGGAGATTAAATCAATAGATCTAGTGGTTAGAGAATAAATGGAGCATTCAATTATTATCCAAGCCTTTAAGGATTTCCCTTTCTCATTAGGATCATGGTTCATCATGCAAAATTGATTCTTGTCTTCTAGTGCACCTCTAAGCTAATGAGAAGAACTTGAATACTTTTAGGGATAAGGTAAGTGTTGATGATGACTTAGTCCTATTGGACTAAAATATTGTGGAGTATCCCTTGAAATGTGGAATATAAATTAATTATTTGGGATGGTGTGTTCCCTTTTCTTTCTTCTCCCCCTTCTCCTACATATCCCATGTCTCTTCCCCATTGTAAGGGTTCTCAGATTTTAGAAATTTTCTTTTTAGGAGACAAGGATACTCATTGAGACTCTTTCAAAATGGTTCTCATTTTATTACTCTAAAACCTATCAAAATATTTTAAAAATTACCTTTTGAAGCAATAATATTAATTCTTTGCCCACCTCTTGCCTTTGATTAGTGTTTAGTATACTTGTGCATGATGAATTTGTGAAGGAGAATCTTCCTATTTCATTGTCCTTATGCTTGCCTATTTTAAGTTTTTTTTAATCTATTATAGGTATGTATTATTTTTTTACCCAAACCTCTTATATGAAATACTTACACAATCAGCTAGTCTATGATGTTATGTGAGCTAGCATTGTCTTATGTTGATCTAGTGAGGGTTCAAGCTTATGGGAGTCTCCCTTTAAGTTTGGTGCATCACCTGGTTAAATTTTTTAAGAGCCCTTTTCCCTAATTTATAACCCTTTTCCATATAGTATAATTAGCTTAGGTGATCCATCAAGAGGAATCTATCCTTATCCGAAGGTTCAACCCCATCATAGGTTACCCACAACCTAGGGTTATCCTAATATTATGGCTTAGTTAGAGGGAGCCCAAATAACTCCTTATAAGGGTGTATTTTAATGACATAACAATTTATATCACACTTGATGAGACTTAATACATTATTTAATGTGTTTTCAGGCTATTATAGGTCTTGATTAGTGCTTTGCTTGAACCTTTTCTATGAAATAATTATGCAATTAATGAGATTGTGAGGTTGTATGAGCTATAGTTGTATTATGTTAATATAGTATGGGTTTAAGATCTATGTGAGTGTCTATTTATATTTTTTTCATCACCTTATTAGCCTTATTAGGATCCCTTTTTCCCCTTTCTAACCCTTTTCCTTATAGTAACATTAGTTTAGGTGATTCATCAAGAGAAAGTTAGCCTTCTTCAGAGGCTCAACCCCACCATAGGTAACCCACAGCATGGGATTATTCCAATATTGTGATTAGGAGTGGGGGATCCTAAATAAATATTGAACATGGGTGAAATTCAACATCACAATAGTTTCTATCATGCCTGGTCGGTCTTACTACATTGTTCACTAGTGAAGAGTTTTGGTGTTCTCTTCATCTAATCAACCTTTGGAGGTAAGTGTTCAAACATCAATGGTGAATTTGATCATCCATTAGCTAGTTTAAGTAACCTAACTAAGTTCCTAATAATCATAATCTAGTATGTAAAATCAATAATATTTTGATTAGTATGCTTATTTTTTACCTCAACATCACACATATCAAGTAAATAATGTTTGTGTTCCCCCCAAGTGAACCTCAAATAGCCTGTCATCCTTATCATGTATTTTTCCCTCTTCCCACACCTACATATGACCAAGGTTAGTCTCCTTTCAATTTAAAGTAGTCTTCTACTTCCCCTTGTTAATACTAGGCTTATCTTGCTACATCGTTGTCACAAGTCAAGCAAGTATTATCAATTTATATTGAGTTAATAAGGGAGATTGGTAGGGGTTTAAAATTTTCTTATGTCATCCCTATCCATGTTATACAAGAGTCAAATATTGATATTTAGCTAGTAAATAATAGATGTTTAGTTTATGAGGGTGAACAATGGTAATCCTATAAGAATGAGGACATAGTAATGATGAGAAGCATGATCAAGAATATAGATAGTGTGTTGATATCTTATGAGGATGAAAAAAATCATTTGGGTTAGTCTTGTGTGTCCTCACCCTTCCCATATCCTTAAGCTCAAACACCCATTACCACTCAAGAGAATGGATTCATTTCATCATATATCTTATCCAACATATTCAACCCTATTTATGTCATTCCATCACTTGTGAGACCACCCTCTCCTATAACCCTTCAAAAGGAAGAAAAATTATATGCTCCATACTCATCTCTATCATGGAAATTAGTTAAAAATGGCATAAAGAAAAGGAGGATTTATTGGGTGTATAGGTCTAAAAACTATATCAAATGCCAACAAATAATCCATTCAAAGTATCTAGCTAGAAAGACACTCTCCTAAGCTACAAGCAAGGTGAACTTTTTCACCCTCCCACCATCTCCATCTTGGATAAAGAGCCTATTTTATAAAGGATAAAGGAGGTTATTTTAGTCATATGTGATCCACAAGAAGATAATTCAAGTGTATATAAAGATGAGATTATGATAGGTAGTCCACTTCATAGGGAGGATCATGTTTCAAATTTCAAGTTGTAAGAGTTTGATGAGAAGCAAGAGGATAGCCTTCATGAACCTATTATCGAGGTCAAGGGTAGATCAAGTGACTTAGAATATCAATAGAAGCATTTCTACTTATATTTATTGAGTGCGGTGGAATAAATTTGTATTTAAAACTTTCCTGAATGGGATCAAAACTAGATGCTTGAAGTTAGTCCACTTCAAGATGAGGTGTCGGTTGAGGATAGCCCTGATATTTTAGAGCAAGGGGAAAGCAAGTCAGACCTTGAGCATGATAAATGTGATATTTTAGACATTATATGGTTAATTCAACCCTAATTTTTAGTTGAAGATCAAGATGACATCTTGAGTGAGGTTCATTAAAGAGACATATTAAATTCTCAAGAGATGCAATTTGATGAACATATTGGTAAGACTATTTCTCTCAATTTTAATTTATTTTATTGTAAAAGAAGTAAGAAACTAGATATGGGTTTGGTAGAAAAACCTATTTATTTATGCATACATGATCTATATTATTGTGAAGATCTCCTCTTTTTCTTAAGAAGAATGACTTGTAGATAAGAAAATTCTAAAATAAAGGGGTTGTTAGGTGGATAACAAGGTGGGTTGCCTAGTGTGAGCTAGATCTAAGAAGTGTGAGCTTACTAGGAGGTTGTAAATCCACTCTCTTAGAATATTTAAGTTTAAATAAATAAATATGAAGTATTTAAATTAAATGATATAAAAGATTGAAAGGGAATGCAAGAAGAAATAAATGCTTGATAAAGGAAATAAACTAATTATAGAAATAAATAGGTCAATATTAATTCTAAATAGGCCAAGTTGGGTTCAAAAAATAGGTGGGGAATATATGAATAGGTAGAAAGATAGAAAGTGGAATTTAGTTTAGGGTAAGTAGGTGGGAATATCTTATTGTTATTTCCTACCATAGTGACCATCAATGGCTAGGGTGAGCGTCGATGGTTAAGGTGACCGTCAATGGTCAAGGTGACCATCGGTGGTTATTATGGGTTTTGAGAAGTGTTATAGAAAAGGGCTATAAAATAGGTAAATAAGTGTTTGTAGATATTTTTAAGGTTATGGGGTTAGAATATATTTTTCAGAAGGGTTGAGTCAGAAACTTAAATAATCAAAACTTGAAAACTAGAAATATACTTAACTAGTTATTTGATAGCTGGTAGCTAATCTAGGAGTGATTTGGGTAGAGTAATGGTAATTTTATTAAAGAAAAATTTTGGCATAGGTTTGGGTCTCTCTCATAGTTTTTGATTTGCTAGAGGGAAGACTTGTAAAGAATTTCTTGATGCTAAAAGCTCCTAATGAATATTGGTTGATATCTTGTTTGCTAAAATTATTGGATCCTTGGATCCCTTTTTCAACTCCTTCTCCTCTATTTTATAGGTAAAATATATGGAGGTGTAGTTTCTATAAGGGGTGAAAATATTTACAATAATTTTTATTCTTGATGTGTTAGCTCACTACATGAATTTAATTGCGATGTGTTTAGGTTCACATAAAAACTAAGTTTGAGGGTTTAGGTGGTAAGGACCTAACCATCAATGGTCAAGGTGACTATCAATATTTAAGGTGAAAATTAGTGGTCGAGGGTCAAGGGTTAAGTGGGGTGAAAAGGTAGTTTAGTGGGTTGGTTTAGATAGTTAGCTAACTTGACTCAAGGTTATGGTTAGAGGTTGGGTAATGGTTTAATCCAAGGGTGTTTTAACATCTAGAACCATCATGTGTGGGTTTATAGTGTCTTTATTTTACCCCTTTTTGTTATGAAATTTGTGTCAATAATCTATAAAATTAAAATATATTATGGTTCAAAGGTTTGGTTTCCTTGAACATGGGAGGAGGTGTTCCCCCTCAACAGGGAGTTGATGAGGTGAAACTGAATCTAGTGTGAGTTTGACAAGAGGTTTATGGTGAGTCACAAGGTTAGTGAAAATGATAGTTAGTAATTTGAAGTGAAAACATGTGCATAAAATGTGACTAAGTTTGATAATAAAGATTACACATAGACTAAGTTGCCATAGTTGGTATAAAAAGGTCAGCTATAGAAAGATTGGTAATGGGGTGACTGGCCCACAACATTAGGCATAGCTAATTAGGTTATTCCTATCAAGTATCATAGACAAGGTTGGTGTTTTCACAAGTATCTAAAGTAGGAAGTTCTCTTTGTAGAAACATAAATGGTCTAGTGTGAACTAGGTGGTGCAAATTCAAATATTCAAAATGGCAATGTTGGTCGATGCGATCAAAAAGGACTAGGCAAGGTCATTACAAATGTGCAATATTTTGGGATAAAATGGGCCAATGTGGAGGTGCATGGGGTGATTGGTATGTTAGGTAGATAATTTAGTCTCTAAAGGGTGGCACTGAGGTATGTAGTCTACTCCTGTGGGTGTATAGACAGGCACCTCAGGGGGGTAGGCACCATGCAGTAGTGGTGCCCTAAGGGCATAGGTTATGATATGATAAGTATAGGTTTATATGATTTTGATATCATCCTATGAGTTGATGTAATGAGATGTATATGTTTTGAAAGAGAGAGATGTACACTATTATATGTACATATTTTATTTTGATGAGACATGATGTATATGATGGGATGATGATATATAGATGTGATTTTATGTTTCATGATTCATGGTTTAAATGTTAATATTTATTATGATTATGATTATGAGATGTAGACTCATTATCTTAGGCATGTGATGAATATATATGATTTTTATGATGAATGATTATACATGATTATGATGATATGATGTTGGTTATGATCATAGATATTTGATGTGGTTTATGATTATAAATGTAATGTGGTTTATGATTATGGTTACTGTTATATATATGGCTATGATGTTTTGATTATGGATGTGATGTTATAATGATGTGATTATTATGGATTTTTAATGATTTATATTTATTTTATTTATGATATCACTTAAATTAAGCTAGATAACAAAACTATATATGGGAAAAGAGATGAAAAACATGAGACATACATCTAAGTGAATACATGAACCAATTATGAGAGGATGAGGAAAATGCATGATGCTTATTCATTGGTAAGGACTAAAAAAAACTGAATTTAGATTGGCTTAAAAAACATAATCCCTTTTAATTCTTTTCATTAGCATGCATTGGTTGGTAAAAAGGTGTCTTGATCACATCATGACAAGTAAGCTCAGTAATCCCTTGATTTGTAAATGATACAAAGGGGAGATAGGTGATAAGTGTTGTGAAGGGGATTGTAACCTCTTGTGGGTTTATTTTCCATTTTATAGGTGACCTAAGAACCATAATATACATGCCCATGTTTTAATGGAAGGGGCAGACTAATCAATGATAGAAGTCTATTGATGCTATATATGAAAGTTGATTGCAGATTTTTTGGTATAACTAGATTTGATTTTGATAAAGGGTTTTTTTTATTTCTTTATTTTGATAGTTTTATGAGGTTTATCAATGAAATAAGCTTAAAATTATTAATTTTATAAATTTTACTTAGCCATCCTTAAATGGAGTGGTCTAAGTTTGGATTTGTTCATTTTGGTAGTTGTTCTTCAAGGGAGCAATCCATCTTTTTAATCAATATAGTTTTGGGTAGCTATCCTTAAAGGGAATAGTTTGAATGCTAGAGATATTTGACCTAAGTGATATTTAGGCATCCTAACTTTTTTCGATGTTATGTTAGACATGGACAAGTTTATATAGGTTTGGAGGTTTACCTTTATGAGGGAAAAACCTAGAGCACATGAAAGTTAATGACAGGTGAAAAGGGTGGTTTTGAGAGACAATGATAATGAGATTTCATTTGATTAGGGATATAAATTATCCATGAGAAACATGCCATGGGTAGAGCCTTGGTACCCATATTTAGGATTAGGCTATGCCTATAATGTTTAATCATATGGTTCTATGTTATAATTGGTTGTATTCAAAGAGATAAGATTAAGGTGTGAGGAAGGTAAAAATCTTATAAATTAAGGGATAATCGTAAGTTAGATAAAAGGTGATCTTGATCCTTGTTTAACAAAAGAAAGGATGCAAGTGTGAAGCATTGAGAGGCTTAAGTTCTGGTTTTATTTTAAGAGAGGACAAATGATAAGCTCTTGATCCATACTTGTGGGTTATGATATAAGGTCCAAGCCAATTGAAATTAAATTTGCCTCACTTATTTTTGTCCATATTGGTCACATATTTATTTTCCTTCAGGATGAGGTTTTTGATGTTGAATTCTCATTATTTCAATTGATTTTTATAGGTGTGATTGAATCACTCTTGATAGACATGAAGATGGTTAAGCATAACTAGGCACCACTCATCAAGTAGCTCAAGTTGTGATAGATACTCTTGACAACAGTCACTCTCAAAAATTATTTATTGTAAGGATATGTGAAGAGAGGGAATTTGGACATCAAAATGCAAGACTACCTCCACTTTGAAGACCAAAGAGAAAGGAGTAGCTCCTATAGAGTTTGAATTCTAGTGTGATAGGCCCATAAAGTGAAGGGGATGTGAAACTGCCAATCCCAACCAGAAGTATTGACCATTTTGGTTAGCATCTTATTGAGGGTTTTGTTATAAGATTTCACCTATCCATTTAATTATGGATGATAGTGCAAGGAAAATATTAACTTGATGCCAAATGCATCACAAAGGTCTTAAACTTTTTTTTTTTAAAATATTTACCGTTATTGGTGATGATCTTATAGGGAACACCAAAATGATAGATGATATGATGATTTATAAAGTCAAATATCTTATTGAATGTAATCAAGATGAGAGGAATAACCTCTACCCACTTGGTGAAATACTTGGTGGTAGTGATGATGGAGTGGTTTCACTATGAATAATGAGGATTGATTTCCTCATTGTGAGAAGGGCCAAAATTCTTTGGATACTTAAATTATATGGGCCAACATGTGATGTAAATTGGCATACTATTGACATTTAACACACTTATTCACATAATCATAGTAGTATTAGTTGAGGGTGGGCCAATGGTAGCTGAGGCAAAGAATATGTTAAGTGATAGCTAGACCAATAAAATTTCCACCATAGATCCCATCATGCATTTCCTTGATAGCATTGGAAGCTTCACGAATGCATAGGTAATAGAGAAGGAGGCTATTGAAACCACATTTTCAAAGGATTCCCCCTAGTATGGTATAATGAGAGGTACTCTAAATAAAGGCTCTTTAGGCATTCTTAGAAACATTGGGAGGAATGATGTCAAGGTTTAGGTAGTCAAAGCTTTGATCATACCAAATGTCTGATGGAGATTTTTTAGACTAAAAATCATAGGGAGGTCATATTGGATATAAAAGGGTATGATAAAATGATGAATGGTGATAAATGTCTTATAATCAGAAGGTTTAAATGGGATATGGGATGAAATGGAAGCTATTATATCCATGAACTTGTTAGTAGATCATGAAACATATTGGATAAGGTAATGATCAAATGATACTAAGAGTACATCTACTAGATGTTTGTATTATTTCAATACATCATTTTGATATTGGTAGGATATATTGATTTGGTTCACCACAAGTTAGGAATTGCCAAAGACACTGATTATCTTAACTCCCAAGGCTAGAATGGTTTGGAAACATATTACTAGGGATTCATACTTAGCCATATTATTGGTACAATCAATATCAAGTTTGAAAGAAAGAGGAAGATTTGATCCATTGAGGGGAATTAGAATAACTCCAACACCCCCACCATGATGGCACTTTAAGCCATATAAGATCGTGGTGATTTGGTAGGTAACATCCTCTTGAGAAAGAGTTGTGATAGACTCATTGGGAAATGCAAGAGTAAGTGGTTTGTTTTTTAGAAAAGGAGTTTCAACTAATTTATCAAAAATGACTTTCTATTTAATTGACTTTTACTAGAGGAACTCAAGGTCAAACTCAACTAGAAGCATAAGCCACTTAGCCATACACTAGTTTTGGTATGCTTTAGAATGCATGTACTTGAATGGGTTAATGTTGGTGATGAAAAAGGTTTTGTGATTGAGGAGGTAATGAATAATTTTTTAAGCCACAAAGACTAAGGTGAGGTAAAGCTTATTAATATGGGTGTACTAAGTCTCACAATCTATTAGTGTTTGACTTATATAGTAGAAAACTTGCTTTTTGTTTTTTTTACCATGATAAGTAAGCATTTCACCTAAAGAATGGTTAGTGGTAGAGATATAAAGGTATAAGGTTTGGTCCTATTTAGGAGGGGTAATAATGGGTGGAGAAATAAGGTACTCTTTGAGTGAATCAAAGGCTAGTTGAAAGTCCTTAGTCCAGTTAAAAGATGTATCATTTTTTAGAAGATGGTGAAAGGGTTGACATCTATCTGAAAACTAAGAAATAAATTGATGGATGGATTAAAGATTCCCCAATAGGATATGAATTTTATTAAGGTGGGTTATAGGTGGCATGCCAAGGATTACTCTAAATTTGGCAAGGTCTACATTGATTCCTCGAAGAGAGATGTTAAAGCCAAGAAGCTTTCTAAATAGGACCCTAAAAATATATTTTTTGGGGTTGAGTCAGACATGAAAATGGGTTAAGTGTATAAAGATAAGTTTGAAAACTTATATATTATCCTTGTGATATTTGTATTTTGTAATGAGATCATCTACATAGTCCTTTACAATTTTTTGGATGAGATCAAGGAAGATGTAGGTCATCACATGCTAGTAGGTTTCTATAATGTTCTTTAGAACAAATAGCACAACCCTATAGCATAAGGTTCCCCATGGGGTGATGAAATAATAATTATTATGATCTTTAGGGGAAATCAATATCTAATTATATCTTGAGAAAACATCTATGAGAGATAACATCTCATGGCCAGTTGTAAGATCAACAAGTTGGTTGATGCTAGGCAAAGGGAAGTCATCCTTTGGACAAGCAAGGTTAAGGTCATGATTATCAACATAGAGGAAAATCCCCCTTATGGGTTTGGTAATGGGAATTATATTATAAACCTATTCGGGATAGTCAATGGGTTGGATGAAGTTGATAGACAAGAGGCACTGAAGATCTTCTTTGACTAGAAGGGTGATATGAGGGTGCATCCTACAAATCTTTTACCTAACATGCTTAGCATCAAAATGGATGATGATGTTATGGATAACTATGGAAGGGTTGATTTTAGGCATATTTTAATAGAACCAAGAAAATGTTATGCTTCAGTCACAAAGGAAAGAAAGGTAATCCTATTATTTTGAGGAATCTAAGGATTGACCAATCTTTAAAATGTAGGGGTTATCTTGAGTACCGAAGTTGACATCGATAGTGGATTTGTTCAACATGGTTTGGTTTTCAAGAAGAAGGTACTTGTGGATAGAATAATCCCCTACATCAAGATAAGTGAGAATGTAATCATCATATTGATGTTGGATAGTGTAAATGGTAGGAGAATTATTTTTTACCATTTTGGGATGAGTCGGAGGAAAGGTTTTAGTTTGGCCACCCTTGTTATAGGTTAGGGGACCCAAACTAATAGTATTGACTAAAAAAAATTTAAATGAGATGGTTTTAAAGTCCTTAGAATTTAAAAGATATGGGGTTGTTGAGGATAGAATGTCCTCATCAATAGTGGCGATGGGTTTGGGTGAATCGATGGGTTATTCTAGTGGGAAAAACCCAAGGCCAAATAACTCATAAAGTTTCTAGGTTTTGATCAAAGGTAATTCATGGGGACCATGTTCATAATGGTTGAGGCCAAATCCCTTTTTGGCACACCTATAAAGGTATAATTTGGATACTTTTGGTTTGTATAAATAGGATAAATTAGAGGTAAATGGTCAAGTAGAAGAGGTAGTGGAGGAAGTGAGAAGTAGATGGTCAAGTCCCCCATAGATGAAACTAGCTTGGTGGTTGGGAATCCCAAAAGGAATGATGGTTGTAATATTAGGATCATAACCAAGATTATGGTCAAGATTACCATACTCTTGAGGAGTAGGGAGGGCATCTAAGGTTAAAAGATGATACTCTCCTAGTGAGAGACATTGGAACATAGGTTTTAAGGGGTCCTTTATGGGGACTTGAGAAGAATGGATAAATGTAGTTGAAGATTCATCAATGTTAGGGGTGGAGTTATTATTGTTCAATGGTGAGGTAGACAAGAAAGGAATAATAATGTCATTAGGTTGATATGTCATGTTGAGAGATACAAAAGGACTTGACACATCAATGCAAGGTAGATGGGACACAACTCATAGAGCAAATTTAAGGGTGTTCAAGTAAGATGTTGTATTAGAACTTTGCTTCTATAATTTCGAAGAGATTTGTAAGCATGAAAGATCTCAAGTAGATGTGGAAGATGACTGTCCCTAAGGTTGTGGCCATAGTATTATTAAATGAATAGAGGACTACTATGGTTTTTGACATGATATTTTTTGGTAGATGGAGTTGGCCATAAGCATGAGAGGAGATAATATTAATACTAGATCCCCCATCAATCATCTCTATTTTGATGAGGGTTTGATTGATATATGCATTGATGAAGAGGGGAGGATCTGAATCATCTAGATGAATGGAGGGTATTTCAAAATATTTAAATATGATAAAGATGGAAAGTTGAAGAGCTCTGACAAAGGCTTCAAGAGGTTGTGGGTCTCTAGGTTGGACCTCTGTAGATTATAGGGCCTCTATCAGTGCTTGGTGGTGATGAGGAGAGTTTTTGATCAATTCATATATGCTCATCTTCACTAGTGTCTAGTGAAATTATTTTAGAACTACTTGCTAGATAGATTCTAAAGGGTTGGAGTGAAAGGCACCTGATGAGGCTAGAATATTCCCGTTTATAATAAATGACCTCATCTTACTCTCTCTTTCTATTAAGTTTGAATGCATTTTGTGACTTTTATTTTGATCTGATATGAGTTAGGATTTAATTACCCATATTTTTTTGATTATGATTCTAACATTTAAAAAGCTCTATAATTCCTAACAAGTGTTTTGGAAAATTCAAGTTTTGTAATAAAATAGGTCATCATCAGGTTGAAGAACAAATATGAAGTAGATTTCATGTTTTTGGAAGCATTGGAATCAATACAGCTTAGTTTTGAAACCCCACCACACTATTACAAGTTCTATAATTTTTTTAAACTTAGTTCCAAACTCTATATTTAGTTCTAGAATTATATGATTTAATTATGGTACTCTTGTAGATAAGCTCTAGAATTTTCATGGTTAGACATGGAATTGATAAGGATCTATTCAAAATGGCTGACGATCTATCAAATCAATGATCCTATTAATCAAGATCAGACTTCCAATTTCCATACTTGCAGATCTAAGACATTTATCACATAGTTGGACATACAACCACATCTTAATTTAGCATCTATTCAGGGCATGATTCAGTTCCATCATATCCATGAAATAGTTACAGCCATCAATGCACCACAAGAAGAAGAATATATATACAAACCTGGGTATTTAGGAGTAGGAATAATTAAAGAATAGAGGGATAAGGATAGATTAGTACACTTTTATAATACATAACATTTTATCAATATAATATCCATTTCTAATTTGAGAGAGAATTAAGTTGTTCAATCCTGTTTCTAGGCAAAGCAAAGACCCACTCCTCCAAGAACTAGGATCTTCATTTTTGGTCAGTATTTATATTTTATTCTCAAAAGTAAATAGATAGATCTGGTAAAATTATAAATGCTTCCAACTCCTTAAAGTTAAAATTTATTGTAGATTTGTCCTTGCAAGTGTTCTAGATTAAATTCTCATTTCTTTGCAATCATTTTCCAAGCATTCTAAATAGTGTGTTTATTTCTAGAAATCTATTTCATTCTACAAAAGTGTGCTTATTTCTAGCAATCTATTTCATTCTACAAATGTGTGTTTATTTCCAGCAATCTATTTCATTCTACAAAGGTGTGTTTACTTCCAAAAAATTCATTTCTGTAAAGTGTGTTTACTTCTAGCAGATTTTCATAGTTTGATTCCAATAAGGTTTTAACCAAAGAAGTCCTTAAGACATTAAAAATCTGCCAAAACAAAAGAAAAATACAAATACGTACAATCAATTACTAAATCATGAAGATTATTCTTATTTCATATAGCTTTAGACACATCCCTGGTTAAATATGACATCAACAGAAAGTTGATTAACTAAAGGGAATAATGACACCCATCATTTTTGGTATCATTTCCAGGGATCCACTAGTTGGAATTTTCTAATTAGGTGTCAACAAGAGCAACAATCATATATTTAGTAATTAAAGAAAATTTCCCTAAAAAGTTATCACAAAATTTATGAGTAGATCATGAGACTCCAAGGGTAGATTTCTCCCCAAAATATCTAAACAAGAATTTCCATCATCCTCTAGTTTAAATAAGGAAGTTGAGTAAGAATTGGAGGCACCATTATCTCCTATAAGACAATAAGCAAAATTTTCATCTTTGGAATTTTTGGATTAGTCACCAGAAGCAAGTAGAACTTTAGGGAGGATGATTATTTCTCAAGATCCATTGAGGGAAAGTTTTGATTCTCAATTGAGTATTCAACCTCCTACTCTTGACTTTTCACCATCCCCAAAGTAGACCATATACCACATTGACTGGGAGGAGGGACTAGAAAATACTAGAGAGATGGCACAAGAAGCTAGAAGAAAACCTGAGTGAACCTTTACCTATCCCATTCAAATAGAGGATGATGAAACCAATATGCAGAACATTTCACTTGCACACTTGCCCACATTCAGAGGAATGTCATCTGAGGATCTTGAGCAATTTTTGTTTGAGTTTAAAGTACTATGTCAGACTTATGATTACAAGATAGATAATAAAATACTCAAGTTGTTTCCATCTACCTTGAAGGATGTAGTGATGAGGTGGTTTATGGGATTAACATCTAATTATATTACCAAATGGGAACAAATGGAAACTGTCTTCTTAGACAAATATCAAGATTATTGTAGAGGAAGAAACTGAAAGGAAGAATTTTTCAAAATCAAACAGGAAGAAGATGAAAATATGGAAGATTATTTGGATAGATTCCTCTTTGTGAGTAAAAGATGTGGATTTTTACTTCAAGAAGATTTAAGTAAAACCATTTTCCTCAAAGGTCTGGATGATGAATCTAGGTAAACCCTTGATTTAACTGGTGGGGAAAACATTGCTCAATTAAGAATGGATGAAATCATAGAAATTTGTAAAAACTATTCAAGGACAAGGGGTGGACCTAAAAAGGGAAAAATGGTTAAAAATTCAAATCCAAATATGAACAAACTAATGGATGAATTGGAAAACTTTTAAATTGACATATTAGTTCAATTAACCTCCACCATGGATGGATTGCAAGCTAAAGTAAATTCCCAAATTAAACCATTAACCATGTATTGTCTTAGATGTAGGAAGAAGCATGCAATAAGGGAATGTCCTTTAGATAAAATAGAAGTATGTCTTGTCTATGAATCTAAATAACATGATACTCATGCTTGTTCTCTTCTTCCACTCATAAAAAATTAGCTCAAACAAGCCAGTACGTCATCCACCATAGAAGAACTAAATTTTATTTAGAGACAACCTAGCTAAGGATAGTTTATGTCAAGACCAACTCCTAATCCTTAGATGATGCCATGGGTAGCTCAAATAGTACCAAAAAGTTGGGGACAACCACCTTGGGTCCCTCAACCAACATGGAATCATCAGGATTGGGCAAGTTAATCTTGGTATACTTAGGGACATCAGCAACCTTATGCTGGTCAAGGAAATCCTTATGCTTGGGCACAACCTAGATGGGACCCTAGTAATTATGTGTAAGGGAAAATATATCCAAATCAGAATCAACAAGACATGATGGGATCTCCAACACAAAATCCATAGGCTAAAAATATAGTCCAAACATAAATGCTAGCACAACTAGTAGCAAACCCAAGAAAGAAACAAACAACTCCTGTATATGAAATAGAACCAAAAAAATTAGTTGATCTAAATGCAATGGATTGTAAAAACATTCAAACTAGATTTGGCAAAATAGTTAACAGTCCACCTGTTATAATCACTGAGATGACAGAAGAATCTAAAACCCCTAGTTTGTCTGCACCTAAGGAAGATGAAAAAGGAATTCTACTAAGATTCCATTTCTAGAAAGATTTAAAGAAACCATAGAAATTAAGGAAAATCTGAATTGGTGCAGGAACTAAGAAGATTGAATATTGAAATACCATTGTTATAAGCAATTAAGGATGTTCCAGAGTTGAACAAGTTAATCAAACTATTATGTTGTAAAAAATGTGGAAGAAAGAAGTACCCTAAGACTATTTAGGTAGATGGGAAACTTGTTGATTTATTAGCAGGAAAAATCCTACTTTCCAAATATGGAGATCCTAGAAGACCTATTATTTCTATCTCTATAGGCAATAAAGATATACATAACATTTTGATTGATTTAGGAGTAGCTATCAATGTAATGACAATGGATACTTTGAAAACATTTCCATTAATAGGCATACAACATAATAACACCATATTGTAGATGGCAGATCAGTCTATAACAAAACCAGGAGTTATTGAAGATGTGGTAGTAATGGTAGAATCATGGGAATATCCAGTCAACTTCCTTATATTGTAGCCAAAAGGTAAAATACTTGGTTATCCCATTATTTTGGGGAGACCATGGTTAGCTACAGTTTCTATCTTAATTGATTACAGGTCAAGTGATATGACTATTTCAAATGGTAAGAATTCTAAGCAAATTTCATTATATCCCTCTGCATGACCTTTTATTGATAATCAAGAGAAATTATGGGTTGATAATCTTGATATTAATGAGTAAAATCTGTCTTCTTTGGTTATGATAACATTGCAGGATCATGTCTAGGAAATAGAAGATATGGTTAATCCTTCATTGAATGAACATCAATTGTCATTGGAGCAGTCGGGATTAGTTTTGGAACTTGTAGAATCTATTATGGAACCACACCAATAACAATTCCCTGAAAATAAAGATAATTTTGCTCTAGAGGAATGAGATTTCTCTTGGGAAGAGGAAGGGTCTATAGCTTCAGCTTTACATATATGAAGAGATGATGAAGAATTTATATAAAATACTAGTAATGAGGAGTTTGACCTACAAGAATATAAGTATCATAACTCTTCCTACTATCCTTTGTCCAACATTCTATCTCAAGGAACATTCAGAGATGTTTCCACATATCATATGTTGTTACCACATGCCTATCCACTAAATACCTTAATGGAACCCTTTCAACAAATCAGTTCATCATATACTAGAACCAAACATGTTGAGATTTAACCAAGAATAATTTTGAATATTAATAATTGGTTAAAGAATGATGAAGAAGCCAAACTATTTGATTTTTTGAAGAATCATACTAAAGATTTTACTTGGGACTATTGAGACATGAAAGGAATTCACCCAAGTATCTACACCCATCACATTTATATTGAAAACATTAGACTAGTTAGGCAACCTCAGAGAAGGATTAATCTAGCCTTAAGGGATATAGTCAAACAAGAAATTGAAAAACTATTACAAGTAGGTTTTATCTACCCTATCTCAAATAGCCAGTGGGTGTCTCCTCTTGTAATTGTCCCTAAAAACAATGGAAAATGGAGAATTTGTGTTGACTATAAGGAAATGAACAAAGCCACCTTAAGAGATTATTTTCCCTTACCATTCATAGATCAAGTCTTAGATAACCTTTCAAGTAAACAATACTTTTCCTTCTTGAATGGATTTAGTGGATACAATCAAATCAAGGTTGTTGTTGAGGATCAGGACAAAACTACATTTACTTGTCCATGGGGTACCTTTGCTTAAAGGGTATTTCTATTTGTACTATGTAATGCTACAACAAATTTTCAAAGAGCTGTATTAGCAATTTTTATAGACCTAACAAATGACTATGTAGGGGTATACATGGATGACTTTACTATGCATGGAGATACATTTGATGATGCCTTGAAAAATTTGGACAGAGTATTAACAAGATGTGAACAACATCACTTATCTCTTAGTCATGAGAAATGTTTGATGATGGTTGATCATATTAGGACACCATATTTCAAAGATAGGAATTTAGGTTGACCAAAACAAAATCAAGATTATTTTAGACTTGCCTATTCCTTAAACCCCCACAGATATCAAGTCATTTTAAGGGCATGTTGGATACTATAGGTTCTTTATCAAGGATTTTAGTAAAATTGATGCCCCCATGTTTAATTTTCTTACCAAGGATTGTGAATTTATTTGGGATGAAAAGTGTTAATATGTTTTTGAATAAATTAAAGAGAAATTAGTAATTGCCCCAATATTGAAAGGATCCAATTGGGAGAAGCCTTTTCACATCCAAACTGATGACTCAAATAACTCAATTGGTGCAATTTTGGGATAGAAAGATGAAGGAAGAATGTATGTTATTTACTATCTTAGTAAAAATCTTAGTCCCATTGAAATAAATTACACTACCACTAAAAAAGAATTTATGGCTGTGATCTATTCAATCAATAAATTTAGACATTACATTATAGGGTACAAAATATTTGTACATGTAAATCACTCAGCAACTAAATATTTAATGACAAACTAGAGGTTGGAGGTAGAATAATTAGATGGTTATTACTTCTACAAGAATTTGATATTACCATTGTGGACAATCCAGGCAAATCTAATGTGCTAGCTAGTTTCTTGTCAAGAATGACCACTACAGGGGAGCAGGATCCAATCAAGGACAACTTTCTAGATGAAAAATTGTTTTTTATTTTAGCTGATACACCATGGTTTGCTGACATGGCAAATTATCTTGTAACAGGGAAGTTTCCTCCTTATTTCAATAAAAAACAAATAATTAAGTTAATCAAAACTATTGCATAATTTAAATGGTTAAATGGAATGCTATTTAAATGTGGTCTTGATTTGGTTTTACGCAGGTGTGTAAGAGAAGATAAAATCTTTGACATCCTCTGGGCATGTCATGATGAACCAAGTGGAGGACACTATTCAGTGAAAATAATAGCTCACAAGATACTTGGCACTGGTTACTATTGGCCATCTTTGTACAAAGATGTGAAGAGATATATCAGGTGGTGTGATCCTTGTCAAAGGATGGGATAGCCAACCATTACCAATGAAATGCCACTGTAACCACAAGTAGTGATTAAACCATTTGAGAGATGGGGATTGGATTTTGTTGGACCCTTTAATCCTCTTTCATAGGGAAAAGAGCACATTCTTGTGTGTACTAATTATGTAACAAAGTGGGTAGAAGTGAAAGCTTTAACAAATGCCACTAAAGAAGTAGTTACTGATTTCCTTTGGCACAAAATTATGATAAAGTTTGGAGCACCAAGAAGCTTAGTTTTAGACTAGGGACCACAATTTATGTCTAATATGATCTAGGCTTTCACAATGTATTATTAGATCAATCATAGGAAGTCATCTCCCTATTGCCCACAAGCAAATGGACAAGTTGAACTAATAAATAAAGAATTAGAAAACATCCTCACTAAAATAATTGAAGCAAAAGGAAGATATTGGGTAAAAAGACTACCTGAAGCTGTCTAGGATTACAATACAACTTGGAAAACCACAATAGGGTTTTCACCATATGAGTTAGTCTATGGGAAAAAAACCCTTGTTGCTTATTGAGTTTAAACTAAAGACATTGAGGATAGTAGCTAAGGTGGGAATTAAATTGGATGTAGCTCAAAAGGAGTGAATCCTTTAACTCAATGAGTTGGATGAATTAATAATGGAAGCACTTCACTAGATAGAGATAATCCAAGATCAAAGGAACTAATGGCATGATTCATATATCAAGGAAAGGCAATTAAAAGTAGGAGTCTGGGCATTGTTGTTTGATTCTAAGTACCAACAATTCAAAGGCAAATTAAGAACTAGATGGTTGGGACCTTATCAGATCGAGCAAATATTTGACAATGGTTCTATCTAGTTACTTCCTATTGATGGTAGTATAAGAATACTCTTGGTCAATGGACATAGGATAAAAATTTATATTAAGCTTCCTACTAAGGATGAATTCTTGAAGCAGATTGAAGCAAATAAAGAATTTGATCATATGGGAGAACCCAGTTATTCCAAAATGATCAAATAATTAGATGAAAAGATATAGAATAAAGAGAAGAGGATGAAAACCAGTAAATGGCATTCTCTTCCCCAAAAAAAGAAAAAAAAAATCTCAAAGATCAATTGAAAACCAGTGATGGTGGTTGATCTTTTCAAATAAAAACTTCTTTGGAATTCTAATTATTTTCTAACCATTTGCTTTTTTTACCTTTTAGGAATGACAAGTCATCATGATGGAGGGATTACATCATTAAGGATGGTAATTATGTTTTTAACTTGTTAAGGGTTAGATTGAAAGTTTGCATGTGTGTTTAGACTTGATTTAAAAAGATTAGTATGATAAGTCATCTATTATACATCATGATTAAATGTGCAAAATCATGAGAAGGACATTGATGATGGAATAAGCTGGTGGATAGTTATAAAGAATCATTATTATTATTAAATCAATAAAGTAAAAACTAGCTACAAAAAAACTTCAAAAGAGATATAGTGAATTAAATCTTTCATTTCTGAAATTGAGTATAATAGTTTTATAGCAAAATTTGCTAGTTCCATAGCTGAGTACAGTAATTTTGCAATCAAATTCCTTAGTTTAGCAACTAAATTTACCAATTTTTCAACCAAAGTCATTAGTTCCACCAATAAGAGAAGCAATCTTTAGCTAACCTACATAAGATTACAGAATAATGAATCATGGGGATTAAAAAGAAGTTAGAACTAGAGGATGATACCCAGCTCCTTGCAAATGAAGAAGTAGCAACTATCTTTCAATAGGCAAGATGGTTGGAGTTTTTGAGTAAATTTAAAAAATATAACAATGAATTGGTAAGAGAATTTGTTATCAATTTAGAGAAAACAAGGACAAAGATTATTAAGATTTTCATTCTTTTTTCTATGAGTGTAATAAGTGAGATATCTAGAATACCAATGGTGCATGTCCCAAACCCTATCAAAGGGACATTAAAAGACCTAGTTAAAACCCTACTGAAAGAGGTGGAAGCTAAACCCTAGTATATTTATAACATAAAGAAAATCATCAAAGGAGTCAAAAGGGCTAGCTTGCCCAAACTCTTTAACAGAGTATCATTTTAGATAGTTAAGTATTTAACCTATGATGGACAATTTGGGTTAGTAGGAAAAGAAGTCTTGAAAATCCTCATACAAGTTAGATATGGAGCCAAAAATCTAGAATATATAGTAAACCTTCTAGGGTTTCTTTTTTATTCCATCCATATAATGGCCCAAAGGTATTCTTAGGGTGTAAGAACAATTAGACATCATGTGTTAGTGCATTTAGTATGCCAACACCATTTCCTTTTAAATAAAAATGGGGAAGAAATGTGGGAAAAATTTGTTAGAAATTTTGGGCAGAACCCTAGTATTTCCAGAAGAGCAATATCAACTCCTCCTACCCCTTTAGTTCATTTGGAAACTAATACCACTATTGAGGAAAAGAAAGAACTAGGGGAAGAGGAAATACCAACAAGAAGAAGATCTAGAAGAAGAGCTAAAATTGTAGACCCTATTGTGCCTTCTCAAGAAATTACTTCTTTTGCAAAAGCTACAGAAGAACTAATACCTATCTTTGATAGTGAGGGTTCACTTAGGCCTGAGCAAAAGGAGAAAATTAGAAGAAGATCTAAGAGGAGACCCATGTCTACAAATTTTGAGGCTCCTCAAGGAAGGAGACATCATAAAAGGTCCAAAGAAATTCTAGAGGAGATGAAAGAACAAGAAATGCTAGAAACTAAAGCTATTGATATTTTGGGTAGCATGGCCATGACTCCTCATAGACCAAGCTAAACAAAAATAAATAAAAATAAATATTTGAGGAACAAGTTTTCTAAGAAATGGATGAGACATTATCACCATCACATGTAGAAGATGAGAAAGCATCTTAGAAAAGGAAAGGGAAATCCCCTCTGGTGGAAGAAGAATGCTTAACTCCCCATGAAATTTTAGAAAAAGAACAAATTCAATAGGGTAAATAGGCTCTATTTTTGTCTAGAGTAGAGCTCATTATCAAGAAAAAGGATGATGAATTAAATTTACTCAAACTCAAATTAGAATAGAGATAAATGCTCCTAAATAATTAATAAACCAGTTCACAACCAAGACTGGGGAATTAGTAGAGATTAAAAGGCAACTGATGGAGAACAAGGAAAAATGTACAATTTCTAGGAGACAGACTGTTGTGTCAATAGTCTCTGCATAGATTGAATTGACTTATCTACCACTCAAGTAGTTATGGGATGATACATGTAGAGAAATTAGTGTAATCAAGACATCTAATAAGGACTTGAAAAGAAAAATGGAGGAAGAAAAGAAAGCAAGGAAAGAATGGGAAGAAAAATTTTACAAGGAGAAAAAAGATAAATATAAATATCTTGTGAAAATACAAATAGTTTGCATGATGAGTGAGAAACTGCTTACATACAAAAGACCTTCTCCTACATATAGTATGTTTTTAGAGGAATAATTCACTCATTGGAAGTTGGCAAGGATAACATGTGGCCTTCCACATGAAAGAAAAGATGAAGCTAAGTTCTTGGCATATTACTCCTTAGCCAATGTAGAACAAAAAAATCTTCTCTATGAATTTTACCTCTGTAATTTCCTGTTGGAAAAAAATTTAGGTTTTATGATCAATTTGTATGTAGGGGAAAGCCATCTTAATGCATTTGTCTCTATTCTTCAAAATCAGATTGCATGGAAAGAGAGGGAGTCAGAGCATCTATTAAAGGCTAGTTCATCTGGTCTCTGTATGAGAATTCATTATGGTAACCCATTTTCCTTTGCTACATTTCCAATCCCATGCATTTAATGACAAGTTTAAGGAACCTTATATTTTCAATTTATAGAAAAGCATTAATGCCTTCACCTCTTATGAAAATGCAAATTTTGATAATATCTATGATGCATGTTTGAAAAGATGGGAATTTCTCCCTATGGCATTGAAAAGAAGGGAAGTAATATCCCCTTCAAATTTGATTTGGAGTCTAGAAAGGGCAAAATCTTTATGTACAATAATTCTTTAGATCAATGCAACTCCCCTGTGTATATGGATAGGAATGCGAACAAGGCCACCTCTACTTTTCACCCCCATATCTCCTTGGCAAAATAGAGGACCTCAAATCCCACTCAATTTGAGGAATGGAAAAGAAAAGTAGAAGCAGGAGCAGGGTATAGTACCTCTGAATCAAAGCATTGGGATATTCAGTTCTAGCCATTTAATTTGAGTAATCAAATGGAATGCAGAATACAATCTCAAATTTTAAGAGTAAAGTTTGTAAAGGGACTTACAAGCAAGTAAGTATGGGGGAAATGATGAAGCTAGAATATGCCCATTAAAAGTATAATAAATGACCCCATCTTACTCTCTCTTTCTATTAAGTTTGACTGCATTTTGTGACTTTTATTTTGATTTGATATGAGTTAGGATGTAATTATCCATCTTTTTTATTGTGATTCTAACATTTAAAAAGCTTTGTAATTCCTAACAAGTGTTTTGGAAAATTCAAGTTTGGTAATAAAACAGGTCATCATCAGGCTGAAGAACAAATATGAAGTGGATTGCATGTTTTTAGAAGCATTGGAATCAATACAACTTAGTTTTAAAACTCCACCATGCTATTACAAGTTCTATCACATTTTCAGACTTAGTTCTAGAACTCTATATTTAGTTTTAGAATTATCTAAATTAATTTTGGTACTCCTACAGATAAGTTCCAAAATTTTCATGGTTAGACATGGAACTGATAAGGATATATTCTAAATGGCTGGTGATCTATCAAATCAATGATCTTATTAATCAGGAGCAGACTTCTAATTTCCATACTTGTAGATCCAAGACATTTATCACACAGCTGGACATCTAGTCATGTCTTAATTTAGCATCTATTCTAGGCATGATTCAGTTCCATCGTATCCATGAAATAGTTATAGCCATCAATACACCACAAGAGTATATATATATATATATATATATATATATATATATATATATATATACAAACCTAGGAATTTAGGAGTAGGAATAATTGAAGAATAGAGGGATAAGGATAGATTAGTACATTTTGATAATATAAAACATTTTATCAATATAATAGCCATTTCTATTTTGAGAGAGAATTAAGTTGTTCAATCATGTTTCTAGGCGGAGCAAGGGCCCACTCCTCCAAGAACCAGGATCTTTATTTTTGGTCATTATTTATATTTTATTCTCAAAATCAAATAGGTAGCTCTGTTAAAATTATAAATGCTTCCAACTCCTTAAAGTTAAAATTTGTTGTAGATTTGTCCCTATGGCTGTTCTAAATTAAATTCTCATTTCTTTGCAATCATTTTCCAAGCATTCTAAATAGTGTGTTTATTTCTAGCAATCTATTTCATTTTACAAAAGTTTGATTATTTCCAGTAATCTATTTCATTCTACAAATGTGTGTTTATTTCCAGCAATCTATTTCATTCTACAAAAGTGTGTTTACTTCTAGTAAATTCGTTTCTGCAAAGTGTGTTTACTTCCAATAGATTTTCATAGTTAGATTCTAATAAGGCTTTAACCAAAGAAGTCCTTAAGACATTAAAAATCCCCCAAAATAAAAGAAAAATACAAATACTTACAATTAATTACTAAATCGCTAAGATTCTTCTTGTTGCATATAGCTTTAGACACATCCCTGGTTAAATATGACATCAACAGAAAGTTGATTAAATGAAGGGTATAATGGCACCCATCAGTACCCAAAATGGATATTTTGGGTTGCGGTAAAGGTGAAGGTGCTTGAGTCTAGTTAGAAGTTTGAGGGGTAGAAGGATGTGTCCATGGAATGGACACTTTGGCATTTCTCTTATCTTTTTATTAGGCTTGAGATTGAGTGACCATATAAATAATGTGGATGAGGGAAAACATTGGGCTAAATGGTTGCTTTGGTTCTTCCTCACTCTTAGATGAGAGTATAGGATTGGGTAAGTGTTAGATAGGTTTGTTTGGTGGTTAGGTTGATGATGGGATTAAGAGATATTCATTTGATAATAGATCATCCTCAACCCATAATTTATGGACAAGTGCTTAGAGAGCTTTGTAGTTCTCTATATCATCTCTAGGTGTCTTATGGTATGAGAAGATTAAAATGTCATTGAACCAAGATGGTTTAGGACTTAAAAGGTCAAAGGGTTTGATAGGTGGTAGGTTTAAGAAAGAAGTTTGTAACAAACTGTGTAAAATGGTCAAATAATATTTGAGCAAAGTCATTAAGGGTGATGGGATTTTGGTGTTTGGGTTGGGAGACTTCTTAGAAGTAGGTTTCACTACAAAAATTATGGGTGGTATAATAGTTTTGGTAGGTGGGTTTGATTTGGATTTCTTGGTGTTAGATGGGTTTGAGGTGGAAGGTTTAAAGGTGAAATATTTGGAGTTGGATGATTGAGATGATGAAGGTTTTGAAATAGGTGGGTCAGTAGAGGTAGAAGTTTGGTTAAGAATAATGGAGAGTTTGATGATTTAAAGGGGGTAGGTAAAGGTAGAATAAAAGGAGGAAGTTTAGTTTAGGTAGTTTTGGGAGGGTTTGTTTTCTTGATATAAGGATGAGCTCCTAGGATGGAAGAAGGATGAGCTCCTAAGATAGAAGAAAGATGGGGTCCCAAGATAGAATGTAAGAGGGAAGTGGGTGGTATGATTCTAATTCTAGATGGGATTTTGGGTTGCTTCACCTTCTTGGTTGGTTTGGTTAGGGTTTTGTTTGGTGGACTAGATGGGGTGACGTCTAACTTAAAATATATAGCGGATAAGGATATAATTAGGAATCATCCCTAGGTTCTTTATAGGTTTGATTTGAGAGGTGTAAGGTGATTTGATAAGTCTAAATGGAGGTGGTTTGGATGGTTCCACCATGGGTTTAGAGGGAGAGGTATTTTATGAAGGGGTAGAGATGATGATAGGTTTAAGGGTAGGTGTGGTTGAATATGGGGTAGATGAAGGTGAAGTCAAAGGTTCATGCTTTTTTTGATAGGGGAGCCCAAGATGGTGTCAAAATGTGGTTTGATCTATATTGGGTTGAGAAGAGAATTATAGGCTTTAGACTAGTCCAGAGAAGGGTTTGTAAAATAGTTTTCTTCCTTGGCCATTAGATTCAAAGATTAGGCCATAGGTTGAGGTAAGGGAATGGTTTCTTCACCCTTTTCCTTGATGAAAGGTTTTAGGGTTCAGTAGGATTTTTCTTCCATAGAAGGAGTAGATAAGGTGATCTCTCTTTTTATAATGGTTTCTGGAGAACGTAGGTGATTCATGATTGGGGGAAGGTGTGATGGCAATGGTTACCTCCTTTGGTATTTCTATCAAAGGAGAGGTGGGTAAGTCTATTATCTCATTAACTGAAGGAAAGGAGGTGGTTTGTTCCTTTTTTTGGGTATCCAAAGGAATGGAGGGTGATTTTACCACTTTAATAAGTGGAGTGGAGGAAGAGGTAGTTAAGGTAATGGTTCCTCAATGATAAGTTCACTAATAATTACATTGATTATATGGGCCTCATAAGCATGAGATGATTTTAGTTTGTTATCATCATGGTGGATAAAAGGGGAATGATTAGGAAAAGGTTATCTAAAGATGTTGAGTGATTGATTCAGGGGTGCATTGGGATTATCCAATATGAGCTCTCCCTTATCAATCAATTTTTGGATAATGGTTTTGAAGGTGCTACACCTATAAACATCATGTCCAATGACATAATGGAAAGCACATAGATCACTCTCATTGATGGGGAGAAGTTGTATGATTTTGTATTTTAGAAACTTGTCCAAAACTGAAGCATATGGCTCCCTTATTAAAGTGTATTGTTTTAGGGTAGCCTAGTTTTGATTTTGGGTTTGTTGATTGAAGGAGTTATAGGAGTTGGTTTGGTTGACAATTAGAGGTAGAGTGGTTTTAAAGACAACTATGTTTTTAGTTTCATTTGGTTAGGTGTTAGGGTGGTTAGATTGGTTGGTAGTTTTAGATGGGGAAGGGTCACTAGATTTGAAGCTAAAGTTTTTATTTCTTAGTTTAAACTTCCCCTCATTGATGGCTCTAATTTATAGTTTGCATGCCATGGTGAAATCCTCATCCAAGGTTTTGAAGGTTTGGACCTATAGAGTAGGGGAGATGTGTTTGGCACAAACCCAAGAGAAAAGTTCAATCAACTTGGGTTGGGGAAAAGAGAAAGAGAGCTAGTTGATAAGACCTCTCCATCAGGATATGAAATTAGCAATTGATTCATCATCAAATTGTCTAATGAAGTAGAGGTCAGTAATGGAGACCTTCTTAGTTATATTGATTGAGAACTAGTCTAAAAATGTTTGGGTGAGTTAGGATAAGGACAATATGGAGTGCTTAGTGATATCACTATACCAATCTAATGTTGGTCTAGATAAAGACATAGGAAAGGTGCAAAGGAGAAGAGCATTATCATAAGTAATCAAGTAACTAGAATGTTGAAATGCTCTTAGATGTTTTTGGGGGTCTTTTTTTCTTTGTAATTTAGAAAATTTGGGTATTTCCCATTGAGGAGGGTACATTTGGATAGGTATGGGTGCGTGAATAGGTTCATTATAGATTTGGTCATAAGATAAGAAGTTATGAGCCCCAGAGATAGATGACTCTAGGTTGGTCATTTTATCCATCAACATTTTGACCAAATCTATTTGGGGTTAGGGAGTTCCATAATTATATGGTAAGTTTTTTTGAGGTTAGGTGGATGCAATATATGGGTAACTAGTAGAAGGTTGAGAAGATGCTAGATGTTTGGATGTGATTATTGAGGGTTGGGATGATTCCACATAAGGGTTAATGGGTACAACAAGTTGGGTAGAAGGTGCCACATATGGATTAATACGCACAAGAGGTTAGGTGGAAGGTGGAGCTATGTATCCTTTCAGATTAGTAACATAGCATGGGTAGGGTGTCATATGTATTTGTTGAAGGATTTGATGTGGGTTGGTTGGGAGGTATGATCAGATTGACAGATTAAGGAATTGATATGGATTGGGTTGGAGGTATGAATGGGTTAATTAGTTGGGGGTGAGTGGTAACTATGTTACTAATAGGTGGAAGGGTAAAAGGTATAGAAAGCACAACATTTTGAAGTGGGGTAGGGATTGGTGTGTTGGTAATGACAAGGGGAATAGTGTCAATATGGGTAGAAGGTATCCCAATAATGGGTGGAGTATGTATAACAAAAGGTGAGGTTACCCCTATGTTGGAGGGGTTATTGGTTAGTGTAGGGGTGTTTGGTTATTAGTTGGGTTGTTTTATTGAGTTTGGATGGAGGTAGTGGATGGGTTATTAGTGGAAGAAGATGTTTGAGTGATCATAGGTTGGGTAGAGGTAGTGGAAACAAAAGTATCTCCCATAAGGTGGATCACTAGGAGGAACCAAATCAGGGGTGGGGAAAGATAGGGTGTTGAGGTAACATTGAAAGGCCACAATGTTGTTATCAAGGAAGGTTGTAAAATATGCATCATCTTAAATAACTATTAGAGGCATGGTAGGGATAGTAGGAGGATAGGGAGAACCATCAACATCTGAGGTATACTCCATGGAGGAAGAAGAAGAAGGTGGCTCTTGGTTGGTTTAGTTCTTCAACTGTTATCTAGTACAAACCATGTGAGGAATAGAAATAAATAAATGAAATTTGAGAACTCAAACACAAAGTAAACAAAAGAAAAAGATCTCAAGGTAATTAAAAACATACACTAGAATGTGTTTAAAATATTAGGGTACCTTTTATCTCTCTTGTGGCTTATGCCTTAGTTGGACAGTGTGAAAAATAACTTAGTTTGTAGAATAGGTACTAGAAAAGAAGTCTATGGTTGGTTTCAGGTGTTTAAGGCTCTCAAAAAGATCTATGCTGGAAATCAATATGTGGCTTAGTATTGGGTCCTACCCCTTCTCTTTACACACTACAAAGATAAGGGTATCAGGTGCTTAGCTAGTATATATTGATTTCTCGAGTTTAAACTCAACAAGAGAGCTAAGTTTTAGTTTTTCTTCTTGGTAATGATCTCCAAGTAAGATAGCCAAAGGGTGAAGGTGAATCACTTAGATATGAAACCCTAGTAGAGACTTATGTCAATTGTTATGATGTTTAGTTGATATAAGTGATTTGGTTTTAGTGAGTGAGAATAAAGGTGAAACTATAATTGATTTACTTAGCTTTTAACTCTAACTATGTGAGCTAAACATGCAAACAATCAATGTACGCAAGGTTTATTTTATACCCAAAATTTTTTTGATTTATTTATATGAGCATAGAATAAGGAAGAAAAGGGAACCTAGATGCTACTAGGTCCCACTAGGCATGCCCTACTATTTCTCTTAATTTTAGTTGATTTTATTATAAAAGAAGTAAGAAACTAGATATGGGTATGGTATAAGAACCTATTTGTTTTACACACGTAATCTAGATGATTGTGAAGTTATCCTCTTTATCTAAGGAAGATTGATCTGTAGAAGAAAAAATACTAAAACAAAGGGGTTGTTAGGTAGATAGCAAGGTGGATTGCCTAGTGTGAGCTAGATCCAAGAAGTGTGAGCTTACTAGGAGGTTGTCAATCCACTCTCATAGAAAAATTAAGTTGAAGGAAATAAAGATGAAGTATTTGCATTAAATGACATAAAAGATTGAAAGGGAATTCAAGAAGAAATAAATGATTGATAAAGGAAATAAACTAATTATAGTAATAAGTGGGTCAATACTAATGCTAAATAGGCCAAGTTGGGTTTAGAAAATAGGTGGGAACTCTATGAATAGGTAGAAAGATAGAAAGTGAAATTTTCTTGAGGGTAAGTAGGTGGGAATAGCTTATTATTTCCTACCATAATGATCATCAATGATCAGGGTGACTGTCGATAGTTGTTGTGGGTTCTAAGAAGTGTTACAAAAAAGGGATGTAGAATTGGTCAATAAGTGTTTGGATATTTGGTTATGGTTAGGGGGTTATAAGATATTATAAAGGGTTTAGGTCAGAAATTTAAACAATTAGAACTTGAAAATACTTAACTGGTTGTTTGATATTTGGTAGCTGATCTAGGAGTGATTTGGAAAGAGTAATAGTAATTTGCTTGAAGAGAAATTTTGGTAAAGGTTTGGGTCTCTATCGTAATTTCTAACTTGCTGGAGGGAAGACTTGTAAAGAAGTTCTTGATGCTAGAATCTCCTAATGACTACTGGTTAATAGCTTGATTGCCTGATTACTAAATTTTTTGGATACCTAGATCCCTTTTTCACCTCTTGCTCTTGTCTTTTATAGGTAAAATAGATGTAAGTGTAAGTTATAAAAGGGGTGAAACTCATTACACAAATTTTATTATTGATGCATTAGCTCATTTCATGAATTTAATTATGATGTGTTTAGGTTCACACATAGATCAATTTTGAGGGCTCAAGTGGTAGGGACCTGACCATCAATTCTCAGGGTGATTTTTGGTATTCAAGGTGACCATTAGTGGTCAAGGGTCAAATTTTAAGTTAGGTGAAAAGGTAAGTTACTGGGATGGTTTAGATAGTTAGGTAACTTGAGTCAGGTTCATGGTTGGATGCTGGGTAATGGTCTAATTCAGGGGTGTTTTTATATCTAGAACCATTGTGTGTAGTTTTTAGTGTTAGTTGAGGTTAGTCCACTTCAATATGAGGTGTTAGTAGGATATCCCTAATACGTTGGAGCAAGAGGAAATCACATTAGACCTTGGATTGTTAAGTCAACCCTCATTTGTAGTTGAAGATCAAGATGATAACTTGAGTGAGGTTGATGAAAGAGACATCTCAAATTCTTAAGATATGTTATTTGATGAACATAATCATAAGACATTTGAAGGGTTGTGGTAGAGGTTCAATCCAATAACAAAAAATTTATAAGGATATGGTCTTTTTAAACCATCAGGTGAATGAAGTGTAATTTATCCCAAGGGCCTAAATGAAGTCTTCATGCAAGGCTTTCTCAAGAGTGATGAACAACATCAAGCAAGTGATCTTATAGTCCAACATAAACCAAGAATGGAGGAATTGGATTAGTATGCCTTCATTAGAGACATGTTGATTCTTTTTCATCCACTGGAGGGCAAATTAGAAGGATAGGCCATCAAGCTACTTGGTTCACCAATTCTAGTTGCTCCAAAGTATGGTATTTTTAATCTTAGTTTGTTACAAGTGCATAATACTAAAATTTTCCCATTTGACCTAGGAAGGATGTGATTTTAAATTATTGTAAACTATTTTATATATTACATTAGGTTCATGATTGTCTCTAAGTTCCTTTTTCCATGCTTGTTTAATAGGTTAGTTCTTCTTTCTTTCCTACAAGTGCTTGTATGCACTTGACTTTTCTTTTTTATTGTTCTTGTTATCCTTTTTGCTTCAAAAGGAAGTTTTAAAAATGGTTAACCTTGTCAATCAAATAATTATTATGTCATTCCCAATGGATTAGATAAGGCAAATGGTCTAGGTTCTCAATCATAGCAAACATGCTTCCCTATGAGTCACCAAAGATGTTAGCCAATTTTGGCCCACATACAAAGATTTTTCCTATGATCAGTTGAGTAGAGTTCTTGATTGATCAAAAAATCAAATTACTTGAGAAAAGTTATAGATAGAATGAGTGGTCCAAAGATCACATAAAACTTTCAAAGTTTTTGAAAGACTTTAAGTATACGTAAAGTTTAGTTTGTCAAAATTTGTGAAAGCAATTTTCCATGGTGGTCATAGCATTAAGGAACATGAAACAAGTTTTCACAAGCCTTAGAAGTTCATTCAATCCTTGGAGATTTAAGAACCAATTCAAGAACAAGATTTGAAGGACTAGACCATCATCAAGACATCAAGCAAAAATGGATGGGTCAGTTTAATTATACATTTAATAAATACACATAAGAATCCTCTTAGAGTCAAATAAATGCATAGACATGATGCTCTTCATTCCTTGAATATCTTTTACAAATTTATTGACTTGATGAGTTTTCTATCTCAAGTTACAAGAATTTAAAGTTGAAAAATCAAAGTAAGACATTCATACAAGTGATAAGTTAAAGCCTTGAGAAATAACCATTAGATTTCAAACATTCCAAGATCAACAGTTAGTGTTTGATTAGATCATAGATCTATGACATGCATGAGGTCAAAAATTCAAGAAATAAATTTTCACAAACATCAAGTTAAAGCCCTATGAAATAGTCACTTGAGTCAAAATGATCTAAGATCTAATGGTTGGCATTCAATCATGCGTCTAAGATCCAATAGAGCTTGGACAACCTAACAGTGTTAGTGGGCCCCAAAGATCCAAAATAGCATGTTTAATCATGGATTCAAAATTGATGATGAGATCAAAGTCAAAAGGTCAATGAATCCTAATAATGAATACAAATATGATAGGTGTCAAGATCTCAGGAGATAAAATAGAGTTGATAAGTCAAGGTTAGATATAATGGCTCATCTTTAATAATATATCAAGGATCTAATGGAGTGTAGATGACCTCAAGTTGACAAGTAAAGGATATAACTATAGCTCATGTTAAATCATATAGGGAATATCTAATGGTGTGAGAAGGGTAAAAAGTTCAATAGGCTCAAATCAATAAGGGACAAATAATAAACAAGATCAAGTTTAGGGGATTTTTGATGAAGGTTGATGAAGTTGTCTTCAACCTAAGCAAAGAAAATATATAAGAACTGAGCTCAAATAGGATCCAAGTTGAACCATAATGGGTACATAAAGACCAAACAATGCCATTAGAGCTTTATGGAAGAAGAATAGGTCTTTTAAACCTAATGTAGACAAAAGGGTGGCAAATTGTTGTCTAATTGAGATCAAACACCTGGTGAGATTCATTTATCGATATTAAAACTATAAGAAAACTAATAAATGGATTGGTTTTCATCTATATTAAACCTAGGTTCAAATATTAAAATGAGGGAGATATGTGCAATTATGAAGAGGCTTCTCATCCTTTGACATGGCCATATCTTTGACAAATAACCACCTAAAGCAGACTTAGCATGCCCCTATTATATTTAATAAATGAGGATTTTATCCTCATAATGAAGACAAGTAGAGGGTGGAGTAGGAGATTAAAGTAAGAGATCTGGTGGTTAGAGAAGTAGTGGAGCATTCAATTCTTCTATGATCCTTTAGGGATTTCCCTTTTTTAATAGGATCATGACTCATCATGCAAAACTAATTCTTGTCTTCTGGTGCACCTCTAAGCTAATGAAAATAACTTTAAGACTTTTAAGGCTAAGGAAATTTAACTTCTTGATGATGGCTTAGTCTTATTAGACCAAAAGATGGTGGAAAATCCCCTAAAAGGTGGTCAATCAATTAATTATCTAGGATGGCATGCTACCTCTTCTCTCTTCTATCCCTTCTACCATATATCCCATTTCTCTTCTCCATTGTAAGGGTTCATAGATTTTAGAATTTTAATCTTTATAGGAGAAAATGTTACTTATTTAGACTCTTGAAAAAGGGTTCTCATTTTATTAGGCTAAACCCTATTAAAATATTAGAAGAACTACCTCTTGAAGAAATAAGATTAACTCTTTGCCCACCTCTTGCCTTTGATTAGTGTTTAGTATGCTTGTGCATGATGAAATTGTGAAGGAGAATCTTCCTAGTTCATTGTCTTTTTGATTTCCTTTTTTATGGTGTTTTCAAGTTATTGTAGGTTTTGATTAGTGTTTTACTCAAACCTCTTCTATGAAATACTTATGCAATCAACTAGTATGTGAGGTTGTGTGAGCTAACATTTTTTTGTGTTGATCTAGTGTGGGTTCAAGATTATGGGAGTCTCCCTTTAATTTTGGTGTATCACCTGGTTAACTTTCTTAGGAGTCCTTTCCCCATTTTATAATAGTTTTTCCCTATAGTATCATTAGTTTAGGTGATCCATCAAGATAAATCTAGCCTTCTCTAGAGGTTCAACCCCATCATAGGTTACCCATAGCCTGGGGTTGTTATAATATTATGGTTTAGTCAAAGGAAGCCCACATAAATCCTTTTAAGGGTTAAAATTAATGTCATAATATAATCATTATATGGTGGTGTTCATATTTATTCAAACATATCTCAGAAGACCACCAATGATAAACTTACTTTTGGGTCCAAATTCAATTTTGAAGAATAACATGCCTTTGATCAAATTATTCAAGAATTTCCATTAGTATTTGTGGAATGACCATCCTTACCATTAAGAGATTATAATTCATCTTGTTTAGGAAAACTTTAAGATCCAATCAAAATAGAGGACTTTATAATTGTAGGGTAATTCAAATTATTTTCCACCATTTTGGAGGACGGTTTGACTCTCCTCATAGAAGACATTATAGAAGCTAACATTGAGATTATAAATGACCCAAAATGGATCAAATTAGGCATGTACCTCACTGAAGAGGAATGTAAAATCTTTACAACCATTTTGAGGGAATTTGTTGACATCTTTACTTGGGCCTATTACAATATGTTAGGTTTGGACACTACCTTAGTTGTACACCATCTTGTTGTACATATTAATGTCAAACTAGTGAAGAAAAAATTATGCAAGATGCATCCTCATATTATTTTAGTAGTAAAGAAAGATTTGGAAAAACTCTTAGAAGTAAGGTGCTTCTAACTAATCAAATACGTAGACTGGATCTCAAATTCTGAGCCTATTAGGAAGAAACCAAAAGGAATCAAAGTATTTGTTGATTTTAGAGATATAAACAAGGCCTTGCCTAAGGATGACTTTCTTCTACCAGACATTGAAATGATAGTTGAATCCACAATGGGGTATGAAATTCTTTCACTTATGAATGTAATTTTAGGATATAGCCAGATTTAAATAACACTATAAGACAAACATAAAATAGCTTTCACCATTCTTTGGGGAACATTTTATTATCAGGTTATTCCATTTGGTCTAAAAAATGTTTGGGCCACATACCAAAAATCCATGGCAATCATATTTCATGATATGATGCATGACATTGTTGAATACTATGTTGATGACATAATAGGTAAATCTATGTCCAAGACCCTTGCCAATCACCCAGCTGCACTATGGAAAATATTTGAGAGGCTTTGTAAATACAAGGTTAGAATCAATCCTAAGAAGTGCATTTTTGTGTCGCTTTAGGAAAATTTCTAGGTTTCATCATCTCTCACCAGGGTATTAAAGTTGATCTTGCTAGAGTATAAGCCATTACTAAAAAGATTCCACTTTATAATTTGAAACAACTCCATAGTTTTCAAGTTAAAATGTAATCTATCAGGTGATTCATTTCAAAAATAGATGATAAATTCTATCCTTTTATGTACTTACTAAATAAAGCCGTCACATTTCATTGGGATGAATAATGGTAGAAAGAATTTTAGCACCTAAAGGAATATATTTCTAATCTACCTATTTTGTTACTGTCAATGATAGGAAAGTCATTCCTACTATACCTATCTATAATGGATAAAGCTCTGGGGGAACTTCTAGCTTAATATGATGACAATGGAAAAGAACATGTCACGTACTATTTAAGTTGTACACTAGTCATGTATGAACTAGAGTACATGCCCATACAAAAAGTCTATTTAGCTACAATCTTTATATCATAGAAACTATGGCACTCAATGATTAATAAAAAGACCATAGCTATTTACAAATTAGATCCACTCAAGTATCTCCTATCCAATATATATTCATAAGGTTTCATGGCTAAATGGATCATGATTTAAAGTGAGTTAGAGATATAATACATCAATTAGAAGGCTTTAAAGGTATGAGTACTTATATATCATCTTGATGAAGCTCCCCTTATAGATACTGAACCCCTCACTTTTTAATTCCTAGATGATTCCATCATGACCATCACTAAAACACCTCCTAAAGAGCATCACTGGAATCCATATTTTTATCGATCATTCACATCATATGGATCAGGAGAAGGCCTATTATTTTTTAAACCACAGAGGTATCTTATCCCTAAATTATTTCATATCAGATTTCTTTATACTAATAATATGTCTAGATATGAAAGACTTGTTGTAGGGTTTTATTAGTCAATATAATGGAATATTTAACATCTTATAATTTATGATGATTCTTAGTTAATCATCAATTAGGTTATAGATCATTTTTAGTCCAAAGGTAACAAATTGGTGCCATACAAGTCCATGATTGACACTCTCAAATAATAGATCATTGATATACAATTTGAACACATACCAAGGGCTAGTAACATGAAAATAGATGCCATGTCCACCATTGTATCTTTGATCTACCACACAAAAATTAAAAATAATATCAATTCCTCATTGAAAATATTCTAGCACCTTCTCATGAAATTTCAACCATCACAATGATTTATGATATTGTTGGTCCAAGATCTATATGGTATTCAGACCTATTTACAGACCTACATGATTATATCATGCCCCTAGACCTATCACATAAACAATAAAATGCATTTACCCACCAAGCCTCGTGTTATACCTTTCTTGGCCCAACCCTTTACCACCATAGCTTTGGTGGAATTTTTCTTCGTTATTTAAATTTAGCAAAAGAAACATTAACATTATGGAAAGCTCATGAAGGATAATGTGGATCCCACATCATTAGGGCCACCCTAAACAAAAGGCTCCTATGTATTGGTTATTATTGGCCAACTATAGATGCATATGCAACTGCTTATGTCAAATGGTGTGATAAATGTCAAAGGCATGCCAATTTGATTCATGTCCTAGACAAAACACTAAAACCAATGCTTATATCATGGTCATTTATAACATGGGGCCTCAATCTCATTAGGAAGATTAACCCAACCTCATCTGATAACCATACACACATCCTTACTGATACTAAATATTTCACTAAGTGGATTGATTCTTTACCCCTCACTTATGTGACTAGAAAAAAAAATTCCAAGTTCATTTTCAACCCTCTCATCTACTGCTATGGTATCCCATTTGATATTATATCTAATAATGGTGGATCATTGAAGAATAAGGATGTCAAAATTCTTTTTGTTGAGTATAATTTATATTTCATATTACCCATAAGGTAACAAATGAGAAGAAGCATCCAATAAAACTATTGTCAACATCTTCAAAAAGATTGTCAATGATGTTGGTTATAATTGGCACCTAAAAATATTCTACTCCCTATTAGCATAACACACTAATTACCACACCTAAATAGGATCCACTCAATATTCCTTAGTTTATAGCACTGAGGCCATTCTTCCCATTGAGGTCAAGTTAACTTCTCTATGTATCTTACTGAACCATGTCTTAGATGATGAAGATTTCCAAATAACTTACCTATACGAGCTAGAGTTACTCTATAAGGAACATCTGACCATTATCAATAACATTCAAGCATATGAAAACAAATTACATGACCACTATAACTGGTGGGTCAAACACATAAAGTTCAAACTTGTGTCTCTTCTACTCAAAGAAAACCAAAATAGTACGATGACTAATATAAAGAAGGGAAATTTCAAACCCAATTGGATAGGTCCATACATATTTGTTATAAATTATGGCTCTAGAGGATATAGGCTCACTACACTAAATGGATTTAAAATTGATGAGCTAATAAATATCATACACCTCAAGCATTACTTCACTTAAGAGACCTAAAGAATTGTCTATGAGGCTCATTTACATTGTACCATATCATCATCCTTATTTTTACCATACCCTATGTATACACATAATATTTTCAATCTTTTTTTTATTACTAACACTTTGCATCCTATAGGAACCCATCAATTTTTAATCTCTCTAAGTGCATGCCTTAAGGGGTGCACCAAGAAAAGGGTGGGTAGACCATTGGTGCTTCACAAGATTATTTTCCCCTTTTCCACTTGTTATCTACACACTTGTATCCTAAAACCATTAACCATAAGATTTTTATTTTATGTTGTACCCATACCAATCATTTGATACATTTTATCCTCTTATTCCTCACCTAAATCCCATTTTTTAGTCAGCTATACTAGGTTTAGTAGGTTGACCCTGTACAGTTTTGGGGTATTTGTCAATTAGGAGCTAGTTAAACTTTGGCCGACCTAATTCATGACCTAGTGAATTATTATCCAAAATTATGCTAGGTCAGCTAGGTTGACCCTATCGACTGATATTTTTGGAAGGATTTAGGGTTAGATACACCTATATATACAAGTTCATTTCCATCATTTAATAAGGAGAAGTAAAAAAATAAGTAAGAGCAAATGAACATCTAATTATTGACCATTATACTTGATAAGTAAAGTTTAAGGTTCCATAATTTCTTTGGAGATATAGATCTTGTATTATGGAGAAGTCTTTTTGATGAATTGATAGGTTGTGTACTCTAGATCTGAATTGTCTTTATCAACCTTACATACCACAACAACCTCTTGTGAAGTACCTTGGCCAAGGGAGAGATTGAGGCTCAACAGGTTCATCTTCAAAGGTAAGTATTCCTAATTTTATTTCTCCTTTATAAGAGTAGATATATATGCATTTATGCTTATATTCCATGAATTAAGATTATATATATATTTATGTGAGTATATGTCTTCTATGCATGTTTAGTTTTATTGTTTATAACCCCCACTTTGTGTCAAAGCTTTGGTGAGCACTAGATTGGATTTACTTTACTTTATATTAGAATAGGTGAAATATCAAACCTAGGACTTTCTTAGGGTTATTAAAAGATTTTGTTAAACTAGAGGCTTTAAAACCCTCCTTATCATAGTGTATTGTGATAAAATATCTCTTAATTAGGTTTAGTAGATCCCCATATTGGTCATGCTCCTGCTTAACAATTGTGTTCCCAATCAGAAGTGTAGGTATGCTCTATCTTTTCTGAGCCAAGATTGATTTATAGACATGATGCATTTTTATTACAAACATTCTAGTGAACCTGACATGAATCTAACCCTTGCAAGTTTTGTTTGACTTATTTCATTATTTTACCATTTTTATTATCATATATTTTCAATACTAGGTTGACAGTATTGACATAGTTTTAAATTATATGCACAAATTTAACACACAATGGCATCCATATGACTCTATTCTTTTTTTATAGGGTTTTTTAAGGTATAGGATACTAGATCAATTCAATAGACATAGTACAAATTTTCAAACTTTTAGACATATAGTTCAGACTACTAGGTCAAACTAGTTGACCCTGTACTTTTTAGACATCTGGTTCAACAAGTTAGATTGACCCAGTTAACCTTGTACATTTTAGGCACTCAATAATAGGTTTCTATAAAGCTTGGTCAAACTAGTCAACATAGTTAGTAATATTTATAAGCATTTATCAATATTATTTAACAATAATCTCACTTCTTTGCATATTCCAACTCATTAAGGTTCTTTTTTATCCTTCTTTATCTTTCCTTACAATCTTACTTTTCATAGTTTATAGTTTTAAAACTACCCCTATACAGCCAACTAGATCAACCCTATCGACCTATTTCTATATTTTATGTATTATATAGATAACTAGGTTAACTCTATTGACCCTATTCATTTTTAAACTTCTTTCTTCCATAGTATAGAGGTGACACTATCAACCTTATTCTATAATTTATGCATACATTTTCAACTACATCAGCACTGTACCATGTTTCAAAGTTTGAATTAACCCTTATATGTTAGTAATTAGCTCACACTTTCTTTTCTTGTTTCTTGTATGCTTAAAATAGATCATATAGTCTAATTATGAGGTTTTTAATATACCATTTATTTTCACTATTTTTTATTTTATGCACGCATGACCAAATCACAAAATCTTAACAAACACTTTAACAATTATCTACACAAGGCATACCTACTCAGATTTCATCACCAAGGGTGAAGCTGATTTGGTTTTCTAGCCATGTATATACACATGATTATTGGTATATTTTGGATAAGCACTTGACAACTTTATCACTACAGTGTGTGAAGTGAGGGGGTAGGCCCCAATACCAAGCATATACCATTCCCAATACAAATCCCTTTCAACCCAGACTTCTTAAAACCATCTTTAGATTTTTTTCTAGTTATTTGATTATAACCAACTTACTATCACATTTGAAACTAAATTTTAATAATATAACAACATTCAAGTTAACCACTTAGTTAGCTTTTACTTTTTAAGGTGATTGATTGCTCTTTATTGAACTATGTGTTGTATTACAAAAACTTGCATTCACCAGTGTTGGTGCAAGGTTTTATGATATTTTCCTAAATTGGATCAACCTAATTGATCCAATTTGTTGTTTTTTTCCTTTCAATTCTTTCTTTCCCAAGTACTCAACAAATTATTCTTGTTTCAATGTATAGTTATTTTAGTTGACATAGTTTATTAATAAGCTATTTGATTTTCCATTTCTATTGTACTGGGTCAACCTAGTAGACCCTTTACACTTTTTAGCCTCTTTTTGTTGTGCTAGGTTGACCCAATTGACCTTGTACCATTTATAGGCACTATTTCCTATGCTATGTCAACCCAATTGACTATATATAATTGTTTATCACTTCTTATTTCTTTGATTTTGTATTTCCTTCAACTTGTTTAGTCCTTTTCCTTCATCATGGATTTTCTATTTGAATACAACAGTGACTTGAATTAAAAAAACATGATGATCTTTACCAAACCTCATATGGTCTCTCATATGCATAGTAGGGATCTTTTCTTGGATGAGAGTAATGTTCACATAACCACTCACATAATGAATTATAGGACCCATCCTCATACCTCTTCACAATGTAATCCTCTCTTTTCCCTACAAGACCAACCCAAATTAAAGTATACCCTCAAAATTCTCTTTTTATCTCTAAATTTTCTCAACATCAAGGAAGGATCCTTATACTATTTACCATCTTATTATTAGTGGTCAATCTAAAGAGCCCCATTCACCTATTCCCACATTATCAAATTTATTTAGAGGTACTAGTTTCTTTGATTCTCAACTCTTCCCTTGATTATGATGCCTTCTCACACCATGACCTCTTATTATTTAAATTCTTCCAACTTCATGCCTAGTATCTCTACTAACATGATAGGTTCTACATCTAGTGAACCTCTCATTAGATCTACTACCTTTAATCCTTCCACTAGTGCATCATTTTCTACTCAAGGTAATCATGTTTCTAGTTCTTCCTCTTCTCATCCCTTCAATAGTTCATCTTTTGCTTCACAAGAAAAATTTGCCACTAGTGCCTCACATTCAAATAGTTCTTCTCAAGATCCTATCAACACCAATAGTGGTACCCAAGCCACTAATACCAAATCTAATGTCAATAATTCCAATCAAACCCACCAACTCTGGTTACAAATTCTCAATCAAATGAATACTTTTCAAGCTCATAATAAAAATCAAATGATGAGAATGAAAAATCACCTTCTCTATTTTCAATCTCATCCTCAAAAAATGGCTTAGGGCACACATAATCAAAATTTTCCCCCTCCTCATTTTCTATATTTTCAAGGAAATTTCATTCCTCAACCTCCTTTGGTCAAAAAAACTATTAATCATATTCAAAATGAACCTTTTACCACTCAAATTGATAATATTGATATAGGAGGTATCACCCCTACAATTTGTTATAATGGATCAACTGATCCTATTATTCATCTCAAAACATTTGGAAATATTTATAAGGATTGGGTAAAATTGAACACCTTCTTTGCTACCAAGTTCTTAGCCAAAACTCTCATGGGTGATGCTTTATATTGGTACAACCTACTTAAAACTCATTTTATTACTATTTTGAAGGATTTAGTGAATGCTTTAGTTAAAGAATTCCAAATTAGTGATCTTATCGAAAATGTTTTGGCCTATTTCATATATTGTAAGAAACTTGAAGATGAAACTACTCAAAATTTTGTTAAAATGTGGAAAACTTTTTCAAACAAATGTGAAAATAATGTGTCCGATGATAACATTTTCCATCTCTTTACCAATTCTCTTTTTCCTAAGTTATAATATCAGGTCCACACTCTCTCTCCACATACTTTAGAGGAGTCTATTGACCAAGATAAATTTCAAGATTTCCTTATACATCAATTCAAGCAACCTAACCTTCTATGAGTCCTTGTTTATTACTTAAGAACAATAATCATAATACTGTCAATGATGGTGTCATAGATTATTATGATACCATTCACAATATTCAAGTTGTCATTCCTACCTATTATTTAGAACCAACTCCCCCTCTTCAACAATTCACCAATCCTCATTTATCTTCACCTAATAACATTAATGTTCACAAACCTCTATCTTCAATTAAGTTACTTAAGCATCTACCTAGGTCTCTTCTATGATAACTTGACCTTACTCATCCTATGAAGTCCTAGTATGATACTAAAAAGTTTTGTTGGTTTTACACTAGTTGGGGTCATTCTCATGAAACATGTAGGTAGATCCATAATTTAGCTATAGATTTTCTTGTTGGTCCTAATTTTGATCAAGATTCTATCATTAATAAGTGTCAATAATCCTATGACACTAATTTTAAAGCTTATGAATTCATAATAAATCTCAAGCCTTAAATCAAGATAATGCTCACTTGGCTATATATAAAGACTCTATTCCTAATCACCAACATTATCAGGACAACCAAGATAAGCCCACCCTTTCCACTAAAAGTGTAGAAAGTCTTATTGACTTGAATCCTAAGGATAATGTGGTTAACATGACTAATATTCTAAGGTTGGTTGCTTTTATTAATCCACAACCTATCTACACTCCTCCATTATCCCAAACATTTCGTGTTATCTAGTATTATTATCCAACTCACTTAAATGAGTTGGGGAAAGATGCCCTTATACCTTCGATGATCCAATTCCAACTCCTTCCTTGGATAACACTTTTGATTCTATTTCTACCATCCCTCCATCTTCTAACACTAATGATAATCAAGATTCTTCTTCTACCAATTCTCAAAATCAACCTAAACCAACTACTTCATCTTTTCAACATAATTTATAACCTTTTTCTAACCCTTCTCCTTCTTATCAACATAAACTCAAATGCACTTCAGTTCTTCCTTCCAAGGACCTCCTTAATCATTATGCACCAATTTATAAAAACAATCTTATGGGTTATGATGAGTAGGATCCCATCATGGAACTCACTAATTTCCCATCTGAAATTCCATTTATTGAGAATATGAGGACCTCTCCATGTCATAGAAATTATCTTATGCAACTCTTGTTTAGAATGAACATCCCTCATCCTCTCCTATTAGGATGTTAATCAACCTTATTTAGATTAGAAAATAAATTATTAAAATAATGTGAAGAGATGTCCATACATGTTGACAAAATAATGGACACTTCTCTTTCCTTAAAATTTCTTATCACTTAAATGATTCTTGATGATATTTTGCTCATGTCGATGATCCTCCTCTATTCATTAGTGTCTAAATAGGTGATATCCAAGTCAAGAATGCATTGATTGATGAGGTTTTTGGCACTTGTGTTTCTTCTCTCAATTTTATCAAGACCCTTGGATATTCTAAATATAATCTCAAGTCCACATGTAGCACATGTTAAGGATATGATTAAAGGTGAATAATTCCTTTAGGTTATGCATGGCTACTTATTACTATCCCACATATCACCATTCATTTGAAAGTGATGATATTTAACTTCCCCTTTTCTTCTAACATCTTGCTTGGTAGGTTGTGGAATCCCCATATGAGATCAGTTACTTCTTCTACCTAATAATGCATTAAATTTCCTCACAATGGAGCTATTTATAAGATTCAAGGTGACACTAACCTTTAGAATTTTGATTAATTCTAAGATAATGGTGTCTTCGAAATTCCTACTTTTGAGCCTTTGCCTAGTGTTTCATTCTATGAGTCTCAATAATTTTGTTAGATGGTGGAGCTTGATCTTATTGTAATGCTCAGTTCCCTATAGGGGTGTGTGGTAAGGTTTTGAGGTTAGTACCCTTGAAGCAAAATTTGTTAAAAATGTATTGTAAAATATTGTAATTTCATAGTAAATCTAGACCATTCACTATTAGGTCACGGATCTAACAGTAGAAATTATGTTAGTGAATTTTTTCCCTAATATGTAACCCTCTTTTTGATATGAGGTAATTTTAATCATGATGACATAATGCATGTGAGTCAAGAGTATATTTTATTGGATGTATTGCAAGTTTTTCCCTTTATTTGTTGGACTAAATAATAATAAAGACTTGTTATTTCTATGTGGACGTAGCCCATATTGGGTGAACCACATTAAATTTATGTTTATACTATGTTATGTTTTAAACATTTTATTTCCATCTATAATTCATTAATATTTATCTATGTTCAATATTCCTAATAACTAGTATCAAAATTGAAGGTTTATTTGGTAGATAAAATCACAAGAAAAGAGGGTTCCTAGTTTGAGTGTGGACAATGGTGAAATAAGGCATGTTTAAGGTTAAGAAGTTCAATAGACAAAACTAACATCTATGGAAGATGAAAATGGAGGACTATCTATATCATAAGGATCTTTTCCTACCATTGGGTGGAATAGAAAGAAGTCGGTGACTATGAAGGATGAATATTGGGAGGTTCTTTATAAAAAAGCACTAGGAATAATATAGTTGTGCTTGGTAGCATTAGTGGACCTCAATATTTAAAAATAAAAGATAACATCAGATGTGATAAAAGCATGGGATATAGTGTATGAAAAAATCTTAGCCTCCAACATGGTATTTCTTATAAAGCATTTCTTTAATCTAAAAATGTCAAAAGGTGGGTCTGTTACTTATCATTTAAATGAATTTAACATGATCACAAATTAGTTAAGATCTATAGGAGTAAATTTTTATGATGAGGTTAGGGCTCTTTTGATTCTGTGCTCATTGCCAGAAAGTTGGAATGGCTTGGTCATGGCTATGAGTAATTCTATTTTTGGTTTAAACACTTTAAAGTTTGAAGATGTTATTGGTGTTATTCTTAATGAAGAAATGTGATGGAAAAGCACAAGTGAGACATTAGGTAATGATTTGAATATGAATAATAGGGGAAGATAAAAGGATAGATGAAAGGGCCCAAGGAATCATGGTAAGTCTAAGAAGGGTAGATCCAAATCCATAGGAATGTTGGTGTGCTATATTTGTGGGAAGAAAGGACACATTAAGAAATATTGTTGTTTTTGAAAAGGAAAACAAGGAGATGGACAAACAAGATAAAAATTAGGAATCAAATGTAGTAGGTGATGTGTTACAAGATTCTTTAATCCTAAAAAATCATAATATTAATGATTCTTGGGTGTTATATTTAGGGGATTCATTTCATGCTACACCCCATAAAAAATATTTTCAAGTCTCAAGGATATTTTGGATAGGTTTATTTGGGTGATAATGAACCATATAAAATCATAAGAAAGGGTAAGATACATATAAAATTATAGAATGGAAACAAATGGTTGATGAAAGAGGTGAGGCATGTTCTTGAGTTGAGAAGAAATCTAATTTTAGTAGGGTAGTTGGGAAGTGAGGGAAACACAATTACATTTACATAAAATTCATGGAAGGTCACTAAAGGATCACTATTAATAGTAAAAGGAGAGAATGTAGGTACATTTTATTTATCTAATGGTAATGTTGAATCTTCTATTGCTTTAGATTCTATAGAATTGGATACAAGATTATGGCACCACAAACTTGGGCACATGAGTGAGAAGGGGATGCAAGTTCTCCACTCAAAGAATTTATTGCCAATTTTTGAATTAAGTGGTTTTGAATTTTTGTGAACACTATGTTTATGTAAAATATAAGAGAGTTAGATTTATCAGAGTTGGGAGGATAAAGAAGGATGAAAATTTAGTGCTTGTGCATATAGATGTATGGAGATTGGATCATGTATTATCCCTTGGTGAATATTCTTATTATGTTACTTTTATTGATGATGAAACTAAAAAAACTTGGGTTTATTGCATTAAAAAAATCTAATGTTTTTGATACTTTTAAAAAATGGAAAGCTTTGGTTAAAAATGAGATAGGAAATAGGTTGAAGTGTGCTAGATTAGACAATGGAGGTGAATACTAAAATAAATAATTTGATAATTATTATTCATCCCATGGGATTCATAGAGATAAGATAGTTAAAAGAACACCACAACAAAATGGTGTGTTAGAAAGGATGAATAGGACAATCATGGAGCATGTAAGGAGCATGAGATTACATGCAAGGTTTCCCTTACAGTTTTGGGTAGATGCTATGGATACTATTATTTATTTAATAAATAGAGGGCCTTCAAATAATTTAGATGGTGGTATTCTAGAAGAAGCATGGACAAGTAAAAAGGTAGATTATTTTTTTTAAAGACTTTTAGTTGTGAATCATTTGTCCATATTGATAAAGAAAATAGAACCAAGATTTAAGTAAAATCCAAGAAATGTATTTTTATTAGATATGGATTTAATGATTTTCATTACCATTTATGGGATTTTAATTAGGATTAGAGATGTGATATTTAATGAGAAGGTCATGTACATATATCAATTGTAGGGAAAGAAATGAGAAAAGCCAAATATTGAATATTTAGTACTTGATGAAATCATTTGAAATGAAATTCCATAAGTGCCAAATAATCAAAATTTGCAACAAATACAACAACAAAAATCACCTCAAACTCTTGCAAGTGTAGTTAGAAGATATACCAAAGTAAGTAAACTCCCTGAATAATACTCTCCTTTATTATTTATTATTGACTGATGGTGGTGATCCAGACAGCTATGAAGAAGCAATGCAAGTAGAAACTAGAAAGAAGTGGGAACAAGGAATGAAAGATGATATGGAATCCTAGGTACATATCCAAACTTGGGACTTGGTTCAGTTTCCTAAAGGTAAAAGAGCATTATGGAATAAATAGGTTTATTGGTTAAAGGAAGAAGATGGAGGAAAAAATAGGTAAAAGTCTAGACTTGTTATAAAGGGGTTTTCACAAAAGAAAGGTATATATTTTGACAAATTATTTTCTCCAGTAGTTAAAAATGACTTCAATAATAACTATTTAAAGTTTGGTAGTAGTAGAATATTTGCACCATGAATAGTTAGATGTGAAGATAGATTTCCTTCATGGTGACTTAGAGGAGGAAATATATATCGAGAATCCATAAGGACACAAAGTCAAAGGTAAGGAGAAAATGGTGTGTAGGTTAAAGAAGATTTTGTATGGCCTAAATAATCTCCAAGGTAGTGGTATTTGAAATTTGACATGTTTATGATAGAATAAGGTTATAATAGATGTCATTCTAACCACTATTTTTACTTCAAGATATTAGATAATGACATATATATTATCTTGTTACTGTATGTAGATGACATGCTTGTTTTAGGGTCTAAAATGTATAATATAAATGAGCTCAAAATAAAACTAGAAGATTCATTTATAATGAAGGATTTGGGTGCTTCAAAACAAAACCTTGATATGAGAATAACAAGAGATAGGAAAAATAGAAAATTGACAATGTTTCAAGAAGGTGTTAGTCAGGTTTAATATGTAAGATGCAAAACCAGTGAGTACAGATTTGGGAGTGCACTTCAAATGAAGAAAATAACATTGTCCTAAAATGTAGGAAGAAATTAATAATGTATCCAAATTTATATATGCTTCAATAGTGGGAAGTTTAATGTATGCTATGGTGTCCACTAGATTAGACATTTCTTATGAAGTGGGAGTTTTTAGTAGGTTTATGAATAATCTAGGGAAAGAGCATTGGGATGAAATCAAGTGGATTCTCAAGTACTTGAGAGGGAAAAATGATAGATAGTTATGCTATGAAGGGTTAGATGTTACCTTAAAAGGATATGTTGATGTAGACATGGATGGAGATTTAGATGGTAAGAGGAGCACCATAGGTTATGTATTCACTATTGGTGACACATCAGTTGGATTTAAAAATTTTAGAAAATAATTACATTGTAAACTATAGAGGTGATTGATATGGAAGCAAAAGTTCATAGAAGAGTTGAGGCAGAAGAAATAAGATTGTAGGTCGTATATTATAGATAAAGTGTGATTCATTTAATAAAGAACTTAGCATTCCACTCAAGAAACAAACATATACAACTCATATATCACTTCATTCATTTAGTTTTGTAGGATGGTTAACTGAAGTTGGAAAATATCCATACGAGTCAAAATCCTATAGATATGCTAACAAAGGAAATCACTAAAGAGAATATGGAGAGTTTTTCAGCTTTATTAGGACTTCAAGGATAACAAGGAAGATGAGAAACATGCCAAGGTCAAAGTTTAGAATAAATTCCAAGGAAGATTTGTAGTGGTGGAGTTATAACAATTAGTTTTCTAGTGGGAGATTGTTGGATGGTGGGGCTTGATCTTATTTTAATGCCTAGTTCCTGATAGGGGGTGTAGGGGGCTTGATCTTCTCTTTCCTTAGAATTTACTATCACTTATATTATTATTGATGAGATTATACTTTGTGAAAATGATCTTCCTATATTCATTAGTGTCCAAATAGGTGATATCCAAGTTAAACATGCATTGATTGACAAGGGTTTTATAACCTATTTTGCCTCTCTTGATTTTATCAAGACCCTTGGATATTCTTAATGCAATCTCAAGTCCACACACATGAAACACATGTAAATAATATGATCTAAGGTAAATTCCTCCTTTAGGTTATGTGTTGCTTCCCATTACTATCCCACCTATCACTATTCATGTGAAGGTAATGATATTTAACTCGCCCCTTTATTATAACATATTGTTTGGTAGGCTGTGGACTCACCATATGAGAATAGTTACTTCTTCTAATTTCCAATGCATTAAATTCCCTCATAATGGAGCTATTTATAAGATTTAAGGTGACACTAACCTTTGGAATTTTGAAAAATTATAAGACAGTGGTGTCATCAAAATTCTTACTCTTGAACCTTTGCTTAGTGTTCTATTTTGTGAGTCTTAATGATTATATTGGATGGTAGAGCATGATCTTATTTTAATGCCTAGTTCCTAATAGGGGGTGTGGGGGGAAATGCATCCCCCACACTAGGGTAATTTTGGGGGTATATGTGGTGGAACTTGCATCCCCCCTAGTGGGAGTTTGGGGGAAGCTCCCTCGAAGCAAAATTTTGTTAAAAATGCATTTTAAAATATTGTAATTTTATAGTAAATCTAGAGCATTCACTATTAGCTCATAAATCTAATGGTAGAAATTAAGTTGGTGAATTTTTTCCTTAATATTTAACCCTATTTTTTATATGAGGACATTGTAATTATGATGAAATACTATGTAAGTGAAGAGGATATTATAGTGGATGTATTGCAGGTTTTTCCCTTCATTTTTTAGACTAAATAATAATGACTGACTCTTTTTATGTGGATATAACCCATATTGGGTGAACAAAATTAAATATATCTATATTTTGTTGTGTTTTCTATATTTTATTTCCATATTTAATTCATTAATATTGTTGTGTGTTCAATATTCCTAACAGATTTAGTTTTTCCATTAATTCAACTTGAGGTTACAATGGGCATCTCAAACTCATTAGGAACATTCCTCCTAACCTCTTATATTATGATGATGATGATGAGCTTGATGATATTAACTTAAAAACTTAAAAATTAAAACTTACAATCTCTTGCCTCATCTCATCTCTCAGCTTCTTACTTCTTTACAACCTTATTCTCATAAACCTCCTTGTGATGATATCCCCACTATCTTGAATAAGACTCACCAATATATTCATCACACTTCATCAAATGATAAAGTCATCTATACCTATGTCATTGATATTCACACACCTAATTATGATGATGTTCATTCCTTCTATGATTCATTCTTAGATGATCTTGTTTAGGCTTGTGATGCTAAGATTATTCATTATCATTCTTTTTTACTTGAGTCTTTTTGTGTATCTTCCCATATTACTTGATTTATAGTTCCTAATTTTATTATTTTTCCTCTTCATCATAAGATAGAGATGTTAAAAACATCTCTAGTTTCCAGGGAACCTCATAGGAGTATGCTCATGGATCATGCTATGATTGGGTCTTACCACTTTTCTAGGTACCCTAACCACCATAGCTTACTTATCCTTGAGATGCATATAACCCCTCTTTGACCTTATGCAAACCCCACCCCTCCCTTAGAAGATCCCACATTGGAGCCCATTCCTTTTCCTACTATCACTGAGCCCATTCTTACTCCCACTATAGTTGATTCCATTTTTGCTTCCATTATTGTTGAGTCTATCCCTATTTCTTATCCCATCATGGATTTTATTGATCCTTATTTATTTTTTTCCCCACCATCACCTTCTCTTGGTGATGGTTTGTTTCCTTTACCTTAGATGGCTCTGTTTTCCAACAAATAGGGAAACAAGTCTTCTCTAACTTCTTCCAATCCTATTACAACTCCTCTTGTGATTAATTCTTCTAAGTCTACTCACATGTGTATCTATTGCTTCCATGGAATAGATAATCCTTCATCCACCCATTATCATAAGCTATGACAATATATCAATATTTTATGTCCTTCTTCCCTTTATTTCTCAAATAAATCCATACCTCCTTTGATGATATTACCTAATCAGATGCTCAAGTAAGGAGAGGTCTATTATCTCTAGCATTAATGTGGCACCCATCACACCAATCATTACCACATCCTTCAAAAACACATTAAAGATCACCTTATAGCTATTCTCACCCCTTCTTCCATTCCTCTCATAAGTTTTTCCCATAAGAAGGCCCCTCCTTCTCCCATGGTTCCACATCCTATGGTTCCATCCCCTCTTATGGTCCCTTCATCACCTTTTATTTCTCCACCAGTGAATCCTTCACCTATAGACCTTCCCTTACCTATGGATCCTTCTCCACCTATGAGTCCCTCATATATGGATCCTTCCCCACCAATGAATCCCTAAAACTCCTATAGAATCTACTCCCATGCATTCCTCTAATCATCCCTTAACTGATATCCCTCCTCAACATGATCCATCAAGCATTATTACATTTTATTTTGAGGAGATTATATGAGAAGTATTTTCCAAATTTTCATTGAAGATAGATGAGACACTAGTTGCAAGTCACCCCCTAGCTTCATAAAGATGTATCAAATTTTTTGGATAATGTGTATGGGAAAATCTATCAGTATTTATGAAAACATGTATGGTGTTCTTTAAATTTTCATTTGGATTAGATGCATGATCTAATCTTATCTTTATCTATCTATTATATCATTTGACACTGTGTCAAATTATTATGTATCTTACATGGTGACTTTACCTTCACACTCTATATTTATTATATTATCATTCATGTTAGCATATGGATGTTTTATTTATCATTACTTTATCTTTATTTCTTGAGTCTCCTTCTTAAAATCTCCCTTATTTTCTCTTCATTATTTTTTTCTTTCTTATCTCTAATTTTCATAATTAATTATCATTGTGACTTGGTTATATAAACCTTGTTCCCTTTAGTCATATTCCCTTTTGCCATATGATCAGTTAGAAAATAATTAATCTCATTATATTCTCATTTTCACTGGTCCACTTTGGATATCCTTTTCCTCTTCTCCCTTTTTCTCAAACTAAGCATACATGATTTAGAATTAAGATCACATGCTAGTTCATTGTTAAGCCTAAATGTTCTAGTCAGTCATGTCTTTGGTCACTTAGCTTCCTTTAGCCTAAGCCTAAAGCTTATTCATGTGTATCACTTTATCTCTCATGATTGATCATTCCAAGTTTTCATGGAGGAGGAATATTAAAAATCCTTCAAAAAATTTAAAATCCAAATCATTTAAATAAAAAGTAATGATACAAAAGGTAAAAACATTCAAAATTCTTTAAAAATTCCAATCACCCTAAAAGTATTTAAATCGCATCTTCTTCTTATAGTCAAAGATTAAACTCTACAATTGGCATCATGATAGATATGAGGTCCTTTGGGATGTGGTAGGCCAGTAGATCATAAAAGGAGAATAAAAGATCTTTTAGTGCTATCTAATTTCTCATGCAAGTACCCAATATTATTAGTAGATAGATGGCTCTATAAGGGGTCCTAAGGAATGGGGAACACATCATGGGAAGCTAGGTCCATTTTAATTTCCTTTTACACTAATATACCTTCATAATTTGATCTTAGTAGCATGATTATTTGCCTACAAATATTTATGTCTATAGAGAATAGGTTTCCTTTGCACATTGAAGGTCACTAGTCAATTAGTGTCTTATCATGTCCTTAATATGCCTCTTATCTCCTAATGTCTTCCCATAAGATGACTATGTCATGATTTTTACATTCCCTACATTCCTCGTATTTCCTCTTAATAAATATTGTTTTTGTTCATTGATCACTCCCTTTGGGATTTCATTTGTGAGTTGCATTATAATACCATCGATAAGACCTAGAACTCCTAAAAAGATACCACATTTTCACCTTCCTATTACCCACATCCATTTTTTATCATATTTTCCCATTTATTCCACCCTAGTGGTGTTACCTTTGTGAAGTTACAATTTAAGACCATGGATAGGACCTGGCCCTCACAATATTTTCCAATAATAAAATTCATTATCAAAATTACATAGGTCAAATATGAGATTAGACATGATTGATTATGAAGTTACATATCATTGAAATACTTCCCATCTTGATTATATATATTTTATAATTAATTTCTCTTTCACTTTTATATTATTATTTTTTGATTGCATGTAAAAATCCAAGCATTTCTTGAATATTTCATACTCCCCAACTTGAATTATTGTGGTAAATTGAAGACCAAATTTTTCCAATTTTGCTTTTCTCTTATACTTTAAAATGTGATTTAGTATGATTGATTGATTTAATTGATTTGTTTTTTCAACTTTTTTTTAACCATTTTCCATTTTATTACATTATTTTTCATACATCCAAACATGATTTAGTGTGATTTTACTTGTTCTAATTTGGTTCAAATCTTTGTCTTGGTTTAAAAATAAACATTTTTACCATCTTGTTTACCATACTTTGGTTATTTATACTTAGTCATTTTCATGTTATTACACATTTCCCAACTTGAAATAGTGTGTAGTACCTTTTCTTTATTGATTATATTTTACCAGGTCCTTTTAGCATGTTTATTTTTAACCATGCATGAGTCCTACATAATGCTAGAAAAGAAACCATTACTCATATATTTCTTATAACATATATAACAAATATATAAATACATGTGTTAAAAATAAATATATCCAAGCATCCACAACCAAAACATAATGCTAACATATACAATCAAGATTCAATATGCCAAGATGATATATATATATATATATATATATATATATATATATATATATATATATATATATATATATATATATATATATATATATATATATATATATATATATATATGTATATGTATAATGAGTTTTCATACAAAAATACAACCATATACAAATTTTATCTCTATGGTTGGGCCCTATTCTCCCTATCTCATGGCCTAACCACACTACTCATAAATGTCTCAGTCTGACTCTTTTGAATAGAATTTTGTAAAGAGGCCATCTAAGATATCATTCCCAACACCTACCCCTATATATGATCTACCTAAGCTTTCACCTATGACAACTAGGCTAAGGTCACCAAATGTGTCACTCTCTCTTGCTCCTATACCCTATCATATGGGTTAGGGCCACTGCATGTGTCTCTCTCTCTTAGGCATGTTCCTGTGTCATTTGTGTCACCATAGCTAGATGTATGGCTCTCTCCTTAGCTAGGTCCTACCATGCCCATGTCTCTACTACACCCATCCCTACTAGTGGCTACATCCCCTCTTTGTGTGCTTGCAATAGCCTCATGGCCTATCCAACTAATCTAAACTAGCTTACCTAACCTAGGACAAATAGCCTATCCTATAGTGTAGTAGGGTCATACAACATCAGTGCCTCATCTAGGGCATCATGGAGTGCTCTCCTTATTAGGTACCCCCATCTTATCTCCTCATCCTATACCATACCTACAAAAATCACACTAGATAGATATTAGATTATTTATATATCTCAAAATCTATCTATCTCTAGTATATCTCAAGTAAACTTAATCATAATTTAACCATACTTTATTACCTATCTATGTGTTGGCCACTACTATCTCACCATGGTATAACCATTGAGAATGGTTTCCTCATCTACACAAACTTTGAGAACCTACTCTATTGGTCACCTCTTAAAAATAAATCCTATAGTCATAACTTGAGTCTATCTCAACATATTCTTGAGTGGCCTTTCTATCATCCAACTATGCTTTGGCTCACCTAATGGGTCATCTAAGATGGTGATAGTCTCTTTTTTCTATTATTCTTGTTGCCTCCATCAATGCCATGATGGTATTGGTTATTGCTCCTCTAGTTGTAGAGCTAGTGGTGGCACCTCTTATACTCCTTCCTTTGCATCCATCTCCTCCTACTCTATTACCTATCATGCTTAACCAGTCCATGGTCTCTCATGTCATGGCTTGAGCATCAACCTTGTAAATGGTGACCCTATTTATCCTCTCCCTCATGAATCTCTAACATATTAGGCCCAAAACATGGGCACCACTATTAGTGCCATTGGGTGAGGCAAGCCCATCTACCCTGCTACTCATGCCATCAGATGTGGCTTTATCTACAAAGTATAATACCTTGTCACCTTTATCTATGCCAAAATTGGTACAACTATGTCCTAAATAGACCATATTGATGTGATTTTCCCATACAATTACCATATTATGTCTTCTCATCTCACTATTTATAGTACTAACATGTGGGGCATAACCCACACTACCTAGTCCTATTTCCATCTATGTACTTGAGGCAATATATCATCAACTACATGGGGTAACTCAATCAGATGATAAATGGGAAACCTCTCATAGATCCATACCATTAATAATATGATTGATCCCACTAACTTATACCCTCTGAACAACACTCCATCCATATCATGCATGAATTGTACCTAGATGATAGACCCTAGGTCACATAACACATTCTCTTCTAATATCGTCTGACTCAAGGTTATCACAAATAGTAATACCTTGACATCTAACTTGTGGCACATCACTCATGCTATCACAAGCCCTATCATAGCCTTTTAGATATCTAAAATATGCATCATATATACATAAAACATCCTCACCCTCTAGCCTAAGTATATCCTCTTTGATCCTATAGTCCATAAAACTAAGCCTCTCCTATCCTCATCACTATTAGTTATCCCCATGACCAAAGGAGTCCCTACTATAGGTAATCATTGGATGGTATGTATATCCTCTAAGGTGATGCCTACCTATATAGTATCCTCCTCCACCTCCCACCTAAAGGTGTTAGTCAATCACTCCCACCATCCAAGGAACATGACTAATAGATTTGAGCTCAAGGGTGTCCTACACATATCCTCTATACCACTTAGGCCTAAAAAAATTAGTCTATCGCTATCCTCTATCGATAGGTACTCCAATACATCTAGTAACAATGATGTATCCACCAAATAAAAAAATCTTAGACACCCCTACAATAAAAAAACAAAAAAATATGTATCAGATCCTCCATGTCATGTATAATCACAATACATTCTTTTTAAATTTTCAATTAAAACAAGCCTAAATTGCTTTCATTTATTGATTTTTATTTGTCTTTCTAGCACTCTTTTAGCCACTTACATGCATTTTTTTACTATTATGGTCCTTTCCTCAAACACTATTTTGACTAAAATTTACTTATTTTGACATAGTTGACTTAAAAATATTAGTCAACCCTCTTATTTTCCCCACTTTAGTATTGTGTTATCATACTAGACTTTTCTGCTCAATTGACAAACTATACTTGGTCAACAATCTACAAAATACATAGGGTTAGCACATACCTATTGGATTGGTAGTGTGGATTTTGTCATTTTTTAGGCTACTAGGTTAACTGGGTTGACCCAAGTGTTTTTCCATACTGACCCCTTACATTTTGTGAAATAAATGCCTTCTGGCAGTTATTTCCCCAAACCCTTCAAAACCATTTCCATAAATGGTTTTTCTACCCTTAGCATCTAATTTGGTCTCATTTTGATGTATAAAAATGCTTAGATTTACAAATTTCTAAAAAACACTTAAATCACTAAAATACTCAGAAAATGGCTTAAGATTCTTAGTTACCTACCTATAGTACACCTGTTGCCACTTCTATGGGTCCCTCTCATCTAGCTTGTTATCTCCTCTCTATCCTAGATTGTTTGGTCTCTCAGAGCTCTTTTTATCTCCTTCACAAGTCAAAATAACAAATGACTTTCACTTTACCCTATTTAAAATCCCTTTTAACAATTCAAATATTTTAATTATTTTCTAGTAGATTCCTTGTTTTGCCTATATCTTTGTTTCTACTAATCCACTTTTTAAATCATAATATGTTTTGGAATAATGATATCATAGAGTATCTTTTCCACTACTATATGCTTATTTTCCATTTTTTTTTAATTTTTGGCTATTTTTTGTACTAACTTCTATAGGTTTACCTAATGTTCTTCTCATTAGACACCTTCCTTTCTCTTTTAGTCTACTTCTTTATCTACAACACTAAGGTAAGTAAAGGTATGTATTTTTCAATTCTATCCTTTCATTTATCTTATTTACTACTTACTACACTTTACTTAGCATCAATGTTATGTGTTATCATGTTCTATTTCTTGAAGCACCATCTCATGTTGCACTCACATGACATGTGATGAGCTTAGAGTGGGGTATATGTATACACATAATATTTTAAAACTTTTATCAATTACTGACACTTTATATCTTGTAGGAACCCGTCAAATCTCAATCTCTTTGAGTACATGCCTTAAGGATTTTACAAAGAAAGGGGTGGGTAGACCATTGGTGCTTCATAGGATTATTGTCCCTTTTACCACATTTTATCTACAAACTTATCTCCTAAAACCATTAACCCTAAGATTATTCTTCTCTATTTTACCCATTCCATTCATTTGATACATTTTATTATCCTATTCATCACCTAAATCCCATTTCATTATTGGACTATACTAGGTCGATTGGGTTGAGCTTGCACAGTTTTGGAGTATTTTTCACTTAGGAGCTAGCTAAAATTTAGCTAACCTAGCTTATGACCTAGTGAATTATTATCCAAAAATGTGCTTGGTCAACAAGGTCAACCCTATCGACTTACATTTATAGAAGGATTTAAGGTCAGATATGCCTATATATACAAGTTTATTTCCATCATTTATTAAGGAATAGTGAAAGAAAAAGTAATAGTGAATGAACATCTACTTATTGACAATTCTACTTGAGAATTAAATCTTAGGGTCCCATACTTTCTTTATAGATACAAATCTTGTCTTGTAGATAAGTATTTTGGATGAATTAATAGGTTATATAGCCTAGATCTAATTTGTATTTACCATCTTTACATACTAAAATAACATCTTGTGAATCACATTGGCCAAGGGAGAGAATTCTTAACTTTATTTCCCCTTTGTAAGAGTAGATAGACATGAATTTGTAGTTCTCTTCCATGAATTAAGATTTTGTATACATTGACATGAGTATATGTCTTATGTGCATGTTTAGTTATATTTTTTCTAACCCCCACTTTGTGTCACAAGATTTGGTGAGTACTAGATTAGATTTAATTTTTATTAGATTAGGTGAAATATCAAACCTAAGACCCCCTGAGGGTTATTACATGATTATGTTAAACTAGAGGATTTAAAAGCTACCTACATGATTATGTTAAACTAGAGGACTTAGAAGCCTCCTTATAATAGTGTATTAGTTTATTATGATAAATGATCCCCTAATCAAGTCTAGTAGATCCCCATATTGGTCATGCTCCCACTTAATATATGTGTTCCCAATTAGAAGTGTGGGTATGCTCTATCTTCTTCTATCCAGGATTGATTTATAAACATTATGCATTTCTAATTGCATATACCCTATACCATTCTACCATACCTTTCCTATTAACTAAAAATTGTTTATAGCCTCCATACCCAACCCCTTTGACCTTGGTTTCATTCCATTGGTTCTTCAAGAACATTCAACAAGAGGATTTAGATCAAGTCTCAGTAGTTGATTTAGTATTCTAGATAAAGGCCATATTTTTAACTAGTATGGATAATGGTTTGGTAGTTGCATCCTTCATTCCCTATTTTTTTGTCTTGACTGTTGTTAATTATTATCACTTTGGGTAAGTTAGTGTCACCTTCTGTGCTACTAACTAGAATTATCTTTGGGAAAATTAGTATCATTGACCTATGCCTTTATTTCTTAATTATAATTTCCTATGGGAAAATTAGGAACAACACCTTTATCATGCCTTGAAGTCCCACCTTGCCATTCCTATATTATACTATGCCATCTACCTAATTTGAGAACTTGGTGCTACCTAGTTGGATCCATCCGTTGTTAAAAAAAATTATAGTGATTTGATGTCCTAGTGGGACTATATAGGCAATGATCAATTCACTTTGAGGTCAACTTAGTCACCCTTTTACCATGATCTCACCATTTTTTGAGCATTTTCAATTTTGAATGATCTCACTATTTTATGATTTGGAATGTTTAGTATCTCTTCATCCTTGATTGAGTTGAGATGCTTTGAAAATTTTAAAAACATTTACAAAATATCTATAAAATCCTAAAAATCACCAAATCAACCACTTCTTTGCCTTAAGGATTCTAGGACCCCTAGCTATTTCATAAGAAATCACTTGTCATTTAGTTTTCCCATCCTTCTTTGGCATTAGCCTTACACTCTCACTATTTTCAAAGTTCATGTTTTATGCATTATGTATTCAACTTTGATACATTAATGACCTATAGGTTTCATCTAACACTCTCACCATTTTGTAATTCCATTCCCATATTCCTCTACAACACCATCATGCTAATCTTGATCATCATTTGTCTTCTATCCTATATTTGGGGAGAACTACATTTGGTCTAAATTTTATGTTAGACCTTACATCCATGAAACTATGTAGGCAATGTCCACTTCCCTAGTGCATATAGAGTCATCTCGGCTACCCCTTACTTTTTTTATACTCCCCACATCTTGTTTATTTGTTTCCTTATCTCTTATAGCCTAGGGGCATTATCTATTCTTTTGTTTGTGTCATTATGTTGTTTACACTAAAATTGTGATTAACCATTAATGTGTCTATTTACTTTTATTCTCATTATTTTGTTTTGTTTTATGAATTTATTTCTTTGTGTTTTGTATTTATATTTGTTTGTTTATTTTAATATTTATTTGATTTCATTGTTGTGCCTTGACTTAGTATATTTGTGTTCATTGGGTGATTCCTTGTGCATTATACTTAAGTTCATTCATATTCATATGTCAACATTGACATCATGGTTTTTATCATTAGTGAATTGTTTTCAAATGTTTATTGGATCACATGTTATTACTTATGAATATTTAGGCTAATTTATCATGCTATTTTATATCATTATGCATACTATCACATGTTACAATAAAAATCAGCTCTAGAAATCTTACAGGCAATGATGCCATGGTACTTATCCTTGGTTACCTAAGAAATTATCAATCTACCCAAATCATTTCCCACATATAAAGTAATTAAATCACAAAATAATTTTAATCCTTACTAGTTAGAACATGCATCTCCATACTATCAATTTTCCCAAATTTATCTTTCTCCTCTACACTAGCCTACTATTACTCTATGAGTATGAAGTCTGTTTGTAAGCCACCTTTTCTAATTTGCCATATTATATCACACATAGTACCAATGATTATAATCACCTTCAGTAAAATCATTGTGTTTCCACTTCACTACCATGCCAATGATTCTAACCACCTTTGGGCAAATCATTACATTTTGATCCACCCTACTATACCAATGATTTTAACCATCTTTGAGAAAATCATTGTGTTTTGATATATCTAGATATTAATTATTATAAATACCATTGGGAACATCATTATCATTCCTCTACCCAATTGGGTAATTTTTTCCTTTGTGTTAATTATTATAACCACCTTTGGTCAAATAATTATCTCTATCTACCCAACTAGGTCATGTTTTTATCCTACCAATGATTATAATTACCTATGGATAAATCATTTTTTTCCTTTTCATGATTATAACTACCTTTATGAAAATCATTCTCTTGATACCCTTACATTTGGTAAAATCATTATCCTTTTATCATGATATGTTGATGATTATAACTGATTGTGGGTGAATCATCCATTTTATTTGCCTAATTAGGGCATCTCACTATGTCACTAATTAAAATTATTTGTAGAAATATCAGCCTTTTACACCCCCTATACCTTTTGGTCTCATCATTTTCCTTCTTTTTAGGGATTTATCACTGACCTTATTTGTCGAGCACTCCCTTGAGGGGGCATTCATAGCTTATCCATCACCTATTGGGTAAATAGGCATACATGACCTTTTCATTATTTTAAAATATGTTACTATTTATATAGCTTACAATGCCTTCCCAAATAGGTTCAAACTATAGACACCCAATTATAGCCACAACTAGCTTTCAACCAAACTTCAGACTGATTCCTATGAAACATTACAAATTAAGCCTAAGAATCACTGAATGTCAAATTTTGGTTGTGCATCATTCATAAATACTCAAAATCATGTTGAGGAATCCTTATTTTATATCTAGCCCATATGTAATAATAAACTCTCAGATTCATCCCTAATCACCTTGCGACCTAACAACTAGTAGTTTGGCTTATGGACCCTTTAAGTGGGGCACTTGAGTAAATATTAAAAGAGATAAAATTCTAATCAAAATGAATCACCTAATTAAAAAATATTAAATCCTTAGTTGAATTATCCATTTTCAATTAATGAATATCTAAAATAGAAATTTTAAAAATCAAAATTTCAAGCCTTTTCATCATTACCTTTATGAGTTGCCAAGCTCTTTGAAAATATCCTAAAATATCTAATTTAAGAGCCATGCCTAGTAATTTAAAACCATAATTACATGACAAATTTATACTCAATTGTATTTAGTCTCAACTCACCTATGGTTAGTTTTAAGCCATTCCATGTTTAAACTCAACCTTAACTCACCTTGGGTGAGAGTTAATTATTGAGGCTATAAACACAAGGCCATATCTATTAATGTTTAATCTCTTTTAGTGTAAAGTTATTATGCATAAATGTATTAAAAGCTTTGATAGTGTAGTGTTATAATTCTCAAATGGATGTAAATGAACCTTGTTAGTAGTGTTACCATGCCAAATTAATAAGCCAAGTAATCAAGCCAAGGTGTGAAGGAGAGAAGGAGAAAAGAAAGCTTCCTTGTCAAAGGATTTTTGATACACAAACAAAGAAAGCCACTTTAAAAATACATTTGGAGCTTCAAGGAAGGTAAAATAGTGTCTTATTTTATGTTTTAGTTGTGCTTTCATTTGTATGTTTGTTACTTATGCTCTCCCTAATGTCTAGGATAGAGGTGTTAAGATTTTAGTGTGTTATTTTGATTTGTTTTATTAGACTAACATAAGACTAACCTCTCCTTTCAATATTCCTTGTTCACACATAGCACAAACCTTACACAAATGTTAATCAATGTAAGTTTTACAATACACCATAAAATGATCAAATAGAAGACAATAACTAAAAACCAAATGCTAACTAGTTGGTAATTCTAAATGTTATTATGTTATAATAAAGAATAATTTTAGTGTGATAGAGAAGTGTGGCTGAAATAGGGAACTATAAAGACATCTAAGGGTGGTTTTAAGATGTTTGGGCTAAAAAGGATCTATATTGCCAATGATATTGGCTTGGTATTGGGGCCTACCCCCTCACTTCATAATCCCATAGAGATAATGGTGTCAAGTGATTTTACAATATATACCATCTACCATGTATTTATATTTGGCCAGAAATCCAAGTCAACTTCCTCCTTGGTGGTGAAATCTAAGTAGGTAGGCCTTGGAAAGACAAATGTGTAATGATTTTTGAATGTATAGTGAGTTGGTAGTGCGTAAAAAAAAGTAAAATATTGTAACTAAAATGGTAATTTATAAAGCACCTATTTAATCTTTGTGAGTTACTCTAAGCATGCAAATAAATAAAAGGGAAACATGAATTAATTACTAGTAAATAGATGTTAGTTCCTTGATTGATGATATTATAGAGTTTATTCAAGAAACATTGTATACAAATAATATAGAATAGAGTTGAATGGGTTGTTGTTGTTCTATAGAAGAAAGGTATTTTATAATAAAATTGAATAGGTCAACTATGTCTCTTAGACAAAAGATAGACTATAGAACTAAGTTGACCAAGTCAACCTACTTGGCTATAGTGTTACATTTTTATAGATTACAAATTTGTGAAACATAGAATAGAAAGAATAACTGAAAAGACAAAGAGTGAAAAGAAAATAACCTTGGTGGGCTTGAAGATGTTTTATATTATGAATTTTAATTCTAAGATGTTTAAATGTTGCTTTCAAATTCTACCAACTGGGTCAACTAGTTTGACCACGTTTGGAAAACTCTTTGTGCTAAAGAAAAGATAACCAATAGAGTCAACCTACTCAAAAGTGTTTGTTTACCTATATGTTTACATAATAGAATAGAAGATAGAGTTGACCTATTTGACTATTTATGTTAATATATAATTAAATAATAGTTTTGTGTCTAACTACTTGATCTAGTCACCTGTAATTGATGAAGACCTACATAGAAAAAACAAAGTCATTTTGAATCAACTATGTGTTAAACTTATGCATAGAAAGTTATAACTATATTGACTAGTTTGATACTAATGCAAATATGGAAAAATATAAATGATGATATAAATTATAGTATGAAATAAAACCTATGAGGGTTAGATTCACATCAGGTTTATTAGAATATATACAAAGGGAAATGCAACTGATCTATAAATCAATCCTAGCTTGGATAATATAAATCTTACTTACACATCCTATTATTGATACATTATATATTCAAGGTCATGACCAAGATGGATATACTATACATAACCAAGGGATCTCTTACCACAATAAAATCACTATGGAGGGTTACAAAGCCTTTATTCAAGTAAAACTATGCAATAACCCTACCCATGTCCTATGTTCTCATATTAAAAAGTATAAATGACAAAATCAAAGTTAATTCTAATCTAATGCTCACCAAAGATTGTGGCAAAAAGTGGGGGTATTAAACATAAAAATAAACATGCATAAGAGATTCCTAATTAAGTTATGTATAGATAAAACCCTAATACGTGGAGAGAGAAATATATTCAAAATAAATTACTTATGCTACTTGTATCTACTAAAAGAGAGGAGCAAAGTTAGAGATACTTACCTTGAAAATAAACATGTGGAGACTCAATCTCTCCCTTGGCCAAATGTGATTCATAGGATGTCATTATGGTTTTTAAAGATCATTTAGGAAGGCCAAAATATCTAAGAATTTTATACAAGTCAAGATTATTATAGAAGTAGAAACCCTAAGCTTAGACTCTTCAAGTAGAATAGTGGAAGAGTAGATTGTAAAGAATCACAAATTAATAATCAACTCTTGATGTCTCTAATAAATGTCAAAATGATTGTGTTTATATAGTTAAATCTAACCCTAGTCCATTATGAAAGTTTAGCTGACAAGGTTGGCCCAATTGACTCTATATAGTTATTAACAAAAATAAATTAGGTCTTAGTCTTAGTTAGATAGGGGATGACTTATAACCTAAATGATTTTTATAAATTAGAGTACATGGTTGATGGGACCAACATTATATCATAAACTATCAAAAAGGATTCTAGGCTAGGGAAGGGCTAATGAAGGAAGAAAATGACTGGATGAGGGTGAAAAAGAGGAGGTAAAGCTTAGGGGAATGTTTTTAGGAGATGATTTTATAGATAACAAGTGGTGGTAAATGGAAAAAAATATTATGAAGCATCAATGATCTGCCCACCCCTTTCCTGGTGCACCTCTTAAGGCATGCACTTAGAGAGATTAAGACTCAATAATATCTTATAAGAGAAAAAGCATCAGTAATTGATAAAGTTTGAAAATATTATTTGTATAAACTAAGTAATTAGTATCAAATTTATCTTGGTATTTCCATTATTTTATTAAGTATTTATTTTTTCTTAACACCTTTATATTATCATCTATAACCTTGTTTTCCATATTACAAGATGTATTAATAGAATATAAAAAATTAATAGTTCTACTTATTCAATACTTATAAATGATCAAATAAAGTATTAAAAACTAATGATATACACATAGTATATTTAAAGATAAATGTAGCTAATCTATTAATCAATTCTAGCTCGAAGAAGTTAAATCCTACTTAAACTTTCTATTATTGATACATTAGATATTCATGGTCATTGACAAGATGGATCTACTAGACCTAACCTAGGGATCTCTTACCATAATAAAATTACTAAAGAGTGTTTCAAAACCTCTAGTCAATCAACCACATGTAATAACCTTATCTAGGTCCTATGTTTTCATATTCACAAAGTATATGCAAATCAAAATAAAAATCTAATATAGTACTCACCAGATCTTATGGCATAAAGGGGGTAATAAAAATAAAATTAAACATGCATAGGAGAATCATAATTAAGATATGTATTGGTAAAACCATAATTCAATGAGAGAGTAATGTATTTAAAATCCATTACTTATGTTACTTCTATCTACTAAAATAGAGGATTAAAATTAGAAATACCTACCTTGAAGATGAACCTGTCAAGACTCAATCTCTCCCTTGGCCAAAGGTGCTTTGTAAGAGGTTGTTTTGGTTTGTAAGGATAAATAAGGAAGGCCAAAAAATATAATACTTTTTTTAAGATAATATTATTATCCAAGTATAAACCCTAATCTATAATTCCTAAAGTAAAATGATAGAAGAATAAATTGTAAAGAAATGTAAATGAATAATTAACTCCTTATCTCTATAAAAAGCGGTGAAATGAATGTGTATATATAGCTAAATCTAACCCTAAACCTTTATAAAATTTTAGATGATAGGGTAAATCCAATCAACTCTATATTTTTATTTGTTAAAAATAAGTTATGTCTCATTCTAGGTCAGTTAGGAGCTGACCTAGACCCTTAACATGTTTTATTAATTCAAATATAGGGTTGATGGGGCTGACAATGTAACACAAACCATAAAAAAAGGGTTTTAATCTTAGGAAGGGGCTAAGTAAGGTAGTTAATTATTGAAGGAGTGTGAAAGAGAGGATATAATGCTTAGGGAATTATGTAGGGGAAGGTTGTGTAGATATCAAGTTGTAGTATAAGGGAAAAGAATCTTGTGAAGCACCAATGGTTTTCTCACCCTTTTCCTAGTACACCCTTTAAGACGTGCACCTAGAGAGATTGAGAATTAATAGGTTACTATAAGAGAGAAAGCATTAGTAATTGATAAATTCTAAAAATATTATGTGTATACATATGCCCCAATCGAAGCACATCACATGTCACTTAGGTGTAATAGTGGATAGTGCTTTGAGAAAATAACATAGCAAAACATAATATAAAGAATAAAATAACTAAAAATAAATGGATAAAAATGAAATATATAAAATAATATTAATCAATGAATACATTGACTTACCTTTATCATTGGATGGTTGTTTGTTGTGTTTTTAGTTTTGATCATAGAGGGAATAAAGACTACTTTAGATAAACCCAAGGATAGAAATTAAAGAGTTAAAACAAATAAATGCAAGAAATCCAAGATAACTCATGTGATGTAGGAATGATGTACTTGGAAATTTGGTAAGCTAGGGTGACAAATACTAAGTTAAGACCAAATGGCCAAGTTAAAAAATTTAGAGTAAATTGGATAATCGAAAATTCAAGGCTACTAAATGACCAAAAAACTCAAACAATTAAACCTTAAGTAATAAAAGAAAATAAACCAAGTCAAACCAAGGATACATGTCAAATATGATAATAAAACATCAATATGATAATAGTAACAATCCTTACTTAAATAAATATGGACAAGTAAATGGTAAAACAACATTGATGAGTGAGTAGTAACAATCCTTACTAAATCATCAATGAAAAAAGTGTAATCAGAGGGAAAACAACATTGGTGAGTGAGAAGCAATAAGTCAACCTCACTTAACAATGGGAAAAGTACATGAAAAATAAAAATGGATGTAGTTGTCTAAAAAAACTAAGAATAATAGTCAAAAATTGGAAAATAAACCAAGGGAATGATAAATATGTAAATAAATGGTGTAAATAAAATGATTTAGAGTTTCTCAAACATAATGTGTTATTCTACATATATATAAAACTAAAACAAAGTAGTGCTAGCATGTTTTAAGATGTGGAGAAGAAAGAATGTAGGGAAAAAAGATTTAGAATCAAACTTGCCTGTCAAGGGGGGAAATGAAATGGGTGGAGGGGAAAATGAAAGAAAAATCAAGGTAGGTAAACTCTTTATCAAAGGCAAGACAATTAAAATAGCTTTGTCAAAACAAGAAGACTTTCGACATTAAGGAATTTGAAAAACTTCTCCTGACCACAAAAATGTTATGTCATAAAATGAAGTATGAATATCATCCCATGAAGGCTATATGCATGAATATCAAAATGGAACTACCTTCCCAAAATGTGTTCCCCATTCTTTAGGACCTATTATAGAGCCATAGGTCTATTATGAAGATTGGGTGTTTGTCTAAGAAATTAGGTATCACCATATATTATTTTTAATTATTCTATCATAATATACTAGCCTACCACACCCCAATGGACCTAGGTTTTATGATGAGGATAAATATGGAGTTTGAGATTTTATTGGAAGTTGGATATGTGTTATTAATCATGTCTTTTGGTGTGATTTTGACTTTTAACTTTATATGTTACCTTTTTATCATTGACTTTTGTTTCAAATTATTTGGCTTTAAAATTTTGATGGATTTTTTTATTCCTTCTCCATACAGATTTAGAAAACCAAATAGGGGTGTTAAATATGACTATCATTTCAAAACGTTGGACTTTATTAATAAGAAATAAAACTTATAAAACATGGCGTATACACATAATATTTTAAAACTTTTATTGATTATTAACACTTTATATCTTGCAATAACTTATCAAGTGTCAATCTCTATAAGTGCATGCCTTAAGGGGTGCACTAGGAAAGGGTCGGGTAGACAATTGGTGTTTTGTAAGATTGTTTCTCCTTTTTCCACTTTTCATCTACACACTAATCTCATAAAACCATTAACCCTAAGCTTATTCTTCTCAGTCCTACCCATTCCAATCATTTTACTCTTTCCATCCTACTTCTTGCCTTAATTCCCTTTTAGACTATCAGTTGTACTAGGTCAACTAGGGTTGACCATGTAAAATTTAGGGGTATTTTTCACTTTTTGGGTTTGTTATCCCTTTGGCCAATCTAACTCATAACTAGCAAATTCTCCCTAAAAGCATACAAGGTTGACCATGGTTGACCCTATACAACTAACATTTTTAGGAGAATTTAGGGCAAGATCCACCTATATATAAAAGTTAATTTCCAAACATTTGTAAGGAAGATAAGTGAAGAATAATAATTTAAAACAAACATCTATTTATTGACCATTCTACTTGAGGAATAAAGCTTAGGGTTCTATAATTTCTTTAGAGATATGGATCTTATCTTGTGGATAAGTCTTTTGGATGCATAGATAGGTTGGTTAGCCTAGAGATGATTTGTATTTGTTATCCTCATATACCAAAAAAAACTCTTTCAAATCACCTTGTCTATGGGAGAGATTGAGGTTTGATGGGTTCATCTTCAAGGTAAGTATTCCTCACTTTATTTGTCCTTTATAAGAGTAGATAGATAATGTAGTTATGTTTATTTTTACATGTATTATGATTTCATATACATTGACATGAGTATATGTCTTATATGCATGTTTAGTTTAGTTGTTTATTTTATTTCTAACCCCAACTTTGTGTCACAAGATTTGGTGTGCCCTAGATTAGATTTACTTTCTTATTTATTAGCATATGTGAAATATTAAACCTTATGACTCTTTTAGGGTTGTTACGTGATGATATTAGACTATAGGCTTTGAAACCTTTCCTAGCATGGTGTATTATGAAAATTTATCCCCTAATCAGGTCTAGTGGATCCCCATATTGGTCATGATCCTACTTAACAAATGTATTCCCAATCAAAAGTGTAGGTATGATATATCTTCTCTGAACTAAGATCAATTTACTGACATGATACATTTTTAATTGCATACATTCTGATGAACCTAATGTGAAACTAACCCTTATAGGATTTATTTCATTATTTTTAGCATTATTTTTATCATATATCCATCATACTAGATCAACTCTATCAATTTAGTTCTAATATTTGTGCACAAGTTTTCAAGAACAAGTAACAAGATCAACTTAGATAACCTAGTATAGGTTTTTAGAATTTTACTTTAGACTACTAGATCAACCTAATCAACCCTGTACACTTTCAATCATCTAGATTCAGCTACTAGGTCAACTACGGGCAACCTTATACATTTTCAGACACTCAACAGTAGGATTTTGTAAAGCTTGGTCAACCTAGTTGATCTAGTTAGTAGATTTTTCAACCATATTCCAAGGTTCTTGACTAGCAATATTCATTCTTAACAACTTTAATCTACCAAGGTTTATATCTCTTTATCTCTTTATTTTTTGTCTTTCTTTTCATAGTTTGTAATCCTCAAAACTACCCTTGCACAATTAACTCAATTGACCCTATCAACCCATTTCTATGTTTTGTGTGTTATTTGAATGATTAGGTCAACCCTAGCTGACCTTGTTCATTTTTAGACATTCTTAATTTGGTCAATTATAAATTGTGGTTAATGGTATATTTTGGCTAAGCATCCAACACCTTTATCACTGCAGTGTGTGAAATGATGGGGTAGGCCTCAATACCAAGCTTGTATCATTGCCATTACAATCCCTTTCATCACAAACTACTTGAAACCATCCTTAGATTTCAATTTAGATCTTTGATTTATAGATAACTTCCCATCACATTTAAAATCATTTCTTAATAATCTAATAAAACATCTTAGGTTGGAAATTTAGATAGTTATTTACATTTTAAGTTAATTTCTTGCTCCTTGCTTAATTGTGTGTGCAAAAACTTGCGTTGGCCAATGTTAGTGCAAGGTTTTGTATTGTGTGCTTCAATTGGATTAGCCAGTGTTGATCTAATTGATTTTTTGTTTCCCTTTAGCTCTTACTTTCCTATATTAGCTACAAAAATTATTTTATTTTATTTCAGAACTTATTACAAACTTTCTTTTCTTTCCTATCTATTGTACTAGGTTGACCCAATCAACCCTATACATTTTTATAGCCTCTATGCACTATATAGGATTGACCTAATCAACCCTATACTATTTACAACCCCTTTTTCTATTTTTCCAATCATTTTGCACTATATTGGATCGACCCAATTGACCCTTTATAGTTTTTGAGTCCCTATTTTTATGCTAGGTCAACCCAATTGATCCTATACTATTTTGGTCACTTCTTAGTTCTTTATTTTCTCATTATTATTCCTTTCCCTTCATCATGAACTTTATATTTGATAGTGACATTTAATTATAGTCAACAAACATGATGAATCTTACCAATCCTCATAGGGTATCCCATAGATAAAATAGGGCTCCTCTCTTGGATGCTAGTAGCATTCATATTTCCATTCACACAATGAACTATGGGACCCATCCTAATACCTCTTCACAACATAATCCTCTTTTCTCATTATAATAATAACTTAAAATAGAGTATGCCACCAAAATTCTCTTCTTTATCTCTAAATTTACTCAATATTGAGGAAAATATCCTTCTACAATTTACAATCTTATGATTAGTGGTCAATTTGAAGAGTCTCATTCATCTACTCATACATTCTCAATTGGATTTATGGGTAAAACTTTCTTTGATTCTTAGCCTCTTCCTTCAATTAATTCACCTTCTCATACCATGACCTCTTCTACTATAACTTCTTCAACCTTCATTCCTAGTCTATCAACTAACATGGTAGGTTCTACATCTAGTGGGCCTCTCTTAAGATCCACTATCCTTAATACATATACTAGTGCTTTGTTTGATACCCAAGGCAATCATGATTCTAGTGCATCTTCCTCAAACCATTCACTAGTCCATCTTTTTCTACACACGAAAAATTTACCACTTGTGCATCACACTCTCATAATTCATCTCAAGCTCGTATCAATGTCAATAGTGGTACCCAAGCCACTAATACTAACACTGATACCAAACCTAATGCTCCTATAAATGTTAATCAAACACATAAATTTTTTTTACATAATCTTAATCAAATGAATACATTTCAATCTCATAACACAAATCAAATGATGAGAATTCAAAACCACCTTTTCCACCTTCAATCTCATTTGCAACCAATGGCTTGGGGCACACATAACCAAAATTTTCCCCCTCCTCTTGTTCAAGATTCTCAAGGAAATCTCATTCCTCAACATCTTTTGGTCAACAAAACCATTAAAAATATAAAAAATAAACCTCTTACTACTCAAATTTCTAAAATTGACATAGGAGGTATAACAAATACAAATTTTTATAATGGATCAACTAATCCTACCCTTCATCTTAAGACATTTGGAAATCTTTATAAGGATTGGGTAAAATTAAACACCTTTGATGCTACCAAGATCCTTACCAAAACCCTCATAGGTGATTCCTTATATTGGTACATTCAACTTAGATAACATTCCATTAATAGTTTAGAGGATTTAGTGAATACTTTAGTGCAAGAATTTAAAACTAGTAATCTTCCCAAAAACATTTTGTCCCATTTCATTAATTTCAAACAAAATGAAAATGAAACTGCTCAAGCCTTTGTTAAAAGATGGAATACTTTATCAAATAAATGTCAACATAACATGGCCATTGACAATCTTTTCCATCTCTTTACCAATTCCCTTTTCCCTAAACTATAATATTGAGTCTATACTCTCTCTTCACATACCTTAGAAGAGGCTATTGACCAAACTAAATGTCAAGATTTCCTAATGCATCAATTCAATCCACCCCAACCTTATTTGGGCCCTTGTCTATTAGTTAATAACAAAAACCACAATATTACCAATGATGGTGTTACATATTTTTATGACACCATACAAAATGTTCAAGCTATCATTCCTAATCGATCTTCAAAACTAGCTCCCCCTTCTCAACAATATATTAGTCCTCACTTCTCTTCACCAAAAAACATCAATGTTTACAAACCTCTATCCTCAACTAAATTTCTTAAGAAATTACCTAGGCATATTCCATGAGATCTTGACCCTACTCATCCTATGACAACCTGGTATGATCCTAACAAGTTTTTTTGGTTTCATGCTAGTTGGGGTCATTCTCATGAGACCTATAGACAAATTCATAATTTAGAAATGGATTTTATTCTTGGCCATAATTTTGATCATGATTTCCTCATTTTCACACATCAAAAATATTATGAAATTGATTTAAAATATTATAAACCACATGACAGAAATCAAGACTTAAATCAAGAAAATGCCCATTTAGCTATCTATAAAGACCCTCGCCCTAACCATCAACTAATTTGAGACAACCAAGACAAGCTTACCCCTTCCACCAATAATGTATAAAATATTGTTGACCCCACTTCTAAAGAGAATGTGGTTAGCATGACTAATATGTGAAGGGTGGTGGCTTTAATTGATTCACAAACTGTCCACACTACTCTTTTGACTCAAACATATCATGTTATCCAATATTCTTCTCTAACTCATTTAAATGAGTTTGGGTAAGATGAACTTATTGCCTTTGATGATCTGATTTATGATTCTCCCTTGGATAACACTTCACATTATATTTCTACCACTCTCTCCATCATCTTCTAACACTAATGATAACCAAGATTCTATTAACACTTATTCCAATTCTCAAAATCAACTTGAACCAACTACTTCACAATCTCAACATGATTTTCAACCTTGTCCCAAACCTTCTCATCCTTATCAAAAAAAATTTACATAAACTTTGAATCATCCTTTAAAGGACCTACTTAATCATTACAACCCTATATCTAACAACATTCTTATGGGTTATGATGAGTGGGATCTCATTGTGGAGCTTACTAATCTCCCATCCCAAATTTCATTTCTTGATATTATGAGGACTTCTCCCTATCATAGAAACTATCTTATGCAACTATTATTTGAGATGAATGTCCCTCATCCTCTCTTATTAGGATGGGAGGCAACCTTATCTAGATCCAAAGATAGTATATTAAAATAATGAGAAGAGATGTTTATCAACATTGACAAAACTATAGACACTTGACTTTCCTTAGAATTTATTATAGCTTCTATGATTCCCAATAAGATTCTACTTCATGCATATTATCCTCCCTTATTCATTAACATCCAAATATGTGATATCTAAGTTAAGCATGCATTGATTAATAAGGGTTTTTGCATGTGTGTTGCTTTTCTTTATTTTATTAAGACTCTTGGGTATTCAAAATACAATCTCAAGTCTACATGTAGTATCTACCAAGGATATGATAGAAGTAAAATGCCTCCTCTAGGTGGTGTGTGGCTTCCCATTATCATCCCACCTATGACCATCCATGTGAAAGTTATGATCTTTAACTTCCACCTTTCTTATAACATCTTGCTTGGTAGGACATGGACTCACTGTATGAGAGCCATTGCTTCTTCTGCCTACCAATGCATTAAATTTCCTCATAATGGAGCCATTTACATGATTCAAGGTGACACTAACCTTTATAATTTCAAACAATTCCAAGATCATGGTGTTTTCAAGATTCTTACTCTTGAGCCTTTACCAAGAGTTCCATTCCATGAGTCTCAACATCTTAAATTTATTGTTAATTCAATCCAAGGTTACAGTGGGCATCCTAAACTCATTGGTAACATTCCTCCTAAACTCTTAGATTTTTATGATTATGAAGCCAATGAGATTAACTTAAAAATCAAAAAAAAAAATTTCTCACCTCATCTCATCTTGTAGCTTCTTGCTTCCTTGAAACCTTACTCTGTCAAGCATCCTTGTAATGACATTCTCATAGTCTTGACCAAGACTAGGCATTCTATTCACCATACTTCATTAGATGACAAGGTCATCACTACTTATGTCATTGACCTTCACACCCCAAATTATGATGATGGGTATTCCTTAGATGATCTATTGTTAGGTGGTCTTGTATAAGCCTGTGATGCTAAGATTTTCCATTATCACTCTTCTTTACTTGAGTATTTTGATGCATCTCATCATTTTCCTTCACATATAGTAATTTCTTTTTGTATTTTTTCCCTTTATTATAGGGTAGAGATGGAGTCAACACCTCTAATTTTTTAGGAACCTTGTAGGACTATGCTCATAGATCATGCTATGATTGGGCCTTACTATTTTGTTAGGTACCCTAACCCTTATCATTAGTTTACCCCTGAGGTTAGTACAACTCTCCTTAGAGCTTCTATAGATCCTAAATACTCCCTCAATAGAGCCCACTATAGTTGAGCCTCTTATTATTACTACTATAGTTGATCTTATTTCCACTCCTATTGTTGTTGAGTATACCCTCTTTCTGATTCCATTACTCCTTCTATTAAGCATAGTTCTATTCTTTCATCATCATCACCCTCCCTTAGTGATGGTTCACTTTCCTTGCCTAAGATGGCTCCTCTACCCACCAAATGGGCTGATAAGTGTTCTCCAACTTATTCCACTGATGTTACTCCTCCTTCTATGAGTGCTTCTACTAAAATCACTCATAAGCATATATGTTGCTCTATGAGATAAATAATCATTCTTCCACCCATTATCATAAGTTGTGATAATATATTGATACCTTATGTCCTTCTTCCCCATCATCAAACAAAGCCATACCTCCATTGAAGGTACTTCCTAAATATCTACCCAATTATGGTGAGGTATATTGTCTATGACATTTATACAACATCCATCATACCAATCATTATCACATCCCTCAACAACATCTTAAGGATCACCTTATATCTATTCCCATACCTTCTACCACTCTTAACACATGTCATCCACATAAGAAATCTCCTCCTTATTCTTCCATGTCTCCACCTCCTATGGTTCCATCACCTCCTATGGTCCCTTCATCATCTTTTATGCCTCCACCTATGATTCCTTCACCCGTGGACCTTCCCTCACCCATGGATCCTTATCCACTAGTGAATCCCACCTCTCCCATAGAGATTGATCCTATGCATTCTCCTAACCATGCCTTGCCTAATTTCCCTCCTCAACAAAATCTTTCAAACATTCCTACTTTTTCTATGAATTAGATTAGAAAGAGAAGTATTTTCCCAATATTCATTAAAGACTTATGAGACATTAGCATCAATTCATCTCTAGTTTCATAGAGATTTATTCGATATATTGGATAATGTGTGTGGATAGATTTATCAATATTTATGAGTACATGCATGGTGATTTCACATTTTCATTTTGTTTGGATGTGTGCTCCATTATTATCTTTATCTACCTATTATACCATTTGAAACTATGTCAAATGTTTCTATATCATATATGGTGATCTTGCTTGTACTATATCTTACTTATCTTATCATTTATATTTCACATATGATTATATTTAATTATCATTGCTTTTTCTCTCTTGCTTTATTTTTTCTCAAAACTTTTTTTCCTCTTCATGATTGTTTGATTTTTTATCTATATTTTTCATGGTTAATTATCATTGTGACTTGGTTATACAAACCCTATTCCCTTTGGTAATTTTCTCCTTTTTACCATGTGATCAATTAGTAAACAATCTTACTCATAACTATCTACTTACACTAGTCCACTTTTTGGATCTCTTTTTTCCCTTCTTTATTTTTCTAAAAACTAAGCATATACATGGTTGAGACTTGAGATCATATGCTAGTTCATTATCAAGCCTAAGTTTCCTAGTCAATCCTTGTCTTTGGTTATTTATCTTCCTTTAGCCTTAGCCTATATCTCATTCATGTGTATCACTACATATCTCATGATTGGTCATTCCAAGTCCATATGGAGGAGGAATATTAAAAATACATAAAAATTTAAAAGCCAAATCATTTAAACAAAAGGTAATTTTTTTTCTTAAAAGTCCAATCACACTAAAAGACATGATTTAATGCACATTTCCTTATTCTATTTGAATCACAAACTCCATAGTTGGACTCATGCTATAGTCAAGGTATTTTGGGGTGTAGTAGGATAGTATATTAGAATAGGATAGTAAAAAATATTTTAGTGCTAGCTACTTTCTCACACAAGTACCCAATCTTGGCAGTAGATCAATGGCTTTATCGAGGATCTTGAAGAATAGGGAACACATCATGGGAAGGTAGGTCCATTTTAATTTTTCTTGTACTAATATAACTTCATGAGTTGATCTTAGTATCATTCTTATTTTTCTACAAAGCTTTGTGTCTATAGAAAACATGTTTCTTTTATACATAGATGACCACTAGTAACTTGGTGCCTTCTCATGTCCTTAGTATGCCTCTTATCTCATAAGGTCTTCTCATAAGACACCTAAATTTTGATTTTTACATTAAATTTTTCATTCCATATATCCCTCATATTTATTATTGAGAAATCTTATTTTGTCTACTAATCACTCCCCTTGGGATTTCATTTGTGAGTTGCTTTATAAGAGTGCAGATAGGACCTGACCATCCTCACAAATTACCATCTTTTCCTTCCCTTGGTTACCTAATTGTTCCCACTTATTACACCCCATTGGTATTCTCTTTGTGACTTTGAATGTAAGACCATGGATATGACCTAACATTCCTCACAAAATTTTCCAATACCCAAGTCACAATCCAAAATTACATGTGTCAAATATGAGATAAGATTCAATTGATTATAAAGTTACACATAATTTACATGCTTCCCATATTTATTTAGTGTGTTTTATTCTTAATTTACCTTTCACATTTTTATCTTCTTATTTTTTGATACAACCATTTTTTGAATTTTTCATACTTCCTATCTTGAATTACTACGATAAATTTAAGATGAATCTTTTGCCAATTTTGTTTTTATCTTATACTTCCTAGCATGATTTAGTATAGTTGATTGAATTAATTAATTTTTTTAATCCCATTTTCACCATTTTACATACCTTCCATTTTATTAAACTGTTTTCATACTTTCCAATGTGAATTAGTATGATTTTACTTGTTTTAATTTGGTGTAAAAATATTTCACTTTGGTTTCAAAACAAATCTCCTTTTACCATCTTATTTTACCATTTCTTGGTTCTTTATACTTATTAATTTTTTGTTATTACACATTTCATAGCTTGAAATAGTGTGTAGTACATTTTATTGATTGATTATATCCCATATGACTAATGCTCTACTCTCCTCTATTTTGTTTGTTATCCCTATGGTCATTAGCATTCCTATTATGGGTAGCCCAAGGATAACATGGACATCCTCTAATATGATGGAAACCTATATCACATCCCCATCCACTTCCCATCTAAATGTGTTAGTTAGTCATTCCTAGTAATCAAGGAACATGACTAACAAACTAACATTCATAGGGATCCTACACATATCAGCTATGCCTCTTCGACCTATAGATACTAGTATATATTTATCTCTATCTAATAATTATTATAATAATGTTAGTAACTAAGACACATCCACCAATCTCTAGAAGCTCCATTATCTCTAAAACAAAAAAAAATAAAGGATGTATCAATTCATTCATGTCATGTATAGTCACAATACATTCTTTTTACATTTTTACATAAAAATCAAGCCTATTTTTTTTAAACTTATTTATTTTTATTCATTTTAGCCTATTTTTTGCCTACTTGATCCGTATTTCCCTCCTTGGGTCATTTTGGGCCATACTAGTCCTTTTCAACCTTCTACACATTTTTTCATACTTATTCTAGTTCTTTAGTCAACCTAGTTTGACCAAAATTTCTTATTTTCACCCTAGTTGACTCTAAAATCTTAGTCAAACATCTTATTTTACCCTTCCTAATGTTCATTGTTATTTTGGACCTTCAAATCAGTTAGTAAACTAAATTAGGTTGGTATCCTATATAATGTGTAGGGTCAAACCATACCTACTAAGTTGGCACTATGGAGTCTTCCTAGTTTTAGCCTACTAGGTTGACTAGATTCACCTAGTTCATTTTTCCTATCGACCTCTTGCATTTTCTTAGAAAGTGAATTTTTGTGCTTTCTTCCTAATTCCTCTAAACCTAGTTCGTATTTTTCTATTTTTTACCTCTAAAATCTAATTTTGTCTCATTTTAGCATCTAGAAATGTTTAAAATTCAAAATTACTAAAAATACACTTAATTCACTACAAATTTCAAAAATTGGTTTGATATTCATAGTTTCATACTTTAAGTATACCCATTGTTGCCTTTGAAGCCTCTCCCTATCTATCCTATCATCTCCTCACCATCCTAGCTCATTTGATCTCTAGATCTTTTTTTTCTCTCCTTCAAAAGTCAAAATAACAAATGACTTATCTTTTCCCCTATTTAAAAACACTTTGTAAATTTAAACTCTTCAATTATTGTCTTATAGCTTCCTTGTTTTATCTATATCTTTGTTTTTACTCATTCATTTTCAAAACCATAAAATTCATTAGATTCTTAATGACGTATAGGATATTTTCCACTAATATATTCCTATTTTCCAAAAAAATTGATTTTTAGCTATTTTTGCACTAACTTCTATAAGTTCACCTAGTGTTCTTCACATTGGATACCTTCACTTTCTCTTATAGTCTACTTCTTTATCTAAAAAACTAAGGTAAGTTAAGGTATGTGTTTTTCAATTCTATCCTTTCCTTTATCTTATTTTATACTTACTAAACTTTTCTTAGCATCAACATTGTGTGTTATCATGCTTTATTTCCCAAAGCACCATATTATGTTACCCTTACGTGACATATGATGAAATTTGAGTGGGACATATGTATACACATAATATTTTGAAAAAGTTATTGATTAATGATACTTTTTATCTTATAGGAACATGTCAATTCTCAATCTCAAGGAACATGCTGAGGGTAAACCAAGAAAGGGGTGGGTAGACCATTGGTGCTTTGTAAGATTGTTTTCCCTTTTGCAACTTTCCATCTACACACTCATATCATAAAACCATTGAACCTAAGCTTATTATTCTCAATCCTACCCATTCCAATCATTTTAATCTTTCTATCCTCCTTTTCTTGCCTTAATTCCCTTTTAGACTGTCGGCTATAGTAGATCGACTAGGGTTAACCTTGTATATTTTAGAGGTATTTTTCACTTTTAGGGTTTGTTAGCCATTTGGCCAACCTAGATCAAACCTAGTGAATTGTCCCTAAAAAACATAGGGTTGACCATGGTTAACCCTATATTTCTGATGTTTTTGGGAGGATTTAGGGCAAGATCCACCTATATATACAAGTTCATTTTTAACCATTTGTAAGGAAAAGAAGTGAAGAATAAAAAGTATGAATGAACATCTATTTATTGACCATTATACTTGAGGAATAAATCTTAGGGTTCCATACTTTATTATAAATGGATCTTATCTTATAGAGAAGTCTTTTGGATGCATAGATAGGTTATGTAGCCTAGGGCTGATTTGTCTTTGTTATTCTTACATACCATAATAATCTCTTGTGAAACTCTTTGTCCAAGGGAGAGAATGAGTCTCAGTAGGTTTATCTTCAATGTAAGTATTCCTAATTTTATTTATTCTTTATAAGAGTAGATAGATAATGTAGTTATGCTTACTTTTTCTATGCATTAGGATTCTATATGCATTGACATGAGTATATGTCTTTTATGCATGTTTAGTTTAGTTGTTTGTTTTGTTTCTAACCCACACTTTATGCCACAATATTTTGTGTGCACTAGATTATATTTAATTTCTTCTTTATTATCACAAGTGAAATATTAAACCTTAGGACTATTTTAGGGTTATTTCATGATTATGTTAGATTGTAGGCTTTGGAACCATTCCTAGAATGGTGTATTATAACATGTGATCCCCTAATCAAGTCTAGTGGATCCCCATGTTGTTCATGATCCCACTAACAAATGTATTCCCAATAAAAAGTGTAGGTATGCTTTATCTTTTTTGAGCTAAGATAAATTTATAGACAATTCATTTTCTATTACATACACATGGTGTCTGAGAGTCATGTTTATTCATGTGAAATAAAAGTGCTATCTTTAACTTGAACTTATATTATCCAAAGTGTAATGAAAGGAGGTGAGATAAAGAGGAATGGAACATAAAATAATTTGAATTACTTTAAATCATAAAAATGTGAAAAAGTGGAAAAGGGATACAATGATAGGTAAGTATGATTATTTATCATAAGAAAGAATGAAAGTGTAGGGAAACATGCTAACATAGTTTATTGAGAAAGTTTTATCTACAAAATAAATAAAATCTAAATATGAGATCAAGGGATCACAAACTTGTAACCATTTATTAATATTATAGGAAAGGAACACTAAATTAATTAAAGATGGTGATTTTATGAGGAGGGCCTATTCCTATCCATGGTCGTACACTATAAATCATAAAAGATAAACCCAAGAGGGTGAACAAAGTGTGGGAAAAGTAAATATGATAAAAATGGTATTTATGAGGAAGGCCTAGTCCTATCCATGGTCTTACACTGTAACTCATAAAAGAGAAATTGAAGAAGGTGAAAAAATCATTAGAAATCAATGAAATAATAAGAGAAAATGAAGTCATGAGGAAGACTAGGTCCTTTCCATAGTTTTACAATGTAACTCATGATACAAAAGAAACCAAAGTACCAAGAGAAAGAACTGAGCTTTGTGGAAAGAGAAATTGTTACATAGGGTGAGACTCATGTAGATATCATGTAAAAAGTGTTAGTAGGATAATATATAGAAATCATGATAAGAAGGGAAATATTTAAGCAAAGTACTTTTAAAAATATGCATTGGTGGGCTCTTTGAAACCATGGTATTCATTACTTTGAAGGTTACAGGTGCTAGGACCAAATATGTATTTTACTAAATAAGGTCCCCACCATTTTTGGGTGTATTTTCCTTCTTTATCATGGGTATAGTATAATTTAAATACTAGATCACCAACATTTAAATTGTGGGCTTTAACTCTTTTTTATGTTGTTTGGTAATATGATCCTTGTATTGGGGATTGTGTTGCAAGGTGGAGAGATAGTTTTCATTAAGAATATCAAGAGGTTAAAGCCAAACAACATGTATAATAGTGTGATAGGACCAAAGAGAAAGGTATAATTGAATATACCAATCCATTTAGGTTTCATGAATTATATTTTGGAGGATTTTATTAATAATTTTTTTAGTGGCCTCAGCTTGACCAATACACTGTGGATGGTAGGGTGTGGAAAATTTGTGAGATATTTTGAATTTATCACAAAGTTGCTTCACACATTTATTTTTGAAATTACCACCATTATAAAAAATTATAGCATGAGGAACTCAAAAATGATAAATGATTTGATTGAGGATGAATTTATAAATAGTGGCTCTCATAACATTAATGAGAGGCATGGCTTCTACCCATTTGGTAAAATATTTAGTAGTCATGATGATAAAAACATGTCCATCCTATGATCTAGGTAGTTTTCCTATGAGATATAATCCCCACATGGAAAATGGCCAAAGAGATTCCAATATTTGGAGCTTGACTGGTGGTGAATGGATTATATCATCATGAAGTTGGTAAGGACTACACTTTTTAGCAAATTTCATAGCATTTTTTTCAAGAGTAAGCCAAAAGTATCCCATACATAGGAATTTATCTATTGTAGCATGGCCATTATAGTGACCACTAAAAATGCCCCCACGTGTTTGTTAAATGAGAGGAAGAACCTCTTATTTTATTAAACAATGTAGTAAGATACCTTCAACATTGTGATAATAAAGGGTGTTATATATAAAGATATATTTAAAAGTTTATTTGTAAATTTGATTCTTTCCACATGAATTTGTGTTTAGAGGATAGGTTATATGCTCAAGGAATTGGATAATATATTTGTAACATGGGATTTTTCAAATGGTGATAGCCTCAATATTATATATAAGTTAATATTGTGGTTGGATGGAAGATGGAGACCTTTTTATTTGGATAAGAAAGGTAGAATCAGTAAGAACTTGGTGTAAACAAAATAAGGATGTTAAAGAAGAAAATGAATTAGTGATGGAGTTTTGATTTCGAGGGATGGGATAAATAGTAAAAGAAGTGAACTATTTAGAAAGGGTAGTGGCCATTTGATGATAAACAATAATATTTCCAATTTTACAATGATAATCACCATTAACCTATTGATAGATGAGTTGGGAGTCACCAAAAGTGTGTATAAAAGATAAGTCAAAATGATAACATGATAATTTTACCATGAGGACTAGTGGGTATATAACCTACCCTAGCTCCTTGAAGGAATTTGTCGCCATCAAAATGAAGGGTCTAATTATCTTCATGTAAATCAATGTTGATTTTGGGAAGTTATTTGATGATTTATTTAGATTTATTAGTGTCGAGAATGATAAAAGAATATTCTTGATTAATTTTTTATAAATCAATAGTGAAGTTATGGAAGTGTCTTTGAGAGAGATAGCCTAATTAAGACCTTCAATTTAGAGGATATTATTGTTAGGTAGACTAACTTGAAGGTGCATTATAGTAGGTATGGGTACTACTACGAGTTGGTAAACAATGACTTATCCTTTGACAAATTTTTACATCATGATATAGAGATCAAATTCCATTAAAATAACCATCCAATTTCAAATTATATCTCTAGGGAGAAAGGATTTAGATAAAAAGTGACAAAGGGGATAAAAATGAATTATATCATAAGTTGTTTGATAAAGCATATAATGATATAAATTTTCATTAATAAAATAGATAGAGAGGAAATCAAATTTGACTTTGGTATAGTATTTTTCATAATGAATGAGGCATCTATTGATATATTATATGGAATACTCTCTTATAGTATCATCTTATTGGACAAGCATTGCCCTAACTAATATGGCTGTAGAAGAAGTGTACAAGATTAAAGGATGCTCATTGGAGGGTGGACAAAGAGTGGGAAGATTGAATAATCATTATTTCATATTTTTAAATGATTTATGATAAATAACCATCCATTTGAGAGTATTACCTTTTTAAGAAGGGAATTAATAAAATATATGTGATAGGCCATTTTAAGGATAAATTATTGTATTTCCCCAAGCTTGCTAAGGTAAGTAAAAATATCTAGAATGGATAAAGGAATAGTCATGTTGAAGATAGTGGTTATCTTAGAAATATCAACATCAATAATGTGAAGAGAAACTAATAACCCTAGTAATTTACCAAATGTGATGTCAAAGAAACATTTTTAGGGGTTTAGTCTAACTTTAAATTTGATGAGTCAATTGAAGATGATAACAAGATTAGAAAGATGAGTTTTTTAGATTTTAGATTTGACAATGAGATCATCCACATAGGTTTCCAAAATATTATGGATAATGTCATAAAAAATGTGGGTCATATCCCACTAGTAGGTAGCTCTAGCATTTTTAAGGCTGAATGGTATTTTAACATAGATTAGGTGCCTCATTCCATGGTGAATGTTTTTTTATGTTGATCTTCAAGGGAGATATGAATTTTATTATATCATAAAAAACCATCCATGAGGGACAACATTAAATATCCAACATGAAAATAAACAATGGCATATATCGAAGGCAATGGGAAGTTATCATTAGGACAACATTAAGGTTATGAAAATTGATGCAAATGCGAATGACCATAGTTACTTTTTTAAAAATAGGGAAAATATCTGAGACCCATTTAGAATAGTCCATAGGTTTGATAAATTTATCATATAAAATTTTAATTCCTTCTTTATGGCATAAGTTGGAAACCTTGGGGGGGAATTTCATTATTTTTTCTAAATGGGTTAGGCATTGGGATATGTGATGATGTTATGCACCATGATTCTAGGATCAATCCTAGGCATGTCATCATATGAACAAACAAAATTATAATGATATTTATCTAAGAATAAAATAAATTTATCATTTTTAGTTTGTGTGAGTTCTCTAGAGACTATTATAAGTCGAGGGTAGGAGGGGGTGCCATATTTGATTCTAATAGTTTCCATGATAATAATAACATTTTCATCTTGAAAATTATATAACATGCTATAAAGAGAGGAAATGGGTTTTATTTTAGAATCATTTTTAGTGATGAATTTGTTAAAATGATGGGCCTTTTGCTTGAAATTCCCAAGTTTGTGATGTTACTGATGGAGTTGAGGTTATTGGGCATGGAATAATTCAATGATGGATTCATCTCTAGATAATGTAGGTAGAGGGATATAATATTCTAAATCTACTTCAAGATAAATAATGTTTTTATTTTGGTGGTCATACTTAGAGTGTATGTAGTGTAAATCTATGGCCTTAGCATTAGTGGTGATCTTTGGAGTACGTAGAATTGTAGAGGAAGGTTGACCATATTTAACTAGTTTATCATTAGTATTATTGATAGAAAGAGGATTGTTTAGAATAAATGGTGGGGTAGGATGTATGTAAGGTTTAAAAAGTTTTGAAGATACAAGGGGTAAGATTTGTTTAACCACCTATGGGGTATTGAGAAGTGGAGGCTTAATTGGAGGGACTTAACCTTCAAGTCTTATCTCAAAATATGTGGAAATGGTATGAACATCTCAATTAAAAGCATGTATTTGAGTTAAAGTTTTTTTAAATAATTTTAAACATCCAAGTCTCATAATTGAGCTTGTGACATGATGTAGTTATCATTACAAGATGAAAAAATTATACATGTTTGTGACTTGGGAGGAACTTTGGAAGGTGAGATGCCTAAATTTATAAGGTGACATGATTAAGGGATCTTAAAATAATTTATCCACTCAATCATTACACATGAATTCATCTTCTATATAAGATGATTTGTGGGTATTTCATGGAGGAGGTTAAATCATGATCTCATCAATGAGAGGGATGGTATGATCATGAGGTAATAATGAGGGAGGTAGCCACTTTGAGATATAAGGAGGTATCATAATAGCATTTCATGTATTTTTTAAGTTATTAGGATCATCATCATCAAAATAAATAAGAGTGACATGTAAATCTAGGTTTAAATTAAAAAAATTAAGTAATGGGCTACTCTTAATTTTCATAATAATGGGAATATAATATTGAGATTTGGGATTTGGAAGCTGAATACTCCATGGGTTAAGATCAGTGTCATGTTTATACATTTTTCCATTATGAAGGAACTTTATACATTGGTTGTTGGAAGAGGTGATATCCCTTATACAATGAATATGTGGCCATCCTAGGAGTATATTGTAAGATAATGGTTAATTGAGGGCCATAAGTTTGGTTTGTATAGTCTTAGGTCTAATAACAAGAGGGATCTAAATACAACCAAGTGGCTTTTGATTAGTTTTGTTTAATTTAAGACATGTCAAATGAGTTTATTTGAGATGATCTTTGTTATATATGAGTTTTTGAATGATCCAAAGAGATGTCACATTAATATCAGACCCTTCATCTACTAATACTTTATAAATGAGGGTGGTATTAATGGCTATTTTAATAAAGAGGGGTGGATCATTGACTTAAAATAGTATTTCATCATTGATCATGTATTCTTTGAGGAACTCTATGGAAGGTTTTGGATAAGGACAAATGGATTAAATGGTATTCAATTTAGTTGTTTAAGGCTCATGAGAAGATGGTTCATCTTCTAAAGGATATGGATCTTCAATTTATTGAGGTTATTTTAAGAGGAACTTAAGATTATAAGGAGAGGTATGGACTAATTCTATGAGAGTAATTTTGCAAGGCATATATTTGTGTTCTTCTAGGAAGTTCCAATGGGTTTTGTAAGAAGTAAAACTATAATGAGGATTTCAAGATAAAATAAGTTTAGGATGAAGAAAGGTGGTTGGAGGTTTAGAGGGAGGAAGTATCTCATCATTGGTTTTTGAAGATAAGTGATTAGTAGCAGTATCTTTGAGAATTTCTTCTTCTAAAAATGGTTTTTTAGGTTTGGTGATAGGATAATTTTGGGCTAGTTTTCATTGATAATTAACCTTATCTATGTTTACATATTGGGAATTGGGTTAATATTGGCCATAATAAACATCAATCACATAAATATCCTTGTTTATTTTTTGGGGGTTAGATGTAGATAAATATTTTGGGTCATTAGAAGAAGAAGATTTTTAAGCTTATTTCTTTTGATGAGTGTTAACATAATCTTGATGATGGATTTGAATCATGGAATCATGATTTAATGAATCACCAAGCATAAAATAAAAATAAAATTTTGTAATCCCTTTACATGTTTCATGGGAATGACCTATGTCAGTGTAGAACCAAAAAATTTGATTAGGGTCATACCATTTAGGGGGATTATTGGGGTAAGTGAATGGTTTAATGGGTGATAAAACTTATTTCAATTTTTACATGGTTAATGGAATATGAGAAGGTTAGGGATTATCAAAATTGGTTACTCTTGGTTTGGGTTGAGGAGGATTACCAGTTAACACATTGGTTGAATTTTGAAAATATCCTTTAATGATTTTAATATTAGGTTCAAATTGCTTCATTAAGAAGTCTTAGAATTTATCTTGGTCAATATCTTAATTTAATATTTGTGGAGAGAAAGTTTTAAACTTGTATTGGAGTGAAGGTGTTAATGTTATTATAAAGATTTTAAACAAGTTTTCATCAATCATGTTGTGATAGGATTTGTGATCCAAATATTTCCATTATTTGATAAAATAATGAGCTAATTCAATGGGAAATTACTTAGCTTTAATGAAATAACTAAGGAAATTTTCAAGAAGATCATTATGTTGAAAATCTTTACTAAAGGATTGACTAAATCCTCTAGTTTCCATATAAAATGTTTGGAAAGGTGGTTATACCATTATAATACATCACCAGTGAAGGTTTTAACTAAAATTTTGGTTGTGGAAAAAGTATTATTTTGAATCCACTCTTTATAAATATTTCCAAATTCTTTAAGAAAATATTTAAGGTCTTTAGTCCCATCATATTTAATAGTTGGAGATATATTACCAATATTAATATAAATAATTAAGGAGATAAAGGATCATTTTGTATGTGTTGAAGCATATTATTATGTATGATAGGTTGGGGGATGACATTACCTATGACATCTCTAAGACGTGGAGGAATAAAGTTTTGATTATTTTGATGGAGAAGAATGGGGGCTTGATTAGCCATGTTGATCAAATGATGTTGTAGTTGCATCATTTGGGAGGTGTTAGATGTTTGAATTATGTTCATTTGTTTCACTATTTGTGAAAGAATCTAATTTTTATCAATTAGTGGGTTAGTTTTTTTAGGAAGATTCCATAAATTGGTATTAGAGGGAGGGTTGCTAGGTGGTATATTCCATGTGGGGTTATTGGATAAGTTTGTGTCAATTGTCCCCACATTATGATGGGATGTTTGAAGATGGGAATTATATTGATAGGTATGAAAAGTATTTGACCCACCAATCTCATCTATTTGAGTTATTTTAACCATGTTAAAATCAAAGGATGAGGGAGTAAAAAATGGTGATCCAAAATTGATGGTCCTCTTAGGAAGTAAAGGTAAAACAAAAATAACATCCCATAAAGTTTCTAAATTGATTTAGGTTGTCTAAGATTATTCAAATAGGGGATTTTATGATGCTTAATGAAATAACTTGAGATCAAGAAATAAGAATGAAAATTAGAGCCAGAGTCAGCCAAATAGAGAATAGTGTTGGCCAATAGGTATAGAGTCGACTGGGTTGACAGTGTATATAAATAAAATTCATAGAATAAGAAGATAAAAGGACATAATCAAGATGGTCAACTATGCACTATAAGGGCATAAATTAAAATAGGATAAAGATATAAACATTCATATGGGTGATAGTGTAGTGTTGAATAGGGAACAAGCCAAGAAATAAGAAGACATAGTTGGATAGATCGACTATGTACTACTTAGACAAGGGATTAGATAAGAAGATAAGGAGGCAAAATCAGACAAGTTGATTATGTATTACAAGAAGATAGGCTAAATTATTTGTAAAAGACTATATTGATATAAATGATAGTTTTCTAAAAATAGGAAAAGGTTTTGCAAGATAATATCTAAGTAACTAAATTTAAGCACACAAGAAATTGGATCAATGTAATTGATCTAATTAAAACACATAGCATAAACCTTGTACTAACACTAGTTAATCCAAGTTTTACAATACAAAATATAATGATCAAAGAGAAAGAAATAAATTGAAAGTAAATTCTAAATAATTGGTCATTACTAAGTGTTATTAAGCTATAATAAAGTTTAATTTTAATGTGATTGTGAAGTTGGATGTAATGAGGAACTAAAGAGAAATTTAAGGCTAGTTTTAAGAAGTTTAGGTTAAAAGGGATCTATATTGGTGATGGTACTAGCTTGGTATTGGGGCTTACCCCCTCACTTTACAATCCTATAGTGATAAGGGTGTTATGTGATTTGCCAATATATACCATTAACCACATGTTTATACTTGGATAGAAAACCAAGTTAGTTTCCCCCATGGTGATGAAATCCAAGTATATAGACCTTGGAAATATAATTATTTAATGATTTTTGTATGTAAAGTGATTTGGAAGTGTGTCAAAAAGATAAAAATAATGTAATTAAATTAGTAATTTGAAAAATCACCTAATTAATCTATGTTTGTTACTCTACGAATGTAAATAACTAAAAATAAATGTGAATTAATTTCTAGAAAAAATAGGTTAATTCCTTAATTTGTGAAGAGTATAGAGTCAGTTTAGGTGACAATATATACAAGAAATGCAAAATAGAGTTGACTGGGTCACTACTATTCTGTAGAATCAAGATATGGAAGAACACAATCAAATAGCTCAAATATGTTTTCTAGATAGAAGACAAACTAAAGAACTATGTTGAGCTAGTCAACCTAGTTGGCTATAGGGATGAATTTTTATAGATTGTAAATTTATGAAAAATAGTACTAAAAAGGAAGAACTAAAATGATAGAGAGAGTAAGAATGAAAATTGGTGGGTTTGAATATCTTTTAGATATAATGTTTTTTGTTGTGATGCTCAAATGTTGATTCAAAAAGTTTTAAAATAGAGTCGACTAGTTTGACAGAGTTTGCAAAACCTATGTTCTAAAAAAAATTCAAATAGAGCCGACTAGCTCAACTTGTTCATATACCTACATGTTGAAAGAGGATAATTGAGATCATATTTGACTAGTTTAAGTATGTATGCAAATATGGAACTAAATAAGAATATTGTGTCAAATTAATAAATCCAGTGACATGTATTTGGAGAAGACATGCACAAATAAAATAGAATAATTTTAGATCAAATGTGTGTTAAACTTATTCACAGACTAATATAAATATATCAATAGGTATTATATAGTACTAAAAAAATAAAAATATATAGCATGATGACAAAATGAAAATTTTAAATAAAACCTACAAGTATTTGATTAATTTTAGGTTCACTATAATGTATTTAAAGAGAAATGTAACTGATCTATTAAACAATCCTATCTCAGAGAATATAAATACTAATTACACCTTTTATTGTTGATACATTAGATATTCAGGGTATGACCAAGATAGATCTAATAGACTTAATCAAGGGATTTGTTATTTCAATGACATTACTAGATAGGGTTACAAAGCCTCTAGTCAAGAAACAACATGTAATAACCCTATATAGGTGATATGTTTTCATATTAACAAATTATATGCAAAGCAAACTAAAAATCTAATCTAGTTCTCACCAAATATTTTGCCACAAAGTGGGGGTAATAAACATAAAATTAAACATGAGTAGGAGAATCCCAATTAAGCTATGTATAGGTAAAACCCTAATGAATAGAGAGATTAAAGTATTCAAAATCCATAAATTATGCTACTTCTATCTACTAAAATAGAGGAGTAAATTTAGAAATACTTACCTTGAAGATGAACTCATCGAGACTCAATATCTCCCTTGGACGAAGGTGATTCACAAGAAGTTTTTGTGGTTTATAAGGATCACTAATAAAGGCCAAAACATCCAAAATTTTTATAGAAGATAAGATTCTTCTCCAAGTATAAACCCTAAGCTATAAATCCTCAATTAGAATGGTGGAAGAGTAGATTTTTAAAAATAACAAATGAATAATTAGCCTTTATCTCTCTAAAAAATGACAAAATGAATTTGTATATATAGTTGAATCTAACCCAAAACCTTTCAAAAAGTTTAATTGATAGGGTCGGCTCAATCGACTCTGTGTCATTATTTGTTAAAAACAAGTTAGGTCTTGGTTTAGGTCAGCTAGGAGCTAACCTAAACCCTTATCATATTTTATTGATTTGAATACAGGGTCAGTGGGGATGACAGTGTAATAGAAACCATAAAATATCATTTTAGTCTTGGGAAGGATATAAGTAAGGCATGTAATTCTTCAAGGAGTGTGCAAGAGAGGAGATAAGGCTTAATGAAGTATGTAAGAGAAGGTTTTGTAAAGTGGTAGTATAATGGAAAATAATCTTATGAAGCACCAATGGTCTACCTACCCCTTTTCCAATGCACCCATTAAGGAGTGCACTTAGATATATTGAGACTTGATATGTTTTTACAAGAGATAAAACATCAATAATTGATAAAGTTTAAAAATATTATGTGTATACACCTAAGACCTTATGAGCATACAAATATTAAGATAACAATGATGATATTAAACCAATACAATGAAAATTTTCATTGGAAACCTCATATTTGTGTATGATTTGACTTGGATATGTCTTCAATATTTTTTTTTATCAATGTTAATTTCCAAATTTAGACCATATATCTTTTAATATTTTGATAAACATGACACTGGATGACCAAATTAGCATAAGAAATTAGCAAGGCTTCACCATATATCTTGATCATGTTCATTTTAAAGGAGAATATGTATATTTATAATAAATTTGAATCAATGAGGACCCTTCATCTTGACTTCAATATGGATGGATGAAAATGCATTCTATCCGAGGCACATGCAATTAATCTATTCAATATGAAGGGTGGAGGATAGATATTGAAAATATCAAATAAGGATTAATATGATCCCTTCATCTTATTTTAAAGATGAAGGGTGGAGGAGTCTCCTCATAATGTCTTTGTTAAATTCATTTTGGGCCCTTCATATTAATTTCAAGATGAAGGGTGGAGAATAATTCCCAATACATCATATGGATAACCAATGTCAACCCTTCATCTTGTTTCTAATATGAAGGGTTGAGAATTATCCTAAAATATATCTCAAGATTCATTATGCGTCCTTCATCTTATCTCCAAGATGAAGACTGGAGAATAATCTTAAATATTAATTAATTTAGTAAATTTATTAGCTCACAAAATAATATTCCATAAGCTCTCAAGATTTTTTATTGAATGGAGATGCCTTTTGGAAGGAAAAGGAGAAACTAAAAATTGAACACAAATTATAATTCCATTTTCATAGAACTAAAATTAGATTATTGATTTGGAGAAGGATAATTGATTGTATTGATTGACCACCAAGGGGGAATTAGTGAATTGATTATAGTAGAATAATTGACTATAGGAATTAAACAAAATGATGATTGAATAGTTATAATTTATTGAATTATCCCACCTAGATATTCCCCAAGGTGAATTCAAAATCATACATTAGATGAACAAATTATTTCTAACTAGTTTGTGTGTAATTACGAGAAGTCATTCCATTTTACAAATTTGACATGAAAGTGATAAAAATAGAGTATCTACATTTTCCCCTATTTGAGAAGGTGTTGTGAGATGTAGACAAAGTAACATCTTATAAAATAATGAATTTTTTTTTAAAATTTGATCATATAATAAAATTAACAGATGTTAAGTTTGACAACTTTAATGAATATTCTAGTAATTGGATTTAAATGTGTCCCAAAGTAGTGCTTAGTAAGCCATAGGTGCCCATCAAGGGGAAAGTTGGTAAATTTTTGGATGAGTAAACCCATGAAAGGAATAAATTATTATAGAGATATCCATGAATATTATTGTTATTTCATATTCTACTCCCAATTTTAGTTGAACTAGTGGCTTGAGATTTGTTTGGACTATGTGGGCAACTCTCAATTTATGAATTTAAATTGACCAACACTATATTATGATGTCACAATTTTAAAGTTAAATGTATGATCTCTCCATTTTTCAAGTCAAATAATTATGTATCTCATAATTATTTATTGAGTATATATGCTAAAAACTCAAAAACATTCAAAATTTTCTAAAATCCTAAACATTCATAACATTAAAACATCTTAAATATTAGAAAAGGCCAAAACATACAAAAAAAGGTATAAAACCAAAAAATACAAAAAGCATTGTCATCCTAAGTCTAGTAAATAATATTTGATGAAACTTAAACCAATTAAATACAATCCCATTAGGATTTGTCCTTCTCAAGTCCTCCCTATTGGGATAAAGTCAAATCAAATCAATCTAATTCAAGCTCATCGCTTCCACCATGTTTAGGACAAATTTAAGCATAAAAATTATTTTAGGATGTTCTATTCACACTTATTCCCATTGAAATTATCATTTATTTGGTGCATCCATACCATCCCTAATTATATTTAAGCCTATCATGTGGATTGTAACTTGATCAAAGATAAGATGCTTTCTATTGCTTTTTATTTTCCTATTTTTGTGTTTGATTATTTTCTTGTTTGTTTGATTTTTGTTATTGCCTTGAATCATTACATTATGACAAAAATTTCATCATCATGGTTTCCTTTTTCATGCACTTATACTTGAGTCCATCCATTGGCATACATAAACATTTCTATCATGGTTTTTATCATTGGTGCATTTTTATCAATTGGATATTGGATCAAGGGTCAATCCTTATGCACATTATAACTAGGTAATCATGGTGTTTTATATCATGATATATAATATTATGTAAAAAAATATAAATAAATTACCAAAGGTTTTGTTTACACTTGTATTTACACCCTTGAGGAGATGCCTATCACTCCTCATCTAAGTGGCATAATGGAGACATCCCTCTTGCTATGGGTGACAATGTTGAGAGATGAATCTCTAGAAGGGCTAGTTCCCTTGATGCACTCTTTGAATATATTCTTTATCTATCAACTTGTGGATAAAAAGGGATTAGGAAAACAACTAAGAAAACCAAAAAAGGTGATGTACCAATGTTTAATATTTTCCCACTTGACTGAATATCTACTACTTAAAACAAACAAAGCCTCTCTCACACAAAACTCACAAATTAGGATGCATTGTCACATAAATGTTTCATATGTAACATTTAATAAGGTATTTGATACTTAGGAGGGTAATGGATGATTCTATGAAGGGATAAAATAATAAACCACTTCTAAGACACCTATACACTTAGGAAGGAATACTAACAAAGACCTGTACCAATACCCTTTCTAAAAATTGGTAGAAAATAAAGAGTAACAGGTTATAAAAGAATATCTTTCACTAGAAAAGACTAGAAAGATTAAAATCAATACTCAATAGTACAATATGTGAGTGGCAAAATCACTTGTATATTTCTTCAAGAGTCTTTCAAGTACAAATTTGTCTAGAGTTTCCCCATTAACCGATGGAGGTTACTCTAAAGAGACAAAATAATATTAGTTAAAAATACATTAATAATATATATGAGATGATCCAAGCAATTTTAGGAGGCCGAATTGTCTATACAAGTCATGAAAATTATGAAAAGTGGCATAAAACTCCTTGTTTGTGCATAAAAAACTATCTTCACAATTTTCACCTATTTGAACATCCCACCACTAGATAGGGATAGGTATGATGATTGGAATGAGAGGGAAGTCCTTCAAGAATTAAATTCCATGGATTATTTCTAATCCCACTCATTTGGAAACTTCTATAATGAATTAATCATTGTCTGTAGTATTAAAACTCCTTATTTCAGTCACCCCTCACACTTAGCCTCAAAAACGTCCTTAGTTTCCTATTAAAATATATGGGATGGAATTAATTACATCTATAAATATTATACATGGACTTATACCTCTCAAATTCACCTTAAAATAACATCTAATTGAGGTTTCCACACTTGTCACCCTTCTGTGCACCATGCTAGTTTTGACTGGCTAAAAGTAGAGATTTAGTTTAGACACTTAGAAAATTTTACATAGAATAAAATGACCATAATGATTTATAATAGGTCATTATCATCTCATAAAACTTTATTTCACCTTTTTAAACATCATAGACCCTTAAAACATGAAAAAAGGTGAGAAAACCACATTTCCTATTATGCATATAGTTTTATACATATCCTTGCATGTGTGAGAGTGTGAGTGAGTCATCTCCATGATATAATAGGTTTCCTTTCCAAAATATTCCATTATAATGGATCTCTAATCTCATTTTCCTCATTAAGTCATAACCAAGGTTTTAGGCAGTTTTAGATGTTAAGTTTTATGCATAAAATTTAGATGTTGAACCTACCTCAAAATTCCACAATCTTGATTTAAAGGGACCCTACTAAATCCCATAAATACCTATGGTTCCCATGCATAGTGATATAAAACTCAGAAGTTATGGCTAATAAATATTTCAAGAACACAAAAATAACATAGTAACAATGAAATCTCTAAGAAGAGATGTTTTATTACTCAAGATCGTAATACAACTATATGGTTATCTCTTGGAAGAGATGTTTAATTTACATTTTAGGTTATATATTAATTTATAAAAAAATTTAAAGTATGGTGAGGATGTGGAAGGTCACTAATCTCAAGGGAGATGAAGTGGTTCAACTTCCATGATTTAAAACAATACAGAATTCGAGGAATTACTATTTTTATAAACTTACTAGTTTTAGATTACACTACTAAAATTAAAATTTATGGCACTTTCATTGGGTTTTTAAGGTTAAAAATTCATCAAAAGTATCTCAATTTAATCTCACCACATTCTCCTCATTCTTATTTTTCCAACAGTTCAAACGGTGAATCAATTAGAGCTAAGGTGTAAAATTTATGGCTCCTAGAAGTTCTGTCATTAATTGGGGTGGAACTGTCACCCAAATGGTCACCCAAATTGTTACTCAGATCATTCCTCCCTCCTTGAGAAGTAATGGTACCCATTGCATCAATGTTCCTCATCAGGTGTGGTAGTTATGTCTTGATTTTATTCTTTGTGATCCACTCACCTTGGTGGCTAAGCTGGCCCCTTTTGACCACCCGATAAAGCAGAATAGAGAATCCTCTTGTTGTCTTCATCTAGGTGTCCATAATATGATCCTCCTCCATTGGAGAATTTTTTTTTGGATCAAGCTCATCAATGTCTAGTTGTTCTAATATGACTAAAGTGTCCAATAGAGGTGGATGATATGGTTTTAGGAGCTCCATGTTGAATATGGGATGCAGACCAAGGTAGGACTAGTAGGTTCAACTCAAAAGCATTTTCTCCAACTTTTCTAGTGATGGTGTAGGGACCATATCATAAATGCTAAATTTTTCTATGTGCCTATAATTCATTCGTTCTAAATCTATCTTCAAACCTTTTCACTTGTATCAAAATGGTATTCAATCCTATTTTTTTCATGGCGTTACTTATACTTCTAATTCATCTTCTCCAAGATGTCATGAACTTGCTGCTAGATGTGTTGCATTTGTTCAATGAAATTTATTGCTTTTTTTTCTTTAGATCTTCCATGAGGTGTGTATTTTATGGTGGATAATGGAATAACTATATCAATTGGTGCCATGGGTTGTAACCCAAAGCATACTTGGAATGGACTGTGCTTGGTCGAGCTATGTAGGGCCCGATTGTATCCATGTTGTATGAAAAGAAGCCCCTCATCCCATGTGCATGGATGTTTGGAGTGATACATCTAAATCATGTGAACAATCAAGTGGTTCACCACCTCTGTCTAACCATTAGTCTATGGATGGAAGGCTATGGACTTCATCAACTTGGTATCCATCATCTTACATAGAGTGGACCAGAAGATGCTCAAGAACCTGCTATCTTGATCTGAGATAATGGACTTGGGGAGACCAAAATAGAGCCATACACGACAGAAAATATAGTTGAATAGTTTCTTTAGTAGATATATTTTTATTACAAGTAATCATGATAGCCATTTTTAAAAAATGATCAACTATAAAAAATATAGTTCTTTCTATATTTTGAAGTGGGAAAACTTGAGAGAAAATCCATTGAGATAGATTCCCAAGGCTTGGTTGGTTTTTGCAATGGCATGTACAATCCTTGATTTTTATTTTTTGGCTTGGCTATCACACATGGGGTGAAATATTTGAGATACCTTTCCACATCCTTTCACATATGGGTCCATTATAAGTGTTTTTGAACAACTACCAATGTCTTTTATACACCAAAGTATCCATATATCCTACTAAAATGTGCTTCCCATATCATCTTCTGTTGCTCTACAACTGGAACATAGATGTGCCCCATATGATAGAGGACATTATCTTGTAAATAGAAATAAAAAACATATTTACCTTTTTTAATCACCTGATATGTATTATCAAAGGTAGGATCTAGTTCATACAAAGCACCCTAAGTGGTAGTCTCATGTATGCATAGGTCAAGAACTATTGTAAGTGCAGTAATTGGTGGGTGTCTCAAATAATCTGTAGCTATATTTGAGCTCCCCTTTTTGTGTTTAATTATCAAATGGAATTGTTGAATATATGTGGCCCAATTTTTGTGCCTCTCATTTCATAGTTTGCTTAGTGTCTAGATGAATTCCAATTATCTATGATTAGTATGGATGACCCTCTCTTTCCCCAAGATATAGTGTTTCCATTATTTGTAGGCTTGCATAATGGCATAGAGATCATTATCATATTTCAAATATTTCTTGACTGTATTAGTGAAATTTTCATTATGATATGTGATAGGATGGTCATGTTTCATGATGACAACTCCTATGGCATATTCAGATGCATTTGTCTTCAACTCAAAAGGTTGATGCAAATCTAGTAGGGCAAGAATAGGGTATGAGCAAAGTTTCTTCTTAAAATTCTCAAATTCCCTTTGTTGTATTTCACCCTACTAAAATGTATCTTTATCTCCTCCTTTAGTCACTTGGTTTAGTGACCAAGCAACATGTGAAAATCCAAGAATAACCCTATGATATAAATTTGTAAGACCCAAGAAGATGTGAAGTTCTATGAGGGTCCTTAGTGTAGGCCATTCTCAAATAACCTGAATATTTTCTAGATTAACATGGACCCCTTCCTAATTCAAAACATACCCAAGGTACTAAATTTTTGTCATCCCAAATGTGCATATATCAAGATTTGCAAACAAATTGTGCTCATAAAGAGTTTGAAGCACCTTATGAACATGTTGCAGAGGTTACTTCCCATGTTCTATTATAGATGAGTATTTCATCTAGGTAGACAACCATGAATGAGTTGGTTAAGGGTTGTAAGATGTCATCCATCATTCTCATGAAGTTTTCAATTGCATTAGTTAAGACAAAAGGCATAACCAACCATTCGAAGATCCCCTCCTTAGATTTGAATGCATTCTTCCAGACATCAGTGGGATCGATGGGAATTTAGTGATAGCTAGATTTGAGATCACTTTTGGTGAATAAATTCACACCACAGAGTTGGTCTAGTAGGTCATCAATCCTAGGGAGAGGGTAGCAATTATTTATAGTGATTTTATTCAAGGCTCAATAATCAATACAAAGCCTCCATGTTCCATCTTTATTTGGTGTCAAGACAACTGGGCTACCATAGGGTAAAGATATTGGCCTGATGTGACCCTTTTGGATCAATTCTTGATTCTATAATTTTATCTCATCATTCTCCAAAATTGATATATGATACATAGGACTATTAGGCAAAGGTGATCCTGGGATCAAATCGATAGAATGTTTTGCTTGGCAATGTAGTGGAACTCCTATGGGTGACTTGAATAAGTCATCATATTCTCCTATGATTTGTCCCATCTACTTCTATTATTGTGTTGATTATGTAGTTAGGACTACAACATCAGCCTTCTTGGATTTTTATGGCTTGAACACCATGATAATGAATTCCTTTGTCTTTTCCACCAATCTCTTACACTACTTGGCATTGATCAGGGAGATAGATGTGGGAGGTGGTACCTCTGGTACCCTATAGCACCATGTTCCAAGAGTGAGGGTGATTCTTCAGGTTCATGATTCATAGATGTCATGTCAATCATACATGAATTACTGACCAAGGAGTGCATCACAAACATTTATATTGACCACACCACATAAGACTTCATCTTGGAAAGGTTTTATTGCATATGAAAGAAGACATTGATAGGTGACACAGAGGTCTTTTCCTGGGCTCAACCATCCAATATTGTATGGATTTGGGTGAGGCTTCATGGATAGATTTAGAATTTTCACAACTTTAGTAGAGATTAAATTCTTTTGACTCCCACTATCAAGAATGAAATGCAAAGTCTTACCTTTTACCCATAATTTAGAGTGAAACAATCTTTCCTTGTCATCTAGTCTTTCCTCACAGGTTTATGATGAAGTGAAGATGGTGTCAGGCTCAACATCTATAATCTCTTCTTCATCCTCTTCGATTGTAGGTTGTGTATGAGATAGAGTAGTAGATGTCAAGTATTGTGACTTAGAAAGCAATGACTTAATGGTTCGACATTCTTCTTTGGAGTGAGTTCTAGTTTTGTGGTAATCACACCATTTTCCAGCCTTCCTCTTCTAGGGTTTATTATCTTGAAACTCATTTTGCTTCCAATTTTGGCCTCATGTTTGACCTTCCTTGTCACGTTTCCATTTTGAAGGCTGACTCTTTGTATTCTTTCTACCATGCTTTTGCTCAATCTTCACTGTGAACTTGTATGCCTCAATGAGGGTTTCCAAATTGAAGAGTTCCATTTTCCCCCATATGTACCATTGTATTCCACTAGAATATTTTAGATTATTATGTTTCTCACTTTCTTGGATTCCCAATCTTGCAGACAAAGAATGAAAAATTTCTATGTAATATTGAACAGACTGGTCCTTACCTTGGTGAATTTGTTACCACTGTATGTACAGATCATCATATGCTCTAATGGGATAGTATTCTTCCTTTACCACTTCCATGAAATCATCCCAGGTAGGTTCCACATCAAGGAGAATGTCATCTATATTGAACCTCTTTTTTTACACTTCCCACCAATTTTTCATAGGGAATGATGCTTTTAAAAGAGCAAAAGTGATCTTTTCTCCATACGTGAATTTATTTATAGAGAAGTAGGAAGACAATTGTTCCAACTAATTTTCTACTACATTAACATTGATTTTGCCTTCAAATGTAGGAATATCAAATTCACCTAAAACTTGAAGGGTATTGGGGCATTGAAAGGATGTTCCATGGATGAGGAACTAGGAAATGCAGATGAGGAGCCAAATTTTCCCATCGAGAGTTATTGGAAAATTTAGGTAAATTATTGTAACATCTATGCTTATTTCTATTGGAGGGATTCATTCAAAATTTCCTTGAAAGGATCAGATGTCTCAGTGTCATCCACCATTTGAATTCATTTAGAGTGAATAGGTGGATAGTTTAGAAGCTCTATTGTTTTCCACCCAAGCTTCTTGTATCCTGACCTCGTCTTCGGGATCATACACTCTCAGGACAAACTGTCCTAATACAACTAATTCAAAACTTAGAAGTTTTAGTTGAAAACTATTTCAAGAACACAAAAATAACATAGTAACAATGAATTCTCTAAGAAGAGATGTTTTATTAGTCAAGATCACAATACAACTATATGCTTATCTTTGGGAAGAGATGTATGATTTCCATTTTAGGCTAAATATTAATTTATACACATTTTGAAAGTAAGAGGAGGATGTGGAAGGTCACCAATATTGAGGGAGATGAAGTGATTCAAATTCCATGATTTAAAATAATATAAAATTTGAGGAATTATTATTTTTAAAAACTTACTATTTTTAGACTGCACTACTAAAATTGAAATTTAGGTCACTTCCATTGGGTTTTTGGGGGTCAAAATCCATCAAACAGAGCTCAATGACATCTCACCATGTTATCCTCATTCTTAGATTTCCAATGGTTCAAATTGTTAGTCATTGGAGCTATGGTGTAAAAGTTATGGCTCCCAGAAGTTCCCTCATCAATTGCGGTGGAATCGTCACCCGAATTGTCGCCTAAATTGTTGCCAAGATCACATAGACTTAAGAAAGATATGAGCATGTGAAAACATACATTTAGCTTGTTTTTTTTTTGAAAACAACTCTTTAGCATTTTAGAGTCACCAACACAACATGAAACTCATATCTAAATTCTTTCTCTTTGATGATGAAGTTTCTTTTCATGGCTTGGATATAATTTTGGTCACCAATGGTCTTTATTGGTGACAACATTATCTACTACACCAAATCTATGAAAGACACAACTATAACACTCTATAAATATTTACCTAACCTATTTACATCTATTATGAGAGGTTTTATAGATCAAATAGTATAGTCAAGACCATAAGGCCTAACCTCCTTCTTGGACAAGGCTACGAGCTTGTATCCCTATTTACCCTATATTTTGACCATAACTTCTCTTATACTCTAGATAACAACAAATTCTAAATTTTTATAGACACCCATTAAGGATCTATATAAAATATATAAGTTTCACCTAGGGTTATTTTGTATAGAATGGTCCTACTGTAGAGTGTGATAGACCTAATTAGGCCTCCAAACTATCTTGTTTTGAAAGGTACAGAGAGTATAGAGATGATCTAAGGCCTAGAAATAATATAATAAGTGTAAAATGACATTATATGACTCTTTAAACTAAAACCTAGTTAGTTGTTAATTTAAACCATGACTAAACTCCTTTATCTAAATCAAACTAATTCATGCAAGGCTTAAAAATAATTTTGAACTAGAAAACACACTTACCTTATGAATTAGAATTTGAAACTTGGGGTGGTTGATGTAAGTTATTAGACCATCAAGATTTCAAATATTTATAAATTTCCACCATATTATTTGTCAGATCGATAAAGCCCTAGTTAGGGCTCAGTCAGCACACAAATGAGGTTAAAGAATTTATTAAAGCATTTAAAAATCCCAAATAAAAATTTTTAAGCTTATTTTCATCCCCTCTAGGTGTATGATGCAATCAAATTGGAGGAATGAATACTATAAACATCAACTATCTATGTCTCCCTCACTTGCCCTATTTGGTTCAGTCATATAGCCCTATGAAAAGTATGAATAAAAAGCTAAAAACTTTCATCTCCAATCCATATCATTTTTATTAAATCCTTAAAATGACTTAATACATATATTTTTGGACAAAAAATCCATGCATATTAGTATCTCACTCAACTTAGATACTCAAATCCTATTCTTGACTTCACACAACCAACTCCCAAAATGGAGTCAATAACTTACTGATCAAAAAAAGATACCAACCACTTAATGACTTGTCTAACTGACTTGAAATCCTATATAATATGATCTCTAAATATATCTTAATTAAGGATCCACATGTAATATTGGCCTTTAGACATGTTTAATACTTATTCAAGATTATGAGATACATTTTCTCAAATTTAAAATTTTGAATTGCATATTTTGGAGGGAAAACTAACTAAGCATACCTAACCAACCTAGACTCAACCAAAGATAATGAAAACTCATTGAACACATAGGATTATGCTCCTGCATCATTATTCCAAGGAGATAAAAGAATCATTCTTCACTTGTTATTCTTCATCAACTTTTTCACACTTGTGTCAAGATTGATGATATCATTCTCTGTCATCTAGGTTACTTCTTTAGCTAGTTGGTTCCTTCAGGTTGACCAAGATCCCAATTTTTTTCTTAAGATGATAAATAGTGTATTTCTTTGGTAGTTTTTTTAAATGTATATATTTTTCTCCTTGATGTCTAGTTTCCTCTTTGCACTTGTACCTACAACTATCTCCATAATGTTAGACAAAAATATACTTTTATTTGCTTCTTGGCTCAGCTTGTTGTTGTCCTCCCAAAGTTTGATGTTTTCATAATGATCATTTATAGTATGTGATTTAAGGTATATATTCATCAAGATATTCATCTTCTCATACATTTCATACTCTCCTTCATTGTTGTTTGTACTTACCTTTACTACCCACATGATTTCCATCAACTTTCCCTTGCCATAGCTATCAAAACTCCATTCTTTATCCATTTTTATTGGTCCTTTTGTAGGATTGATTTAAAAGTCTTGAGATTGAAACCAAAAGTGTCTCACTTTTTCTATTTAAGCTCTTGAGAACTCATCATCCTTTGACACAAATTCTTGACTAGTATGGTTGTCACTGTCATACACAAAACTCTCATTTTGTTTGTCATCTAAAACATCGCCTACTATATCATCTATAGTAGCATTATGATCTTATTTGAGAATCCTTGGTTTCATGTCACTTCCAACATCAATTCCCAAAATTTAGCCTCCACTACCAAGGTTCATTTCTTCTCCATGTTTTCTTGTTTCCATCATGAAATAGGACTTGCATTGTTCATTGTCAAGGAAATTACTATCCATTACATGGGCTCATTCAAGTAAATTATCTTGGAAAATAATCACATTACTGTCAATGTTCTTAAAGCATTTCCATTTACCTTTTTAATTTTCTCCTTAGTTTTACCCCCACCACTTTTAGTTCATTACACAAAACTATCCTCACATTTCTATCATTATCAAAGCATAATTCTTGATTTGTTGACAAGGGCATTACCTTAATTTTCTCCTTTTTGTGGTTATCTTGAAATGAACTAGCCTAGTCTTCCTTTGGTCCACTTGACTCATTTCTTTATTTTCCTCTAAACAACTTCTATAATTACTCTAATTCCACCTCCCACCAATATAGCTCCTTTTTTAATTCTACCAAAGAAGTCTATTTCTCCTTATCTACAATTAGAATTTGATTAGATACTCAAGGTTATTCCATGCTCACTAAACACATGTGATGTTACATTTCATCAACTAAGATGTCTTCCATGACTTCAATCACACAAGTTAAGTTAGATTCAAAACCTATTACTTCCTTTTCATGAACATTGATCATGCCTTCCTCTTCCTTCACTTATATAAACTCCTTGTCACCCAAAAACAATGCCTTGGAATATGATCCAATTATAGCAATGTCTTATTCTCTCAAAGGTGTGAGAGTGTGATTTACTCTATTCATCTCAAATATATAAGTTTTGTTTCTCCAATCATGCATGGATTTCCTATCAAATTACCATGGTATTCTTAGTAAGATGTGACACATGTCCGTAGGCATAACATCACCTATCATTTGATCTTTGTAAGCACCAATCTAAAAGTCTACCTTGCATTATTCATGCACTAAGATTTGATGTCATCTTTGTATCCATGACACCTTGCAAGGCGTAGGATGTTTCTCTTCTTTTAAACCCAAATTTTCCACCATTTAAGTTGAAACTCAGTTATCTATGCTCCCACTATGTATTATGACTTTACAACATTTACCTTTACTCTTGAATTGTGTCCTAAATAGTGTTTTTATTTTAGGTGGTTCCACTATCTCTTTGTTAGGCTTAATCAAAACTCTTTTCATAAAAAGAGACTCACCTTCTTTTGGAGCATATTCATAAATTGTTGTTGGTCCTTCAAATTCTTCCTCACCTTGGGCCACATGCACACCTCTTTCATGATAGGTTAAAGTGTTCTCTAGATACTCATATGATCTATGGCATGTATATTTGTTACACTTAAAGCATTTGCCCATGAATCTTCCTCTTCCTCTGTTGGTATCCTTGGTATGGCCTCCTTTATCTTGGTGTATAGCTACCTCTTGAGATTTGTGAGTTGTTGGCCTCATCTTAGGATGTTATTTATTGTATTCTATCTGATTACATCACTCTAACCTTGAAAGATATATCGATTCCTCTTGCATATGAGGTCTTCTTCCTTAAAAGTTTCTCCTAAACCTTCAAAGCAAACTAGTATGTCTCCACTAATTATGGAATGAGAAGGTTGATCTCATATTTAACATCATACTTCAAACCATTGTTATACCTAGCTACCTTCTCCACATCATTCTCAATATGGCATGATATTATGGTTAACCTATAGAACTCTTTAGTGTATTCCTTTATAGACATGTCATTTTGTTTCAAATTTAACAATTTATTGAAAAGATTAGCTTGATAATCTAAGGGCATGAATTTACCTTTCATTTTTTTCTACCATTATATCCCATATCCTAATCTTTAGCTTCCATTTTATCCTCCTTTATTCTTGGACTCCATCCCACCATAGGGATGCATGGCTCTTCAATTTTATCATGACATACTTGAGTTTCTTGTCATCTTCTTTTATCCCTTCATACTCAAAGTACTTGTCTAATTCACTGATCCAATCAATCAATTCTTCCATGTTCAAGTTTCCTTCACACATTGGAACCTCCATCTTTGGCTTTTAATTCAAATTAATAATGGCTTTGATCAACCTCTCTTTAGCTATCTCATCTTGTACCACCAATTCTTCCTCTGGTGGCTCTTCTTCTCCTTCACTGACCTCACCCATGTCAGCACCTCTCTTTTGAACCATCTCTAGATCTTGTAACCTTGTTGTCAGGTTCCTAATCTCTTCTACCATTGCCAATTGTCCTACTGGTCTCCTTCCTATAGATCTACCTCTATTCCTAACTCTCATTTCCATCTTGAATGTCTTGTCTCTCTCTCTCACATTCTTCCTCCTTTTCTTTGGATCTTGGATTGTGCACAATCCATTAGCTCTGATACCACAATGGTGAAAAAAACTCTCTAACATTTCAAAGTCACCAATACAACATGAAACTCCTATCTCAATTCTTTCTCTTTGATGATGAATTTTCTCTTCATGGCTTGGATATAATTTTGGTCACCAATGGTCTTTATTGGTGACAATGTTATTTACTACACCAAATATATGAAAGACACAACTATAACACTCTAGACACATTTACCTAACCTATTTACATCTATTATGATAGGTTTTATATATCAAATAGTATAGGTAGGACCATAAGGCCTAACCTCTTTCTTGGACAAGGCTAGGGGCTTGTATCCATATTTACCCTATATATTGACCATAACTTCTCTTATACTATAGATAACAACAAATTCTAAATTGTTCCAGACACCAATTAAGGAGCTATACAACATATCTAAGTTTCACCTAGGGTTGTTTTCTATGGAATGGTCTTACTTTAGACTATGATAAACCTAATTAGGCCTCAAAACTACCCTAATTTGGAAGGTACAAAGAGTATAGAGTTCATCTAAGGCCCAAAAATCATCTAATAAGTGTAAAATGACATTATAGGACTCTCCAACCTAAAACCTAGTTAGTTTTTAATCTAAACCATGACTAAAATCCTCTATCTCAATCAAACCAGTGCATGTAAGACTTACAAAAACTTTGTTTAAACTAGAAAACACACTTACCTTCTGAGTTAGAATTTAAAGCCTAGGGTAATTTATGTAAGTGATTAGACGATCAAGATTTCAATGATTTATTAATTTCCACCGTACCATTCTATATGTAAAAAAACCCTAGTTAGGGCCTAATCAACACACAAATGATGCTACAAAATGTATTACAAGGTTTCAAAATCCTAAATAAATTTTATTAGTATTCTTTTCATCCCTTTTATGTGTTTGAGCAATCATAGTAGAGGAATGAATACTCTAAACATCAACTATCTATCTCTCCCTCACTACCATGTCTAGTTTAGTCACACAACCCTACGAAAAGTATGAACAAAAATCTAAAAAAAATCATCTCCAATCCATATCCTTTATTATTCAATCCTTCAAATGACTTAATACATCTCTTTTTTCATGAACAATCCATGCATATCAATATCTCACTCAACTTAGATACTCAAATCCTATTCTTGACTTCACATAACCAACTCCCAAAATTGAGTCAACAACTTAATAATCAAAACAAGATAATAACCACTTAATTACTAATATAACTGACTTAAAATCCTATAGAATATGATCTCCAAATCCATCTTAGTTAAATATCCACACACAATCTTGGCCTTTAGACATGTTTAGGACTTATTCAAGCTTATAAGATATATTTTCTCAAATTTGAAAGTTTTAATTGCATATTTTTGAGGGAAAAATAAATAACAATACCTAACAAACATATATTCAACCAAAAACAATGAAAACTCATTGTACACATGAGGATGCTCCTGCATCAATTTTCCTCTCATTTTGCAATCTTAAACTATATCAATGCTATAAATTGCTCTCTTATAGGTTTATCTACACTCAAAGAGTTCAAAAATTTCTATTTACATCATATAATCATGTTTAAATCAACAAAATATCATTCCCAAGGTTATAAATGAAGATAAACCTCAACATGGTTCTAGGTCTCTTGGAAGCCTAGTGGGTTTAGCACACTCCCTACTAGTATGAGCCACTTGAGATGCTATAACATTCTTAGGATGTTTTATTTTTTATTATCACACTTAATTAATTCTTAAAAAACCATAACACAACCTCTCCAACATTCCTTTCATCACTTTTCCTCTCTTTTGTCAACATGGCCTAGTGGAACCATGCCTAATTGGATTGTATGCATGCACAACTAGGTCATTATAAGGGATTGGAGATTGTATGATTATTTTTAAGAATTATTACACATTACATACACATTAACCAATGTTTCTTGAAGATTCCAATCCCTCATTCTAGGTCATTTATTCATTTTTGCATCCTTTACTTGGTAAACAAAAGTTCTAATTTTCCTAAGTGGCTGATCTTTGAGAAAAAATAGAGATATATATATCCATATTAATTTTGGTAAAATGAGAGTTTTTTGAGTTTTATAATTTCATAATTATTCTATTTACCAAAGGGTAATTTAATATCCCTCATTTAGGTACCTAACTAACTCAATCTATCCAAAAATGGGGCTAAAAACCCCTATTTTCCTATAATTTTGCCCAAATCTCCTTAAAGATGATCCTTCCAAGCTCATGATATGATCCTATGCTATTTATAAATTATATATAACTTTAATTTTTGATAAATTATATTTTAAAACCATCCAAAACCTTTTCCTTTAGTGGATTTCTTACGCTTACCCCTTGAACCAAGGGTCTGCTATCTTGTTTATATGTATTGTTTGCCATTTGCCAAGTGAGAAAGATGATTGGGAATATTGGGAGGGTATTAGGTATTATATTAAATAAATTTGGTCATATTTAATAATATAATTACCAATTCAAATTTATTTTCACCTGTTAGATATTTTATGCTCCATCTTTCTCCTTCAAATCCAAAACCCTACCTTGACTGCAATAGTCTTGCCTATAAGTGTTTGTCACCTCTTTTAAATCCTCTCAAATTTTTTTTAGACCTCCATCAATTATCATTTCTCACTTATCATGGTCAAATTAATCTTTCCCTTGATTCTTGAGCAATTTCAATACCTTTAAAACTTCAAATTACCTACTGCGTTCCATTCTTGACTTGGCTATAGGTTACTCATAGGTTTGGCTAAGGTAATTATGGTAGAGAAAACCTTATTGAGTTAATATTTAAGATAAAAAAACTGATTTAAATAAAATTAATACATTTTATATGGCTAAAACCCATCAAAGTCCATACCTAGTCACTGCTCCATTAAGTTGTCTGACCCTTGCTTGACTGAGACTAAGACCCCTGTTTCACTTGTTATAGGTGTCTTATTTACATTTAAGTCTACTCCTGAGGATTTGATACTCTCCCTAAGTATATTTTGGATTTATTTAGGTGAGAATACCTCATAAATGAACTATCATTCACCTACAAAGTCTCAAAACACCAAATATGTGTCAAGGTAAGGTCACTATTTATCTCAGTCTTTTGTCAAGGTTGTAGGTGTTCATGCTTGAGTGAGGGACATTTGAAGGTATTTATACAATAAATAATTTAACTTTAAACCTCTCCTTTTTTTTCCAAATTTCAAAAATTCTCAAAATATGCTTGAATTTCATGAAACAAACAACCTTTCAAATGTTCATTTATGGTTGGCTGTAGGTTGATGTCTCAGGCCTATTGTATGTATAGAGGGTGAATGTGTGAAGTCAAAGACATATTTTCTATGAATTTTATGGTTTATTAGCTCACATAAGGTTCAAATTAATATTTTAAAACTTAAAACATGATTCATAACTAAACCCTACAACATTTATTGAAAAGAAACCCCTTCTAGGCCAAAACCTGTAGATTTCACTATTAAGATTAAGTGGTTTTTAGGCAACTTTGAACCTCTAAAATACCCCTCTCCATTTGTAATTTGATCTTAAAACATTGTGAAATCCTTATCCATACTAGGGAAAACAAGCCTAAACCCCAAAAAGGCATGAAGAGATCCTATTATCATGTCATATGATGTTTACAAAAATCAAAGCTTTTCTATTTGGTACTTTTAGGGTAGATAGTCCTAAACACAATCTTCATCTTCTCCACATGATTTTACACCTCACCCTATCATATTGATACCCTAATATGCATTGTAAAAACTTTATTATCATACCAAGGTCTCCCAAAATTTTAGGTTACCACCATTCCTACATATATGTCCTTTTCGGTATCCTCCTCAGCCACCTACAGGTGTGCATTAGCATGTTCTATGTAGGTAGGATATGGAATTGAAAATAATATGTTAAGGAAAATCTTCCAAAATCATAAAAAATAATTGATCAAATTAAAAACATGTTCTCCATCAAGTAACACCTGAAACTAGCTTTAAAACAAACCTCCCAACATGGAAAATTCTTGCATATACATTGAATATAACAGACATGGGTACCAAATGATTGCCTTGGTATGGGACATGAGCATATGGTCAATTTTACACTTCCTTTATAATGTAAAGGTAATATCAGTAAACCTCCAAAGTCCCTATAAAGACAAAACACTTCCATTACTACTTCATATATAGGTTGAATAAGCTATGCAAGAAACTCAATTGAAACTAAGCATGAAATTGGCAAATAAAGAAGAAAAATCTTGAAAGTTACCAAAGGAGCACTATGGTGAGATAAAAACATGGAAATAAGTATTGATATGACCTAGGAGCTTATTGTAAACTCTTTTCTAGTTGTAAAATTCACCTACATAAGAGATACACTTAGAAAATCAAAACACTCCAACTAAAGCTACACATGGTGACACCCCCTTGCATGATAGACCAATTTTGGTTATTAAAAATCAATTATTAATCAAAAAAATAATTTATAACATATTAATAGGAATCTAATATCCTCTAAATCCAACACCAGTAACTAGTTCCTATGGATCTGCTCAAACAAAGTCAAAACCTAAAGGGTGCACCAAACAACTATTAAATATGCATATTCATCTTGTTATTTATCATTCATAAAGTAAATTTGATAATTTTTAAATTTAATTATATTAAAATAAATTATTTTATTTTAAAATAACCTCCAAAAATCATTTTTTCTGAAACTACACGTGCTTCCCGTACTAAGCAAAACCTTGAGGGTCACTCTAGTTTGCCAAGAAGAGAAAAAAATGTGTCGAATGGTTTTGGAATTAAAGGGAATATTAAATATAAAAAATAATTTATGTGAGTATTATAAACATTAGGACACCCTAAAAGATCATTCCCATGTGACATACTTCCCAATAATCCATACAAGTGCCATTTTTCTTCTTCTTCAACTGATTTCTGCAATTTCAGTTAGGGAAACTACAAAATTATAATGTAAATGACATAATTGACATATAAAATGAATTTTTGGACGTTTTACATGAAAATATGACACTTAATAACCTTGGGAAATGTGCCAAATTCAATAATGACTCTTAGAATGACATAGCATGACCTGTAGAAGGATAAATTAACTAATGCAACTAAAAAAAAAGATAATGTGACATTAAATTACATCATGTAACAAGTATACCTCAAATTAAAACATATTATGACCCCTTAAAATGTTTAAAATAAAAAAATTTGCCTAGGGGTGCCTAAATTTGACCAAAAGTCAAATTTTGGTCAACAAAATGGTGATTCATAGGGGTAGTATGCCTGTTATACTAAGGACCGTTAGCCTTATCCTACCAAGGTCAAATGGAGTTAATGTATTCTTGAAGACAAATATCAATTAATTTTCTAAAATAAACACCAAACAAAAATAACACACCAACAAAGCAAGACCAAACAAAACACAAAACAAGGCAAGACACAAGATAAAAGTCACACTTGTGCCTAAGCACTTAGGGAACACAAGGAAAACAAGAAACTATGTACCAAGAGAGAGGATAACCTAATTAACAATGTTTTTGATATGTCATATTGACTGGGATATGAAGCTCCTCTCCATCCAACTTTGTAAGTTGGAATAAATTATGTTTCTTACATTGTGTGATCACATATGGGCCACTTTGCAAAGCATCAAACTTTGACCATTTTCCAAGTTTAAATTTATCTTCATCCTATTTGAGGACAATTTATCCCTCCTTGAAACTTCTTGGCATGGATTTATTTTTAAAGTATCCCTTTGTTTGAACTTGGTGAGTTCTCATAGTTTGCATGGCTTGATTTCTTGTTTCCTCAAGCTCCATCAACTCACATAACCTAACTTATATGCTCTCATTCTACAGTTGATAGGTGAGGTCCAAATCTATTAACTCAAGTGAAATAGGTAGTCTAGATTCCCTTCCATAAAAATGTGTATATGATGAGTTTCCAATTGCTATTTTTGGGGTGATCCTATCAGCCCAAAGGGATATCTTCAACTTGGAATGCCAAGTCCTTTAGTTCTCCTCTAGTTTCCTCTTTATGATCCTAATTAGATTATTTTTTGTGGACTTATCTCGTCCATTCCCTTGGGTATAATAGTTATAAGAGGTTCTAAGATATATGCTATGCTTCAAAGCCCATTCACTTGTCCTTTCTCCAAGAAAAGCTAATGCATTATCTGAAATTATTGTTGAAGGAGATCTAAACCTTGCTACTATACCTTCATAGAAATAAATAACTAAGATTTCATTTACCTCCTTAAGATATATATCCTCTACCCATATTTTGAAGTAATATGTAGTAGTCAACACCCACTTGTGACTAGTACTAGAAGGTGGATTGATTAGGCCTATGAAATCTAAACCCCATTACATAAAGGGTGCATCAACTTTAATTAGATGAAGAGGCAAGGTAGAAAGATTTTATTTTCCATCAAAGAGAGAAAATTTTGGACACTTCCTTACCAAATCATGGGTATCTTTGAACAAGCTAAGCCAAAATTATTTAGCTCTCATAATCCTAGTAGCTGTGGCTCTTGGAGCAAAGTGACCACCAGCTGGTCCATCATGAAACTCAAATAGTACTTTATAAATCTGATCTAATCAATACACCTCAATAACACACCTAAAAATTATTTCCTAAATTTCACTCCATCAATAAGTACATAAGGAATGGATTACAATCTAAAGTACCTGCTTCTAGTTCTACTAAGACCTTATGGAAAATCACTAGTTTAAAGAAAATGAATTATGTTTTATTTCTAACTCCTCATATATGAAGGTAAAAATATCATAGGGTCATCATGAAGTGATAAAAAAACATCTTTTTTCTCATTAAATTCTAAATCAAGATGCTCACATAACCCTTTTCCCTTCACTAGCTTGGTTATCTTGATTTCCACATCATATTCCATCACTTTTGTGATCCAACCAGCACTTTTTTCATTCAAATATCTTCTCAAAAGGAAATACTTGACACTATTATGAGGTAAAAAAATATGAATCTTGTTTTTAGACAACATATGCCTAAACTTCTTTAGACTCCTTGTAACTGAAAGTACTTACTTATCAACATAGGTGTATCTTACCTCATAGCCTTCTAAACCTTGACTAAAGAATGCAATAGGCTACTTTAAATTTTCATCATTTTCTTGATTAATCATGGTAGAGATTAATTATTCATTCCCAAAGGTATACAAATTGAAATCATTGGAGAAATTAGGACTTGCAAGAGTACGAGCTTGGGAAATGGCTTGTTTGATCTCTTTAAAACTTTCCTTCCTCCTTGTCCAATTAAACACTTCATATTTCCTTAAAATGGAGATTAGAGGGTTAACCAAGTTATAAAAATAAATAATAAATATTCTTATAAAATTTATTTTCCCAAAGAAACTTTTTAAACATTTCTTGTGTTTAGGCAAAGATAATGCCAATATGACACTCACCCTTTCAGGATCAATGGATAAGCCCTTCTTGGAGATAATGTTCCCTAATATTTTTCCTTCATGGACATCAAACACACATTTATTTGGGTTTATAGATATCCTAAAATCTCTACACCTTCAAAAATCTACCTTATATGATTCAAGTGATCATTTGAATCCTTGGAGAAAACTATTACATCATCAAGATACAACAACACAATGTTATTGATTAGTCCTTGAAAAGACATATCCATTACATGTTTAAAATTATATCCAGCATTAGACAATAAAAAATTCATCTTTATATAAGCATATGTACGCAATTTAGTAGTAAAGGTTGTCTTGTATTGGTCACTTTCCTTCACCAAAATATGATTGTACCCAAAATACCCATCAAGGAGAGAAAACCTCTAACTACCTACCATAACTTGCAATATTTTTTCCATGGAGATGAATGCATAATACTATTTAAAGGAAGCTTTATTCAAGTCCCTAAATTTAACACACAGCCTAATCTCCCCATTCTTCTTTCTAAAACAGACTAAGTTGGCCAAACAAGATGAATTCTTGATATGAAAGATGATTCTAAACTCAATCAACTTAGTGACCTCTTTCTTCATGAGGGGTTCAATATTATGATTGAGTTTCCTTTGTATTTGATTAATATGTTTGTAATTTTTATCTATCTCTATGGTGTGTTGAGCTAGGCTTGGATTAAAACCCTTCAAATCACTATACTCCCATGTAAAGACATCACTAAACTCCTTGCATAACTCAATGAAAACTTTTTTCTCTTGACTAGTGCATAATTTTCCAAGTGCAAGTGAATTATCCTTAAAAATTTATACCTTCTCATAGTTATCTTGTTTGGTATACATACTTACCTTCTCTTTCTTTATCTGGTCATCCTAATTGAATATGCTTTCAAGAGTAATTAGGTATTTAGGAAGCTTGTTAGACTTTAATTAGACAATCTACCCTCCATATTACTGAAATAGTTTAGACTGATTCTTAGAATAAAACTCATCCTCCTCTTGTATAAAAAAATATATTTGCTGATCATTATCAAACATTTTCTAATTAGTAACATTATCTGGTATGGAGGGCCTGACAATCACCTTTAGATGAGGCTAGTTCCTATCCTCTTTTATACCTTTTGGAACATCAAATTGAGCTCCAATATCTACCAACCCATTATAATTCTTTTTTTCCTATCTTATAATGGATTTGATGTTTAAATATTGTAAATATTCCAAAATATTCCAAAACCTATGCTTATATGACTTGATCAAAGAGTTCTTGGTCAAATTCTACCCTCTAACTTGGTTCACAACTAGCTCACTATCACCAAACACTTGAAGTTCTTTGACACATCTTTTCCTTTCCCATTCAAGGCCATGAATGAGGGCCTCATATTATATGACATTATAGGTATAATATAATTTAAATCTGAAAGTGGAGTAGTATCTTTCTTTGGATGGTGAAACCAACATTGTTCCACCACCTGCCCTAATCTTGCTTCTTGACCCATCAAAGGAAAGCTACCATAAACCATTCATATTATCACTTAGATTCACTAAATTTGGTATGAAATAATCCTATTAGTTCATTAAATATACCCAAAAACTATATTATTTTATGAATTTTAAAGGATCATGTTCATAATGTTCATTTCCCCACTCATCTAGATACAAATCAGAAACTCCTTCAAGAGAATATGTCAGAGATGGATCTATGTGAAGCTCATCCTCATCAGTGATGGAATAATTAACATTTTACACTTTAGGAATATAATTTTACAAGTAATTATTATGGATAGGTTCTCATTAAATCTTCACTTTAGTGTCATACCTTATCCTAAACACCATGTAGGACCGATTTCATTCCAAGTATCCACCAATCTTAGCTGTAAATTCTCTTGATAAACAAAGAGCAAAGTATGGCAGTGTGTTTAACATAAATACATCAAGAGTGATATAAAAGTGGGAAACTTATGTAAAATAGTATTCAAATCTTTTACTACTCCAAAGTTCTATGTATGTGACCCATCTAATTGTAGAACTCCTTTTGCCATTGGTTCACATTTGAGGTCTAATTTATCTTCTATTGCCTTAGTCATGACTGAAGTGATTACTCCAATATCTATGATATAATTTTGTAATAATAAATAAACAATTATCAAAGACAAATATAAATTATGAGTCTTATCAACTTTATTTGCTTTTTCATCAATGGGTTGAGTTCCATTTACCAAGACAACATTCTCATTCCTATCTTGTCTAACTTGTTTACTTACTCTTTGTAATTCCTTTTGAAGTAGATCCTTTTGTCATAGTATTTTAAATTAATCCCATAATCAAATATTCATATTAAAATTATTCATCTGGTCTGAAATATTTATGGAAGGATTAATCACCTTATGAAGCTCTTTGGGAGCACTAACACCTTTTGATGTAGCTTGTGGAGGTGGAGGCATAGGAGCTGGCATTATGTTTTGAAATATCTAATTTTATTGAAATTTATGAGAATAATTATACCCAATAAACATTGGATATTATGTATGGGTAAAAAAATTTCCTTTATTGTCTCCTTGAGCATCTTTAATAGCCCTCCTTTTAGATATAGTGTTAGAACATCCACTAGCATTGATGTTGCTTGGGTTTGCCAAATGATTTATGACATAAAACTCTCCCTCCAAGTGATTTATTAAATTATAATCATATTTCACTTGAAAATTTTCCATCCCATGTTTCATTTACATCTCCATGATCTAATAATTTTCCTTTCCAAACTATGCCAATGGCTCTCCAAGCTCATTTTCATCATCGGGTCATAACGAGGGTTTTAAGAAGTTTTAGATGTTAAGATTTGATCATAAAATTTGGAAATTTAACCTGCTTCAAAATTATAAAAAATTTATGTCAAGTGACCTTAATAAATCCCATAAATCCATTTATTTCCCATGCATAACCTTAGGAAAGATATGAACATTTAAAAACACCTATTGAGATTATTTTCCTCTCATTTTGCATTCGTGGACTATGTCAAGGATATAAATTTATATCCTATAGGTTTATTTAAAACAAAAGAGTTAAAAAATGTTTATTTACATCATATAATCATGTTTTAATAAACAACATATCATTCCCAAGGTTATAAGTGAAGATAGACCTCAACATGGTTCTAAGTCTCTTGGAAGCCTAGTGGGTTTAGCACACTCCCTGCTAGTCTGAGCCACTTGATCTGATATAACATGATTATAATGGTTTATTTTGTATTATAAAACTTAATTAATTATTAAAAAACCATAACATAACCTCTCCAACATTAATTTAATCACTTTTCCTCTCTTTTGTCAACTTGGCCTAGTGGAACCATGCCAAATTGGATTATATGCATGCACAACTAGGTCGCTCTGACGGATTGAAGATTTTTTGAGTGTTTTTAAGAATTATTACACATTTAATACACATAAAAAAAAAATTCTTGAATATCCCAAGGCCTCATCCTAGGTAATTTACTCATTTTGGCATCTTTTGCTTGGTAAACCAAAGTTCTGATTTTCCTTAGTGGCTAATCTCTGAGACAAAATAGAGAGATATATCCCTATTAATTATGGAAAAAATAAAGTTTTTAGAGTTTTATGATGTAATAATGAGTATCTATACCAAATTTTAAGTTCATAATCCCTCATTTAGGTACCTAACCAACTCAATCTATCCAAAAAAGGGGCTAAAAACCTTATTTTCTTGCACTTTTACCCAAATCTCCTTTAGATGATACTTAAAAGATAATTATATGATCCTATGATATTTATAAATTATATATACCTTTAATTTGTTATAATATATATTTTTAAACCATCCCAAACCTTTAACTTTATTGTATTTCTTATGCTTACCCCTTGAACCAAGGGTCTTCTACCTTGTTTTTACAGACTATGTGCCATTTACCAAGTGAGAAAGATGATTGGGAATATTGGGAGGATGTTATGTATTATATTACATAAATTTAGTCATATTTAATCATATAATGACCAATTAAAATCTATTTTCACCTCTTAGATAGTCTATGATCCATCTTACTCCTTCAAATCCAAAACCTTACCTTGACTGCAATAGTCTTGCCTATAGGTTTTTGTCACCTATTTTAAATCCTCTCAAGATGTTTTTAGACATACATATATTATTATTTATATATTATCATGGTCAAATTTATCTCATTCCCTTTATTCTTGAATAATACCAACACCTTTAAAACTTTAAATTTCCCATTGCCTTCCATTCTTGACTTGGTTGTAGGTTACTCATAGGTTTGGCTAAGGTAATTATGGTGGATAAAACCTTATTGAGTTAATATTTAATGTCCCAAACTTATTTACCAACCTTTAATCCATTTTATATGGATAAAAAACATCATAGTCCATGCCTAGTCACTGCTCCTTCATTAAGTTGTCTCACCCCTACTTGACTGAGACTAAGACCCCTATTTCACTTGTTGTAGGTGTCTTATTTCCATTTAAATCTTATCTTGATTATTAGAGACTCCCAATATGTCTATTTAGGATATTTTTAGGTGACAATTGATGAGTGTTATTTAACTCTTCATTTAATCAATGTTCAATTCATGTCTTATCAACCAGGGCTGGTGTCCAAAGCTATCTACAGTAAGGTATATGATGGTAGATCTAGAAGTCTACTTATGGGGGTTTTTTATTTTCCTATTATAACTTTGAATAAATAAAGACATGTTTCCTAAAATACTTGATTCATTATTTTACTAAAAAGGAAGAAATCAAATAATTCACTCTTTTACTTGAACATAAAATCACACTCCTATTTACGCTTGCATGGAAAGTAAAATCACACTCCTAACTAACAAAAGGAAATTTGCTTCACACATTTTATGTAAAAGAAAACACATTTTTATTATAAAGTAAATTATATTGGAATAAGAAAATGCCTTTTAAACTATGAATTTGTTTTGATGTTTTTATGAATAAATGCAAACATTAATAAGATTCTAATTAGTTATAACAAAGAGTTAATATAATATAACATAAATACCGTACACAATTCTTGGTTCCAAGGAGAGTGGGCCCTTACTCCTCTCAAACTCAGGAACAAAGATTAATCAATTCTAAAAATTGAAATGATAATTCATAAAACTAAAATGATTACAATCTGTTTGAAACCTATAATATGCTTGTACGTATCTATCTTCTATATCTATTATCTAATATATTTTAATGATGAAAGTCACATTTTATACTAATACAATCAAATCAAAATAAGATTCAAAGAAATAGGATTCCTTGGCCAATCCATTCATCCAAAGATAGGAGATTAGATTTCCAAGAGATCTAATTATTCTGATGAAATAAATATACTATCCTATAATAGTCCTAAGATCCAAATATATACAACTTTATCAAAAGAAAATCCTACAAAATAGAAGGTAGGTATTTTACTTATTTGATTCCTTCTGGAATGATTCTCTCTTATCCTATCTAGCCACCACCTTCCCCATTTGTAGCTTCATCCTTACAAAATCCATGGAATTGATCCTGCAGAGTTAGTAGGAATGAGCTTACAGAGTTCATAAAAACAAGCCTGTGGAGTCCGTAGAAACAAGCCTATAGAGTCTATAGAAACAATCCTATAGAGTTCATAGAAACAAGTCTATGGAGTCCATAGAAACAAGCCTACAAAGTCCATAGAAACAAGCCTACAGAGTCCATAGAAATAAGCCTGCAGAGTCCATAAAAGCAAGCCTACAAAGTCTGTAGTTTTGCTGGATGGAGATCAAAATTGAACATTAACTATACATCACCTGTGTCTTCTTCCTAAGCATTCTTCACAACAAAAATCACTAAAACATCTTATGTATTAGACATCAATGACAAAGTAAAGGTTTAGTCTTTGGTTCAATATAAGCAAGACAAGTATCTATTTTCCACGTAATAACTATCTAACAATCTAAGATTTGCATAAGATAATATCCTTCAATAGATGAATTGAGGGAAATAACATGTCAATAATGAGCCATATTCTGAGATCATCAACAATACCTCACACATGAATTATTACTCACCTAAATAGTATCAAAACACCAAGTATGTGTCAAGGTAAGGTCACTACCTGTCTCAATCTTTTGTCAAGGTTGTAGGTGTTCATGCTTGAGTGAGGGACATTTGAAGGTGATTCTCCAAGAAATAATTAAAATTTAAACATATCCTTTTGTTTCCCAATTTCAACAATGCTCAAAATATTCTTGAATTTCATGAAACAAACAACACTTCAAATGTTTATTTATGGCTAGCTATAGGTTGATGTCTCAAGCTTGTTGTATGGATAGAGGGTAAATGTGTGAATTAAAACACATATTTTCTCTCCATTTGATGGTTTATTATCTCACATAAGGTTCACTTTAATCTTTTAAAACCTTCAAACATGATTCTTAACTAAACTCTTCCATATTGATTTTTAAAAAAGCCCTTCTAGACCAAAACCTATAGATTTCACTATTAATATTTAGTGGTTTTTGCAAAACTTTGAACCTCTAAAAGACCCCTCTCCATTTTTAATTTTTTATTAAAACCTTATGAACTCTTTGTATATACTAGGTAAAATAATCCTAAACCCCAAATGGGCATCAAGAGCTTCTGCTACCATGTCATATGATGTTTACAAAAATCATAGGTTCTCTATTCGGTACTTTTAGGGTAGACAATCCTAAACACAATCTTCATCTTCTCCACATGATTTGAAACCTCAACCTACCATATTGACACCCTCATATGAATTTTCAAAACCTACTTATCATACCAAGGTCTCCAAAAATGTCAATTTACCACCATTCCTCCATATAGGTCCTTTTGGGTATCCTGCTAAACTACTTATAGGTGTGCATTAGCATGTTTTATGTAAGTAGGATATGGAATTGAAAATAATATGTTGATTAAAATATTAAAAAATCAATAAAAAAAATTGATAAACCTTAAAAACATGATCTCCATCAAGTAACACCTGAAACTAGCTTCAACACAAACCACCCAACGTGGAAAATTCCTGCATATACATTGAATACAATAGACATGCATACCAACTGACTGCCTTGGTATCAGACATGAGTATATGGTAAATATTAAACTTAATTTATCATTTAAATGGAATATCACTCAAACTCTAAAGTATTGAGAAATACAAAACACCTCCATTACTACATATATAGGGTGAAAAAGGCTATGCAAGAAACTCAACTGAAACTGAGCATGAAATTGGAAAATAAATAAGAAAAAGCTTTTAATTTACCTAATGAGTGATATGGTGAGATAAAATCATGGAAATAATTATTGATATTATCTAGGAACTTATAGAACACTCTTCTATAGTTGGAAAAGTCACCTATAAAAGAGTTATACTCTGAAAATCAAAACACTCCAGTTGAAACTACACATGGTGACACCCCCTTGAATGATAGACCAATTTTGGTCATTAAAAATTCATTAATCATTAAAAAAAAATGGGTTCCATCTAAGGATGAATAAAAAATCCTTTGGATCCAACACTAGCAACTATTTCGTATTGATCTACTCAAACAAAGCCAAAACTTGAAGGGTGATCCAAACAACTATCAAATCTACACAATCAACTTGTTAGAGATCATTAATAAATAAAATTTGATAATTTATGAAGTTAATTATATTAAAATTAAGGTATTTTAGCTTAAAATAACCTCTAAAAATCATTTTTTTTGAAACTACTTATGCTTCCTGCGTTGAGCAAAAACTTGAGGGCCACTCCAGTTTACCAAGAAGAGCAAAAAATGTGTAGAATGGTTTTTGCATTCAAAGGACTATTCCAGATAAAAAAAAGTGTGGAGGTTAGTTTCATAAGCATGAGGAGACCCAAAAATATCATTCCCACATGGAACACTTCCCAGGAATTCATACAAGTACCATTTTTCTTCTTTTTCAACTGATTTCTACAACTTCATTTAGGGAAACTACAAAATTCTGACATAACTAACATACTTGACATCTCAAATAAATTTTTTTATGTCATACATGAAAATATGACACTTAGGCACCTTGAGAAATGTGCCAAATGCATTATTGACTCTTAAAATGACATAACATGATCCCTGAAAGGACAAATTAAATAATACAACTAAAACTAAAGCTAATGTGACCTTAAATGACATCACGTAACAAGTATACCTCCCATGAAAACATATTATGATGCCTTAAAATGTTTAAAATAAAAAAAATTCCTAGAGGTTACCAAATTTGACCAAAATTCAAATTTTGGTTAATAGGTCTTAAATAGGAAATGTCACATTGGAAGTATCTCCACTTGCATCATCATCTCTTATGAAATCCAATCATCTCAGTCATATTTGACCACATCATGTCATCCCATTTTCCATGACCAAATCAACACACCTAAACATTCTAGATACATATATGCTCATCAAGATGTGAATCTCCAAATAAGAATGTAAAAAAAGAGTCATAATTGATCAACCATTATTATTCTTCTTCTAATCATCTAGTCCATTCTTCATCATATTCTCTCCTAACTTCTAGGAGACCTACATCAGCTTGAGGTCTTTTTAGACTATGTAGGTAGCACTCAATACCTACAAATTTTTTAATTCATCTCAGTTACCCTTATTTTTTTATTATCAACATCCATATTCTTCCAATCTAATCATATCATTCTTAAATATTATCTTAATTTTCCATTCCTAAATATCTCATCACTTTGAGCATTTTTATGTGCTCAATTTTTTATGGCTTCTTTCAAAAGTTGTTATAACATTACCACACACATTTCTATCAATTTATAAAATTTAGATCATTAGTATCATATTTAATTTATGAAATATTTTAAATGAGTGATCTATGCTTTCCAATAAATCACTTTATCAATTCACCAAATCAAGTCCACCCTATTTGGAGTAAAGCAAATAAATTCTGCTCTGTTTGGGGTGAATTATCATTCTATGCTCATAAATTTCATATTGTTTTGTCTAGTTAAAAGTGTGCGTCAATTATTTTTAGAATGTATCCTTCTTAATGTTTTCCTTTATTAGGGTAAATAAATTCATCATCATAAAATCAAAGTGTGCAAGTGTTATCTCAAGTGGCCTAATCTTGTCCATGGGTTAATCTTCTCTTTCATTCTAGATTATTCCTCTCTTTTTCAAGAGCCCATCTACATCCTTCATCCTTGCATGGAATATTCATGGGTAATCATCCCTAAATAAGTTCATTCAAACCATATCATTATCATTCCATTCAATATTCCATACATGTTAGTTGGGAATGATGAAATTACAACATCCATTATTTCATCATCTAGTTTTTCATCCTCCTTGTTTTAGATTTTTCATTATTTTAGAATTCATTTATTCATCTACATCTTGTAACATCTTATAACATAATTGTAAATGTAGACATTACATTTTTATCACTTTCATGTGAAAATTTAAAATTGAAATGACTTCTTATAATTATACAAAATCTGGCTTGAAATCATATGTTTATATAACGTACAAGTTTGAATTCACCTTGGGGCATCTCTAGGTGGGATAATTTACCATATTAAATCCATTAAATTATCATTATGTCTATTTTATCTAGTCAATTATTCTCTCTGATCAATTCAATTATTATCATTCATTTATCAATTAATGTAATTAGTTCCCCTTCTTTAAATCACACTTTTAATTAATTATCCATATTGTATTAATTAAATTGATCTCTTGATTAATTAAATTAATCATTAATTTAAATATAATATATGTAAATGGAATTATATTTTTCTTTCATTTATGAATTCCTCTTTTTATTTTTCTAAAAGGGCATCTACATTTGATAAAGAATTTTAAGATCCAAGGGAATATTCTTTTGTGAGCTCACTGATTACTAAATGAGTTAATATAAAAGATTATTCTCCATCCTTCATCTTGGAGACAAGATTAAGGGCCCACAATGAATATTTTGAGATATTTTAGGGAGAATTCTCAGCCCTTCATATTATAAACAAGATGAAGGGCCCTTATTAATGATCCATGTGTTTTCTTGGGAATGCTTCTCCACCCTTCATCTTAGAAACAAGATGAAGGTTCAACCTTGACTCTCATAAGAATAATTTGAGGAGAATTATCCACCCTCCATCTTGTATGAAAGATGAAGGGATCATGTTAATCTTTTTATATTTTAAATAGATATTCTTCACCATTAATCTTGAGAAAGATCAAGTGCTCAAATTAGCAATCCATGTGTTGATCCATGTGCATTATTGATGACTCATTTTCAACTATTCATATTTCTCAAGATGAAAGGTGGATAAATTCTCTTGAAAATATCAAACAAGGATTAATATGAGCCATTCATCTTGTTTCTAAGATGAAATATGGATAATTATTCTCAGGAGAGCACATGGATAACCAATGTGGGCCCTTCATATTATTTCAAAGATGAAGGGTTGAGAAAACTCATAAAATATCTCACAAGATTCATTTTTGGCTTTTCATATTATCTCAAATATGAAGTGTCAAGAATAATATTGCATATTAATTCATCTAGTAAATTGCTTGGCTCACAAAAGAATATTCCATAGGATCTCAAGATTATTTATTGAATAGAGATGACCTTTGGAAGGAAAAGGAAGAATTAACAACTCAAAAAAAATTATAATTCAATTTTCATAGAATTATAATTATATGATTGATTTTGAGAAGGGAAAATTATTGTATTAATTGATCAACAAGCAAGAATTAGTGAATTGATCAAAGTAGAAGAATTGACTAGATAAAATGACTGGACTAATAATTTAACATCTCTAATATGTTGAATTATCCCACCTACAGAGGACCCAAGATGGATTTTAACTCGTATATTAGATGATTAGATGATTTTGGATTAGTTTTTGTGTAATTATGGGAAGCCATTCCATTTTACAATTTTTACATGTAAGTGATAAAAATAAAGTGTTTATAGTTTCCCCTATTTTAGAAGACATTGTGAGTTGTTGAAGTAACATATTTTAAAATAATGAGAAATTAATTAAATTTTTATCATAGAATAAAATTAATAGATGTTAAATCGGACAACTTTGTTAAATGTGTTAGCAAATAGGTTTAAATGTGTCCCAAAGTAGTGCTTGATAAGCCCTACATGCCCCTTCAAGGGGGGAATTGGTAAAATTTTAAAATATTATACCCATGAAATGAATAAATGATTATAGATATATACATGAATATGATTGTTATCTCACATTATACTCCCAATTTCCATTGAACTATAGTGGCTTGAGGTTTATTTGGACTATGTATGCAACACTTAATTTCTAAGGTCAGCTTGACCACCATTATATTATACTCTCATTATTTTGAGAATTAAATGTACAATCTCACCATTTTATGAGTAAAATAATTCTATATATCATAATTATCCATTGATTATAAATGTTAAAAAATCAAAAATATATAAATTCCTAAGCACTCATAACATGAAAACATTATAAAAATTAGAAAAGGCCAAAATATCCAAAAAAGGTATAAATCCATAAAATCCAAAAACATTTATCCTATATTAATTATAGTAAATAATCCTTGATAAAAATTATTCCAATTAAATCCACTTTTATTTTGATGTGTCCTTCCCAAATCCTCTATGTTGGGGAAAAATCAAATCAAATATCTCTAATTTAAGCTCACTACTTCCACCCAGTTTAGGGCAAGTTAAAGCATGAGACTTATTTTGAGATGTTATATTCCCACTTATTCCCATTTCATGTATCCTTTATTGGGGGAAACCATTATAGCCATAATTATATTTGAGCCTATCATGTGGATTTTGACTGGATCAAAAACAAGATGCTTTATATTGATTTTTGTTTTCCTAGTTATGCATTTTCTTATTTGTTTATTTGTTTGATTTTTATTGTTTTCTTGACTTAGTACATTGTGATAATAAGGTAATAATCATGGTTTCCATTGTCATGAAATTATACTTGAGTCTATCTATTGGAATATGTCAACATTATCATCATAGTTTTTATCATTGATGTATAGTTTTCAATTGTCTATTAGATTGGGGGTCAGTCCTTACACATATCATGGATAGGTTATCATGGTGTTTTATACCATGATGTATAATATCACATGAAAAATAAAAAATCTTGTATCAAAGGTCTTAAATCATCAATGCCATAGTATAATTATCTCCCCTTGTGATCAAGGAATCCAAGAAGGGTGGTTAGAACATATGTTAGCTTCAAAATGTAATCAAATCAAAGTGAAAACAAACACACTAGTATGCATAAAACTATCTTTCCTAGATCAAAGGAAGGAACATAGTGAAGAAAATAAAATGAACAAACCACAACTAAAATTCAAGAAAACATACCTTTCTTACCTTCCTTGAATGTTGTAAGAGATTTCTTTGTTTGGCTTGTTCAGATTGTGCTCAAAGTCTTCATCAATGGATCTTAGATATCTCAATCTCCTATTGGCACTATAACTTTTTGAATTTATCTTGATGTTTATCAAATTATCTTGATGACTTGTATAAATTTTGTCATTATAACACTATATATTTACTTCATGCCCTAAATTATACATTATAACTTTACTATGTCCAAGTTCTCCAAACGAAGAGGCAAATACTTATATTTATAGGTTTAAAAAAAGGTATTATAATGGGTTAAATCCTAACCTAGGTTTGATTAATTAACCCTAGTAGGCTAAAAAGGTATCCAAACCTAATGATTAACATGGAATAGGTGTGTTTGAGATATTTTGGATTTTGGACAACTCATAAAAGATAATGATGAAAACTTAGGATATTCTTTGATTTTTGAATTTAATTTTTGATAATTAATTTAATTTCCTAAGGATGATTAAATTAGTCATTTGATTAGGTTTTGCATGTTAATCAATTCTTTATAGGCATTTAAACATTTTACAAGTTTTGATTTAATTCAATGTGTGCATTTTCTCTATTTAATTGATTTTTTAGCCAAATTACATGTTATGAAGACAAATTTGAGATGTTTATAAATTCTTAGGATATATTTAAAAAGTTTGGTAATAATTGATCTAAATTCAGGTATGATGCCATTGGTAGCCACTTTTAGATGTCTATAATTTGCCCTTATTTAGGAACGCATTGTATGTTGTAATCACAGTAATGTTTTCTCAAAGAATGAAAAGGTTAAAAAAAATGGATGAACAATAGTGGCCCTTTCAATGGAGTGATTGAAAAATGGGTTGGAAAACATTCCATTAAAAGAAAGAAATGAGTGCAAGAAACAGATGAAAAAGATGGGGTGGAATAAATTGATTTGTCCAAAGGTGGTTATAATTAGTGGAATATGGAGCTACCCCAGTTACGATAGACAAATAGGATAAAAACATGACCTAGGTGGGTAGAATAAAGTTAATGATTTTCCCAAAGATGGTTATAATCATTAACCCTCAAATTGATGATAACATAAAGATTTGCCCAAAGGTAGTTAGAATTATTGAGAATGTAAGTGGGATGGTGTACAATGGTTTGCCCAAAGGAAGTAATAAACATTATACCCAAATAGTGTAAAACACGGTATGATAACATAATTATTTTACCAAAAGGTAGTTAGAATCATTGAGAATGTATGTAGGATGGTATACGATGATTTTCCCATAAGCAATTATAATCATTAGTATCCTAATTATGGAAAACATGGGTAAAAACATAATGATTTTCCCAAAGGTAGTTATAATGATTGAGAATACATGTGGCATGGTATATGATGATTTTCCCATAATTAGTTATAATCATTAGTATTTTGATTCTGGTAAACATGGGTGAAAACACAATGATTTACCCAAAGGTGGTTATAATCATTAAGAATGTAGGTGGGATGGTATCCTCTAATTTTCCCATATGTAATTATAAGCATTGTACCCTGATAGTAGCAAACATGGGTGAAATCATAATGATTTGCCAAAGGGTAGTTATAATCATTGAAAATGTAGGTGGGATGGTATATGATGGTTTGCCCATAGGTAGTTATAATCATTAGTATCCTGATTATGGAAAACATGATATGATAACACAATGATTTACCTAAAAGGTGGTTATAATCATTGAGAATGTAGGACGGATGGTATATGATGATTTGATCATAAGTAGTTATAATAATTAGTACCCTAATTATGGAAAACATTATTAATGAAAGATGATGGAAAGTTGATATAGAGGATAAAGATGAATTTGGGAAACCTGCTAGTAGGGAGATGCTTGTCCAAACTAGCAAAGGCTAAAATTCTTTCATTGCTTAATTACTTTGTTTGGGATAGGATTTGGATTTGATCAAGAATGTTATTGATTTTGGTTCCAAGGAGATATCAATGTTACTTTTGTTGTGTATACTTCTTGAAGCTAAGTTTTTTTATATCACATGATGGTAGGCCTCATGATAAAACACCATGAGGACTTAACCAAAATATGCATAAGGACTGAATCTTGATCTAATACTCAATAGAAACAATGCACTAATGGTAAAAACCATGATGATAGTGTTGATGTATGAATATGTATGGATTAAATAATAAAGGAAAAAGGAATAACCTAATAAATTCACATAGATTGAATCAATGCAACAATACTGAAAGAAAACAAATAGGCACACAAACAACAAACAAAAAAATATCAAGAAATAACAAATAAACAAAATATGATATAAATAAGGTGATGAACATTGTTCCTAGAAAATAGGTGACAAATTAAAAACAAACAAGATGGGGGAATAGAATAAAAAGAAGGGGGTGGTTGACATGTCTCTATATGCACTAGGCAAGTGGATGTTGCCTAAATAGTTCCATAGATGTAATATCTAACCAAAACTTCAAGCCAAATGTAGTTCTCCCAAGAAATGGGATAGAAGAATTGATAAGAAAGAAATATGATGTACATGATAGAATAATGGGAATGAGCTCACAAAAAGGTGAGAGCATGGGAAAAAAGTCCTAAAAGGATGTGGAAATTAAGGAAAACGTGATTTCTTGTGACTTAGTAAGGTTTTCCCATAATCCTTAAGGCAAAAAAGTGGTCAATGTTTTTGGTTTTTCTAAATCAATTTTGTAAATGTTTTTGGAATTTTATAGGGTATCTCAACTTGATCAAGAATGATGAGACACTAAATGGTCTAAGCTCACAAAATGATGAGAGCATGGAAAAACTTGAATGTTACTTCCAAAATAATGAGAGCGTAGTGAGAAGGGGATTGAGCTAACCTCAATGTGAATTGAGCATAACCCACATAGTCCTAAAATGGCCCTAGGTTATAGTAGTTCTACCTTACAATGGAGGAATTTGACTAGTGTAGTAGCATTAAAAAAATAGGCATAATTGGCATAGTATGACATATGAATGGTAAGTTGGTACATTAAGGCACAATAAAAAATTTTACCCCTAGTTTTATCATAGGTGGCTATAACTAGGATACAATAGCCTAGATCATTGATACTAATTTACCCTAGGTAGTTATAACTAGTAACAAGACTAGTGAGACACTAATCTACCCATAGGTAGTTATAATCAAGCCCACACAAATAAACATGGTATAAAATGAAACAAGAAATGAAGGATATAACTGCCAAAACTTCTATCTTAATACTTTAAAATATGGATTTTATTTGGAATTATTGAAATAACTATTGAAATTGATTTAATTATTCATGCTTAAAAATATAACCAATGGATGAAGTAAGTTCAAATGGGTTAGGTGGGTATTATCAAATCACGTTGGTTGACAGAAAAGGTATGGTAGAATAGCAAAGTGATAGAATGGTATAATGGTATGGTACAAAGAAGAATGTTGATAATATGGTATAAATTGAAATGGTCCTCATAGATAATACACTAAGTCAATCAAGTGAAGTAATGCTTGAAGTGTATAATTTCCATTAGCTCATCAATTTCATCCCCATTTGGTGTGGTAAGCATGTATACTCTAGTGTCATAGTTTGAAATAATAATGAAAGGACCTAACTAGTTGGGTTTGAACTTACCTTTATGTTTCTTCATGGTTGTGGTATTCTTTTAGTGGCCATAGAGTTGATTTTGATATGCCTATAGATTATTTACTATGTCTATGCATTTATTATCAAGTAACTCTAGGTCTTATAGGTGAGCTACCCAATAGTCTTCATCATCTAGGACATGCTTTAGAGAGATGCATAATGAAGTTAACTTGAACTCAATGGGAAGAATGGATTGAGTACCATAAATAAAGTAATATATAGTAGTTCCTATTGGAGTATGATGATTGGTTTAGTATGCCCAGAGGGCATAGAATATCTAAAGGTGCCAATCATGGTCGACATTATTGAAAATATTTTTGAAGATGTTGACAATGTTTTTTTTTTATGCTTTTACCTTTCCTTTACCTTGAGGTTAATATACCATGGAGAAATGTTGTTTGATATTATACTCAACACATATATTTTCAACATCTTTATTCTTGAATGATCTACCATTATCAAATATAATGTTGGAAGGGATACCGTAGTGACAAATGAGATTATTAAAGATGAATTTGAAAATTTGCTTTCCAGTAATAGAAGTTAGGGTTATAACTTCAACCCATTTAGTGAAATATTTTTTGGTAGTAAGGATATGTTTATGGCCATCAGATGAGGTGGGGTTTATCTTCCCAGTGAGATCAAGGTCCCATGTAGAAAATGGCCATGGTGTTAGCATTGGTTTCAAAGTCGTAGCTAGGGCATGAAATAGATTGGCATGCCATTAACATCTATTGCATCTTTTGACATATGCAGCTATAGCTACATCCATCATTGGCCAATAATACCTAGTAAGTAAGATATTTTTAGATATTATGGCCTTGATGGTGTGGACTCCACATACTTATTCATGAGCTTCTCATAATTCTAATGTATATTATATCGAAGGAAAATAATGAAGTAGAGTTCCATTGAAACTATGATGGTATAGGGTTGGTCTGAGTAAGGTATAAAATTAGACATTATAGATGAAGGCTTTGGATTTTTTGTGAGATAAGTATAGTGTTAGAATTTGGTTATGTAAATAGGCATATAGGTCTAAGTACCAAGTATAGATGGGACCAAAAATATCACAAATCATTATGATATTTGAAGGTTCATGAGCTAGCACTATTAAATTTTTAATGAGAAACATGAAATATTTTACCATATCTTCATGTCAAATAAAATATATAATGGTAGCTATGGCATTTGTTATTCTATTATTGGCCCTTGGTATATGTTTAAACTAGATATTAGTGATTTACTACTTGAGAGTGTTGACCATGACCTTGTATGAAACTAATTTGTCATTTTTGGTCTGAAAATGGTCTGAAAATGGTCTATAACCTGATTGATAATTAACTGAGAATCACCATAAACATTTAGATGATGGATGTTCCATTGTACTACCTATTGAATCCATGTAATGAGTGATTATTATTTGGCCATGTTATTGGTACAAGAAAAGATGATTCTAAATGATTTAGGGATCAAATCCCCCTATGGCATAATGAATTAAAGTCCTAACCCCAATCCATGTGCTATGAATGATCCATCAAAATATAGATTCTAGTGTTGCTCCTCAAGAGTTGTTTCAATGATGGTAATAATGGATTGATCAAGAAATTTGAATGTCAATGGATCTATATCTACAAGTGGTGCTTCAACAAGCTGGTTTACAATAACCTACCCCTTGATGGCATTCTTGTTCACATACTCTATCTCAAACTCACTGAGAATCATGATCCATTTATCCATGTATGCTTTAAAAGATATTTTGGATAGTAGATACTTGAGTCAATCTACTTTTGAAATGATGATGAACTTATTGTCTAACATGTAATGTCATAGTGTATGAGCTATGAAGACCATATCTAGATATGTTTTTGTAATGGGTATATAATTATGTTCATACACAATAAGTGTATGGCTTATATAGTGCACTGCATGTTTTTCCCATTGTCATTATGTTGAGCTAGAAGTGCCCCCAAGGCATTGTCGATAGTTGATAGATATAAAAAGAATGGTTTTCTAGATGTGGAAGGCAATAAAACTAGCTGATTTTTTAGATAGTCCTTTAGTTATTGAAAATCTTTTTGAAAATCATCATCCTAAAGAAATGTTACACCCTTATTCATTAGGTGTGTAAATGGATGGAACTTGTTATCTAATTGAGATATGAAGCATATGATAGGTTGGATCTTACCCTAAAAAATGTGGAGCTACTTCAAATTGGTTGGTGGTGGCATCTTTGTTATAGCTCATACTTTGGTTGGATCAACTTCAATGCCTTTGTGAGACAAGATGAAGCCAAGAAATTTGCCTAAAGTAACTCTAAAAACACACTTCTTAGGGTTGAGCCTAACTTTGTATTAATATACCCAATTAAATATCCTCCTTAGTGTTATTGGATGATCAGCCCTAGTCTTTGATTTTCCTATTGTTGACATAGTCTTCAATAATGTCATGCATCATATCATGAAATATGACTGCCATGTCTCTTTAATAAGTGGCCCCTACATTATTAAGACCAAAATGGATAACTTGATAATAGAATGTTCCTTATAGAGTTGTTAATGTTGTTTTATTTTGGTCTTTTGGTGCAATTTTGATCTGATTATAGCCTAAGAATCTATCCATTAGTGAAAGCATCACATAACCCACTGTGGAGTCAAAAATCATGTCAATGTTTGGTAGAGGAAAGTCATCCTTGGGGTAGGCTTTGTTAATGTCATGGAAATTAGTACATATTTGGATTCCTTCTATCTTATTTTTACTAACATAATAATGGAAATCCATTCAAATTAGTCGATTTGCCTAATACATCTCACTTCCAATAGTTTTTCTAACACTTTCTTGAATAATACAACAATGTGAGGATGCATTTTGCATAAATTTTATTTCATTGGTTTAGCATCAAGATGTACCACAAGGTGGTGAAAAACTAAGGTAGGGTCCAAACCTGACATGTCAAAGTAGGCCCATGTAAATATATCAAAAAATTCCCTTAGAAGGGTTGTTAAGACTTTAATCTCCTACTCATTGAGGTATGTACCTAATTTGATCCATTTAGGTCATATAAAGTCTTGATGTTTACCTCTATTGTGTCTTCCACTAACAGGGTTAAACTATCTTCAAGGATAGTGGGTAAAGATTTGAACTATTTGGTAATGTTAGAGTCCTCTGTTAGGACTGGTTCTTCAATTTCTTCTAGACATGGTGAATCACAATCCCTTATCAGTATGGATGGTCATGTAATAAATACTATTGGAAACTCTTATATGATTTGATTAAACACTTATTGTTCTACAAGTCTAAATTTAGATCCATAGATAATTTCGTCATTATTGGTTCCCTAGATGATGTGATCAAAAGCTTATTATTCTTCAAAGCTAAACTCAGTTACACAGACAATTTCATCATTGGTGGTCTCCTGGTCTATATTTGAATAAGTTTGAACACCCCCATCTAATGGTTCTTGAAATAATTTTTCACCACTAGACTAGCCTTTATCTTTACTATTTACCTGGGTCAAAAGTGCCTTAAAGAGGTTTTCACTTTGGGACCTCAATGTTTTGTTTAATCATCTTTAGCTAAGAGTGTTCACCCACTCTTTAAAATAGGTTGTAGGATCCAACTTGATTAAGAAACCTTTTTTATGTCTCCCAATGGTACATTGTCCTTACGTCCTAAAAAATCATAGAAGGCCTCATTGTTCTAAAATTCATCAATTTGCACATTGGATTCTTGTTGATCCCAGTCTATCAATTGGGGATAGTATAATAGAAGTGGATTATGATGAATGATTAGTCAAAGGGTAAAAATGGTGTTATTTTCAAACAAATTGGTTTGGGATAGTTCATCAAAATGGCTATGATTAGACTCTACTTTATTGTCAACATTGTTGTCATTAGTCATTGGAGATATAACTCTAATAAGATATGTGTGGTCACACCTAGGTAGTTTAGATCCAAATCCATATGTTCCTTTGTAATTAGTAATATAAATTGGATTAAGTGTTCCCTATTGATTAGGCCTAATGCCTCCTCCTTCATAATATTAGTTCTCCATGATCCTATTAGGAACAAGATACATTTCATTTTTATAAAAAAATGGCTAGCTTGTCATGGTACAACCATGATTCATCGCTTGTAAGAGGGTTTTGTTCTTTCCTAGAGGCCATTATAAAAGTGATTGGTCCTAAACTATGCAATTTGCCTTTACCCCTTATTTTCCATTCCATGTGAAGTTAATTGGATTTTGGTGTTCTAAAGGACTTGGGGTTCTATGGAAGCTTTGCAATGTGAAAGGTGTCATGAGTCAAATATTCTCCTAGGCCATTAGTCAAGATGGTATAATGATTATAATTTTTAGGAGGTGGTATGTGGCAAAGTGAATCAAGGGTATCAAGGTCAATGTAGTTGGTCTCTATTAAATCAATGAGTATTGATTTTCCCCTATCCTATTTGGTAACTAAATTCATGTTGATATGGTAATTGCAGCTTTTGAAATCAGCCTCTAGATGTTTTTAATGTTTGTATGGATGTAAATCTCTTGGATTACTAACCTCCATTCCTAAATGGGAGAACTTCATACATTGGTACAATATCGATGGGTCTACATGAATCTCATGTAACCAAGGTCTACCCAAAAGCATATTTTATGACAAATCAAGATCTAACACATGGAAAAGTATAACATGGGTCAAGGGCTCAATGATAACTAATAAGGTAATGGTGCATTATGAATCTTGTTCTTCATTATCATAGGCTTTGACGCTTATTGATTTTACATGGAGATCTATTATCATGTACCTAAGAAGTTTAATAATATTTAGAGATATAATATTCAAACATGATCCATTATCTATAAGGATATGCTTCAATTTGTGCTACTTTATGTAAAATTTGATATATAATTGGTTATTATGTAGTGGTCCAAGGTATGAAATCACTTTGGTTGAATCTTACTTATTCACCTAGAGCTAAGTGTCCAACCAAAGCTTAAATTTTTTTAGGGGATATGTCATTTGGAACTATGGTTGACTACGGAACTCTGTCAAGATGTTTTTGTGGATGGTAGTGGATGGTAGATATATGCAAAAAATATAAAATGGATATTTGTGTTGGTGTCTTTTAAAATTGTTCCATAATATAAAATGCCCTTTATTAGACCATAGTAAATGGCATGTTCTGAGGTAGAATGGTTGGTTCATTGATGGGTGATGTGGTAGATGGTTTTGGGCCTAGTATAGTAATCTATGATCATCGAGTTGTGATTGCACAATTTAGATTAGATACATGACCATTGTTTCTAAAAAATGATGGTGAAGGGAGAATAGATAAGATAAGTCTTAGTTGTTGATGCACTTGTGTGTGGTCATGGGATAATTGAGTTATCAATATAAGGTCTAAACATGATAATTTCTAATTATTGGTTCACCTGTAGTGGTTCCAAGTCAAAGAAAGATTATTGGTATGGGTTGGTTGGTTGGGAATGTTTAGAAATTTTTTTATTAATATTTAGTATTGGATTGATGGAAATAGTGTTAAGATGACCTCCTACAATATGTTCTACAACAATGATTTAGTCTTGTGCAACTACATGGTAGGTCTGTTGGTTGTTGGCCTCATTCTAACCTTAGTTATATCCATTATTTTGACATTGTTGGTTTTATTTCTAATTCTATTGGTTATGTTGGTTCAGCCTTGGTTTTTGATACTATTGTTGTTGTTCTTGCACTAGCCTCTATTATTATTATTGTTTGTTATGCTAGGGAAAATGATTTTGATAAATCTTGAGGCTTTGATTGGATGTATAAGATCCATGATCTAATGTGATCTATCCATTTTCCAACATATTCTAAATTAGATGTATAATTTTCTTATACCATTACAAATTATGGCCATTGACCTAATGATACTCATAGAATTCACTAGGCCTATACTAGTATGGCATGCTAGCACCTTCATGAACTTACTCTTTTAGAATAGCCACCCAATCAAGTTAGCTATTATGAGATTATAAAAGACTAATTCAATGGGCTCTCCAAGGTCAGTAAAGACATGATGAGTAGGTACATTTCTCTATCAAAGAGGAGGGTTTTATAAAGGCATAAGTTTCTACATTTGTTGCATTGGTCTAGATTCTTGTAATTGTTTTGCATGCTACATCTATTGAAGAGGTTATTGGTTAGGATTAAGTTGGAAATGAAGCATAGGCTGAGTAGATGGTGTTTATACCATTTGGATATATCATGACTCTATCACTCCATTTCCTATAACATTCTTATCATGATTTAATTGCTTGGGTATATCATTGGTATTGGCTTGTGCTGGTTATGATGCTTCCACTTAGACTTAGTTCTGATTTTAGCTATTATTCTAGTTTTGGTTTTGGCCTTCATTCTAATTTAATGAGGTTAGTTTAATGATCCTTTGGTTAATAAGGGATATTTAAATTACCAAACCTTTGTAAATGATTTATTTGAACATATGTACACACTATAACTCAAGATAATAAGATATCTCATTGTGTATATTTTTGGCAAATACAATAGCTAATTATTTGTCTAGTAGATTGTGGGTAAATCATCTTACAAGGGCTATCCATCACTATAGATATATTTTAAAGATTTCACTTCATTTTTGTTTTACTTGTGTTATGTTTACCAATGAAATATTATGCTCGATATTGTAAGAGAAGTGTTGCATGAATTTGTCCAAAAGATCATTAAAATTAGAAATTGAATTCTTTGGTAACTTTAAGAACCATTCTAATTCTTGTCTTCCTAGACTCTTTATAAACAACAATAATAGGTATATGTCACTATAGGATATTGGTTGGCATGCAACAAAGAATTATTTCAAATTGTCCTTGGGGTCACCTTTCCCATTATATTTGTCAAAATCTAGTGGTTCATACCTTGGAGGAAATGGTATCTACAAGTACTTCATGTTGAAGGGGTACGAACACACATCATCCAACTTGAACTTTTTGGTTGGTTTCCCTATTTAGATGGTGGAAATTGTATCCTTCATTTGTTTTATCTCTTATTTGAGGAAACTATCAGGAACATTTTTCTGAGGTAGTGGTTAAGAGGTCATAGTTAGATTAATTTGATCAGGGCATGATGGAGGCATTTATTGGGGAATATTGGATTATCTAGGGAATGGACTGAGAATATGCATGCATAGATTAAGGTATGATTGTTAAAACTACATGTACTATAGTATCATATTCTAGTTGGGATGAGGTATGTAGGCTTGTTTTTGGGAATATTGAGGTTGGGATAGAGTAATATAGTTGTATTGTTCCTATTGAGTTTGAATAGGGGCATGTTACCTACTAGTCATATCTTACTAATTGAGGGGAACTTATGAACCAAGACCCTATATTTAAACTTGTGGTATGTTTGATATAAAAGTTAATTGTTTCCTAGTAGGTACTTGTGGAACATTAGAACCTCTTGGTTGTATAAATCTGGATTTTGAAGTGGACACATGTTGGATATTTGGTATCTATCACTGACCAATACTAGTATGTTATTGGCTAGACATCATTTGGTTTTGGATTAGCATGTCATTCTATGACTGAAGAGGTATGTTCATCAGTACCTATTGAGGTGGAAAATTTATATCCCCTTATTACGGTGGCAACATGTTTTTCCTCTATTACATTGGTACATTAGATGGTGTCTACTATTATGAAATAATATGCCTCACTTGTTGTAGTGGAGTAATATTCATCACATTTTGTTGTGGCACAATATTGGTCATTAGCTAACCAAAAAAACCTTAATGTTGTGTGCTTGAAGAGGCATCTGATTGAGGATTGGTAGTAGTTGGTTGAGGCTAGGATGTAAAAAATCCCACTCCCTAAGTTTTTGAACCACTAATGGTGTTAGTTAAAGGCACATTTAGTTATTGACTATTTTTTTGTGCATTCACACCAATTTGGTTTAGTTTGGATGTTACTTACATACTGTCTACTATGTTTTGCTCACTATTTTATATGGAATTAGAAGACACTTCCTTGATAGTTGGGGTATTGAACATGTTTTCTATCGAAGTGATTTTCGTAAGTGGGTTTAAACCCTAATTTTATTGACCTACAAACTCAAATAAGACTCCTATTAAAGGGAGTGATGAACATATTTTTAAATTACATGCTAGGTTTTGATATATTAGGTATGATATTTACATTTGAATGAGTTGGTCCTCGATGAGGCCTCTTTGTGTGACAAGTATACACATATATTGATATGTCATTGGTACTAAGGCATGAGGGTTACTAGAAGAGGCCTAATCATTATTTTGATAATACATGTTATAAGACCCTCTTGGTATATTTGATAAGCTATCATGCCCCACCTCTACGGATTTATTAGGATTATACATTAATGGCATTGTAACGTAATAGGGTTTTTGTTAAAAAATTTCCACAACTGTAGGTATGTTATCTAAATTTTGGGTTAGTTGTTCTTAATTTTGCTTCATGTAAGGAGGTATGCTAACCAAATAATTCGCCAAAGGATCTTAAATCTATTCCCCTATTTGAGTGTTTTGTGGTGGATATGAATCCATCTCCCAAATAACATCATGTTTATAAGGGTCTTGAATAAATTCCTCTTGTGTGATAAAACTTTCATATCTTGGATTGTACATAGTTACACTACATTTATAGTGAGTAATGGTCAAATCTATGATAATTTTTTCACAACAAGATGGGATTAGAGTCCTGTAAACTCTAAAAAGCTATGTCTAAAAATACAAAGGGTTCAAATCTATCTAACTTGGTCTAGGGTGGAGCTATATCTCCAGAAATTCTATGAAAAGACTTGGTAAAAATAGTATAACATAAATGTCTAACATTAAATGTGTTATAAAAAAAAGGTCAAGTAAAATGATCTAAAAATAAGATGTTAAACTCTAAAGTCCAAAGATGTTACAAATAGGTCTAAAATAAGAAATGGAAATGTTTATAGGTCTTTTATCCAAACATGGAGTCAAAATTTAGGCTTAAAATAGGTTGTGCTAGGAATTTTGGCCAAATACAACATCAAAATCTAGACTTGAAATAAAGGATGATGATTAATCTAATAAACTTGGAACAAATTAGCAAAGACTAGGAACTTGATTCTAGACATAAACATGATCAAATTGGTATAAAACACAAAACAAAAGGCAATTTAAAATATATTAATTCTATCAAACAAGGGAAAAAAACAATATAGTTTCCAAATTTGAGTAATTAATTAACCTAATTTACGTAACTCAAAAGATAAATATTTGTGTGTCAACCCCTATGAGTTGAGTCCTAAATAAAAATTAGTTAATGTTTGGATCCAAACTTGTAAAAGTTAATAAAAAACTCAACTAACATAAACTATGGATTTATTGACCAAAAAACTAATAAAATTTTAATATCATGAATGTGCTAAACAAAATATCTAAAATGACACATGAATTTGGTTTCAATAATGTGAAACATAAGACAAGACAAGACAAGTCTATGAAATAATTTGGGTAGTGTAATGACATTATCACTCCTAATAGATGTAACGATGGTTTGTTTCAAAGAATTATAAGGCATGAAACTTTAATTGATTTGGGAATTATAGCGTTACGCATCTTAATCAAGTGAAACACTCAACTTTTTTGACAATTTTTTTTCTATGTTAAATTAAGGTGTCAAACAGATGGCATAACACCTCCTCAAATAATGGAGTAATGTTGGACACAATACTTGTTCATGATTTGCTATAAAAAATAAAGTTTAAGATCCAACACACTAAAAAATAAAAAGAATAAATGATAAAATATAACTAAGTATATCATCCTAAATCCTATCAAGGTGTGGTAAAGTGGGGTTGACTAAAACTTATAAGTTATGACCATCTAGATAGATCCCATATGTGGTGAACACAAGAGAATAAACATGTTAATTGAGTTCATATAGATAAAATTATCATGCAAGGGTATATTAATTTGCATGATGATACCATCCTTGGACTACTTAGTGGTATCCCTTGGTTGAATAGACCTAACTCAAGCTTTTGTTACTAAATGAGATGTTAGCCGCTCAACCCCCTAGCTCTAGTAGTATGCATTCCTATCTTTATATACCCCATTATGAAGCATGGTTAAAATTATATTGGGAGATGAATCCCCAGGTCAATGCTTCCCTATAAAACTTTTGATAGGTAATTCAATCCCCTACACAAGATAAATTGCATGAAAATAAACTAGATAGAAAGAGTTTAGGGTTGTTTTTAGATCACCCAAACTATGAAAGTTTTGGGGATAGCCTAGAAAACTTTCTTTTTATGCCTTGGAATAAGGCACAAAATAAATTGAAAATGTGATTTTGATCACGTGAGTTCCTTATAATGGATGGTGGGAGAGCATACATGTGTTATTCTTTTTGTAAAAATAATAAATAACAAATAGTTTACAAAAAATTATGAGTGAAGATTGATTTTAAGAACAAAATTAAATGTAATGATTTTATTTATTTGGCCCCTTGGCTTAAGTGAATTTTTTTGAAATAATTTAATAAAAATCATCTATGTTGGTTTTAAGACAAAAATCAAAATGTTCAAGATTTAGACTAAGTTCATTTTTAAACACCAATTTGAAATGTTCACAATTTAAGAATTTGTTTCAAGCACAAAATTGAAATGTTTTCTAAGACTTAGCCATCCTAATACTTTTTAAACACTAACATCCAAATGTTTAAGATCTAAAATGTTCATTTTAGTGCCCAAATTAAAATGTGCAAGACATAGATAAATTCCTTTTAAAGGCCCAAAAAGATATGTTAAAACCACTTAAACTTGTAATTTTGTGTTCCAATAAATCCTTGAACCTACACTTGTTAGATAGTCTTGTTCTATTTAGAAGCACTTTTGATTGTGAGAAAATAAAATTTGAAAAAGTGGCTCTTAGGTTTGCTCTATACTTTTACATAGTGAATTATCATTGATTCATGTAGGGATTGACATTGATCAGTATGAATTGACATTGATTCTATCTTGTCTATAAAAACACAAAACAAAAAATGCATTTTTCCTGACAAGGAATTTGGTTAGCAATATGATCACAATTCTAAGAAATAACATCAAATTTTGTATTAAAATGGTTAACACAACAACATATAGGTCCTTAGAAATTAAAAAAGTCTAAAAAATTGAAGAAAAATAAAAAAAAATCATTCACATCATTCCCTATCTCTACACCTAAATAATTGGCATCGATTTATGAGAATAAACATTGATTGATGAAAGAATCTACATCGATTCATTGTCAAAATTGAGTGTCATTAAAAATAGAATACAGAAAATCAAAGTAAAAACTATAATTTTTAAAGAATTTAAGCATTCATTCAAATATTTAGGAGTTAAATTTTAATCTTCTTGGTATGTGGGATGCTTGGGTTCCCATCAAACATACCAATTGTGATCAAGGAATCCAAGAAGGGTGGTTAGTTCATATGTTAGCTTCATAATGAAATCAAATCAAAATGAAAACAAACACACTAACATGTATAACACTATCTTGTTAAGATCAAATGGAGAAGCATAGTGAATAAAATCAAATGAACAAAGCACAACTAAAATGCAATAAAATATACCTTTATTACCTTATTTGAATTCTCCAATAGATTTCTTCATTTGGCTTGCTCAGATTGTGCTCAAGAAGTCTTCATCAATGGAGCTTGGCAATATCCATCTCTTTTTGGAACCATGGTTTTTTGGCTTTGGCTTTATGTTGATCAAAGTTGGTTGATGTCTTGGCTCTATTTTGTAATTATAACACTATGTATTTGATTCATTCCCTAAATCTTGCATAATAACTTTACTATGTCCAAGATCTCTAAATGAAGAAGCAAATGCTTGTATTTATAGGTTTAGCAAAAGGGCTTGGAATGGGTTAAATCCTAACCTAGGTTTTCTTAATTAACCATATTAGAGTTAAAATTTTTCTAAACCTCATCATTATCATGAAATAGGTGTGTTTGAGATATTTTGGATTTTGGAAAACTCACAAAAGCTAATGATGAAAACCTAGGATATTCTTTGATTTTTGAATTTCCTTTTTGATTATTAATTTAATTGCTAAAGGATGATTCAATTAGGCATTTTATTAGTTTTTTCATGTTAATTAATTAGTTTTAGGCATTTGATCTTTTTCTAAGTTTTTATTTAATTCAATGTGTGCATTTGCTCTATTTAATTGATTTTTAGGCCAAATTTCATGTTATAAAGCCAAATTTGAGACATTTAGAAATTCTTAGGATAGATTTTCAAAAGTTGGTAAGAATTGATATAAAGTTGGGTATGAAGCCATTGGTGGCCAATTTTATATGTATACACACATTACATCATCATATTTTATCAAATCCAATTATCTCATTCATCTTTGACCATATCACATCATCCCATTTTCCATTATCAAATCAACACACATAAACATTCTAGATACATATATGATTATCAAGATGTGAATCTATAAATAAGCATGTAACAAAATATTCATACACATTGATCATACATTATATTATTCTAATCATCTAATCCATTATTCATCATCTTCTCTCCCAATTTCTAGGAGAACTACATTTACTTGAGGTCTTTTTAGACTATGTAGGTAGTGCTCAGTACCAACCAATTTTTGAGGTTAACTCAAACACCCTTATTTTTTCTTATTATCATCTATATTATTCTAATATAATAATATAATTATTTAGTCATTATCTTATTTTTCCATTTTTTAGTATTTAATGACTTTGAGCATTCTTGTGGGCTTAGTTTTTTGCATCTTCTTTCAAAAGTCATTATATCATTAGCACACATGTTTGTGTCAACTTATAAAATTTATATCATTAATATCATATTTAATATATGAAATAGGTTAAATCTTTGATCTATGTATTCTAATTAATCACTCTATAAATTTATCAAATCAAATCCCCCTATTTAAGACAAATCAAATCAATTAACCCTCTTTGGGGTAAATTATCATTCCATGCTCTCAAATTTCATCCCATTTGGGGTAATTTAAAGTGTGTGTATTAATTTTTAATTGTATCCTTCTCTATTTCTCCCATGATTGGGGAAAATCAATTCTTCATCATCATAAAATCAAAGTATGCAATCCTTGGCTCAAGTGGCATAATCTTGTCCATGGGTTAATCTTCTCTTCCATTCTAACTTCCTCTCTTTTTTGAGATCACATCCACATACTTCATACCCACATGTCATAGATATGGGAATTATACCTAAATATTTTCATTCAAACCATATCCTTATTTTTTTATTCAATATCTTGCACCTATTAGTTAGGAATGGTGAAATTAAAACATCCATAATTTCATTATCTAATTTTTCATCCTCCTTGTTTTGGCTTTTTTATTATTTTAAAATTTGTTTCTTCATCTACATATTACAATTCCTTATAAATAATGTAAAATTTAGACACTCCATTTTTATCACTTATATGTCAAACCTACAAAATGGAATTACTTCCAACAATTACACATAAACTAGTTTGAAATCATCTAATCATCTAATGTAAGAGTTTGAATTCAACTTGGGAATCTCTAGGTGTATAATTAGCCATATTAAGTCTATTCAATTATCATTCTAGTCATTTTATCTTATCAATTAATCAATTCATTAATTCTCCTTTGCTAATAAATTAATGCAATTAATTCCACTTCTTAAAATTATTCTTCTAATTAATTTTTCACATTGTATTAATTAAATTGATCCTTTGATTAGTTGAGTTAATAATTCTTATAAATATAATTTTATGCAAATGGAAATATATTTTCATTTGAATTATTAATTATTATTTTTCTTATTCCGAAATGGGATCTTCATTTGAGAAAGAATCTTAAGATCCTATGGAATATCATTTTGTGAGCTCACTAATTACTAAAGGAATTAATATAAAGGATTATTCTCCACCCTTCATTTTGGAGATAAGATGAAGGGCCCACAATGAAACTTATGAGATATTTTAGGGATAATTCTCAACCCTTCATCATGGAAACAATATTAAGGGCCCTTGTTAATGATCCATGTGATTAATTGGGAATGATTATCCACCCTTCATCTTGAAAACAAGATGAAGGGTCCACATTGAATCTCATAATAATAATAATTTAAGGATAATTCTCCACCTTACATCTTGCATGAACTATAGAGGTCTAATGTTAATCCTCTTTTGATATTTTCAAGAGATGTCATCCACCCTTAATCTTGAGAAAGATGAAGGGCTCACATAAGTGATCTATGTGTTGATCCATGTACATTTTTGAGGACATGTTTGTAACCATTCATCTTGATTAAGATGAAGGGTGGAGGATATCTCCTAAAAATATCAAATAAGGATTAATATGATCCATTCATCTTGTTTCTAATATGAAGGGTAGAGGATTATCCTCATAATATCTTTGTGAGAACATTGCATAGAATCATTCCTAATAAAAAACATAGATAACCAATGTGGATCTTGCATATGGTTCCCAATATGAATGGTTTGGAATACTCATAAAATGTTTCACAAGATTAATGTGATCCCTTCATCTTGTCTCCAAGATTAAAGGTGGAGAATATTATTGAATATTTAATTAATTTAGTAAATTACTTGGCTCATAAAAGAATATTTCATATGATGTCAAGATTCTTTCTTGAATGGAGATGCATTTTGGAAGGAAAAGGAGGAATTAAAAATTGAACACAAATTATAATTCCATTTACATATGATTACAATTAGATGGTTGATATGGAGAAAGGGAATTGATTTTATTGATTCAATGAGGGGGAATTAGTCAATTAAACACAATAGAATAATTGACTAGATAAAATGACAAGAATGATAATTGAATAGATTTAATATGGTGAATTATCCCACTTAGAGATGCCTCAAGATGAATTAAAACTTGTACACTAGATGAACAAATGATTTTGGACCAGTTTGTGTGTAATTACAAGAAATCCTTCCATTTTACAATTTTGACATGGAAGTGATAAAAATAGAGTGTATACACAAGAATATAAATACATAATCATTACTATCAAAATACTATTTAAAATAAGACTATTAATCATATTAACAACAAAAAATATAAATTCAATACCAAGAAATAGATGAACATGATGCACACCCCCCTGCCCCCTCCCCCCCGACACACACACACATAAACAAATGACATAAATTAACTCAAAAGTAATGCCTCTAGTCAAACCATAACATTAAATCAAAATAAAAAATGAATCAATGGTAGCATACATTTTTTGTAGAATAAATATGCTAAAAATAGAGATTCATAATGAGAGATACCAAAACCATGATTTTAAATTAAAAAATTACAACAATACAAATTTTAATAATCTAAAACCACTAATAGTCTGAACTACTCATTAATACTATAACATTTTCCATTAGGGAAAATATGGGATGTGACATCATTCCTCTCTTGAAAAATTCATCACACTGATGATGTTATTAAACTAAACATAACAACAAATGTCATAATTTTAAAATATTTAATTAAATAAATATGGAAATAGTCTTTGAAGCTCCTTAAAATCCTCCCAAGTGGAACTATTCTCATAATATTGGTCCCACTAGATATTACATTGATTCCTTTCTCTATTTTTCAAGTGAAGCTTACAAATATCAACTATTCTAAGGGGCTCTATTATCACCACTCCTGGACACAACAATTGTAAATAGTTCCAATCAAGAACATGTGAAAGACTAGCCACATATTTATTAAAATAAAACACATGAAAAACATTATGTATTTGAGCAAGTGCTAGTTACAAATAAATTTTGTATGCAACAAGTATTATTAATTAAAGACCATGAAAAGGTCCTACATATCTAGGTACCAATTTGGCTGATTTTCTAAATTTTATAGATTTTTTGGGGGTTTAACTTGAATAAAAACTTATCTCCAACTAAAAAATACCTTATTTTTATATTTCTATCAACATATTATTTTTATTTCTAATTGGCTTTATCTAATCTTTTCTGAATCAACTTGACTTTCTCTTCCATTTTAGTAAGCATTTTAGATCAAACATTAATTATATCTTCTAACCTATACCACTTGATAGGCATTCTATTTTTTTTTCCATATAAGGCCTAAGGTGGTGCCATTTTTAGATCTACATGGTAAGGGTTATTTTAAGCAAACTCAACTAGTGGGAGGTATTTTTACCACTTATATTACTAGTTCATACAATGCATTCTCTATAAATCCTCCAAGACTTAAATTACACTTTCTATTTTCCAATCTATTTCAAGATAATAGGTTACACTCAAGTTGATTTTTATTCCAAGGCTGAATTTATGGTGTGATAAGATATAGAGTTCATATGTGTATCACTATAAAAAATAATTTTATCTAGCACTCCATGCAATATGAAAAATTTCACGTGCAAAATTTTTAGCTAAAATCAATGCATCTTCCATAAAATTACTCAGTATAAAACATGACACCTTTGTAAGATTATAAACCATTAGTAAAACCATATCATGTCCATTTCTAGACATTAGTATCCCTAGGACAAATTCCATGATAATAATCTCCCACTTCCATTTTAAAATGCCATGGGGGTATAATAATCATGTAGAGTGAAAATGTTTTGTCATACCCCATTGACACTCCAAAAATTTTGACACATAATTTGATACATATTTATCGATGGAACTTCCAATATTTAGGCCATATCTAATGCTTATCTAGGATTGAGATTCCAATTTTAAGGCCATCTCCAATGCTTCTAAAAATGTGTTGTAAATGTTCCATCAATATAGAAACAAAACATTCTATTTATTATTTTTAATTGAAGGGTTATAATTTTTTTACTATTGGTTTAAGTCATTGATCATATTATTTCACACTCTCCTTATCTTTCTATATTAATTCATGAGTCTTGTTAAAACTCTTGATAGGAATATCTAAGAAGTACAAATATCCTTTAAAATCCTTCTAAACATGTGTCTATAAATTTTAATGTCTTGTATTTTTTTTCATATACCATTTGAGTGCATTGTCCCATAAGGCTCTCACGAAATCAAAAATATTATTTTATCATCATTAATATTGTTAATTATTCAATAATAATATAAAAAAAAATTATCTTCCTCATCTTGGTGTCATTTAAAATAGAGGCAACTTAATCTAATCTAAGTAATTTTTGAAGTTGTTTATTTTATACTTGAGATGTTATTTATATACACATAATATTTTCAAATTTTATCAAATAATGACACTTTACATCTTATAAGAACCCATCAAGACTCAATCTCTCTGAGTGCACACCATAAGGGGTGCACTGAGAAAGGGGTGGGCAGACCTTTGGTGCTTTTTAATATTATTTTCCCTTATTACCACATTATTACCAATCCAACTAGATCTTAAAACCATTCCCTAAGCTATTACTCCTCCCTTGACACTCCTCTAGTCATTTTACTCTTTTCATCCTCCTTTTCTTGCCTTAATTCTATTTTGGACTGTTAACTATACTAGGTGAACCATGGTCAACCCTATGTAGTTTAGGGGTATTTTTCACTTTTTGGGTTTGTTAGCCTTTTAATCAACCTATCTCATATCTAGTGAATTATCACCAAAAACATATAACATTAACCATGGCCAAATCTTTACATGCAAAATTTATAAGAGGATTTAAGGAAATATTTGCCTATAATTACAATATCATTTCATCATTATTTCAATATGTAATCAAGATTTATTATTTTTTTGCACTTCTTCATAATCTAATCTTCCACCATTCTACTTGAGGAGTCTTAGCTTAGGGTTTCTAATTGGACAATCTAGTCTTTTGGAAAAGTCTTGGATGATTTGGACTCTTTTAGTGATCATTATGAAACAAAATAACCTCTTGTAAATCACCTTTGGCCAAGGGAAATATTAAGTCTCGACAGGTTCAAATTTAGGTAAGTATATTTTAACTTTGTTCTCCTCTCTTTAGTAGATAAAAGTAGCATAAGTGTTGGCTCAAATAATATTACTCTTCATATTCCATGTATCAGGGTCTTACTCATACTTAGCTTAATTTATATTCTCTTATACATGTTTTGATTACTTTACTAACCCCTTTTGTTTTGCCACAAGATTTAGTGTTCACTAGATTAGATTTGTTTTTCTGTTTATTATCATAGGTGAAATATTAAACCTTAGGACTCTTTTAGGGTTATTAAATGATTGTGTTAGACTATAGCCTTTGGAACCCTAAATCACATGATTTATTATGAAAATTGATCCCATAATTAGGTCTATTAGATCCACATATTGGTCATACTCCTGCTTAACTAATGTATTCCCAATCAGAAGTGTAAGTATGCTCTATCTTCTCTGAGATAAGATTGATTTATAAATATAATGCATTTTTGATTGCATACATTATAGTGAACCTAACATGAAACTAACCCTTGTTAGATTTATTTCACTTTATTTAATTCATTTTAGAATTATTTTTATCATATATCTATCATACCAGATTAACTCTATCTACCCAGTTCAAATCTCTATGTGCAGGTTTTCAAGAACAGACAACTAGATCAACTCAAATGACCTAGTATAGGTTTATGAACATATATACTTCTAGTTTATACTTATAGGTTAACCCAATAAACCTTGTACACTTTCAAACATCTAGATTCAGCTACTAGGTCAACCCAATTTACCTTGAACATTCCAACAATTCAATAGTAAGATTTTGTAAAGCATAGTTGACCCAGTCAATATAGTTAGTAGAGTTTTCAAGCATATTCTAAGGTTCTTGACTATAAATATTCATTCTCAACATCTCTGATCCACCAAGGTTCCTTTCTATCTCTCTATCTTTTTATTTTTTATTTTTCCTTTCATAGTTTTCAATCTTCAAAACTACCCTAGCATAGTCAACTAGATCAATCTTGTCGACTATTTATGTGTTTTATGTGTTGTTTAAATGACCTTAGTTAACTCTAGTTAACTGTGCTGATTTTCAGACCTTGCTTCCATAGTATAGGTTCAAACCTATCAACCCTATTCTATATTTTTTATATATAGTGTCAACATTATACCTTATTTTTAGTTGGAATTAATCTTTATATGTTAGTAATTAGTTTACACATTTTTTCTTATTGCTTGCATACTTAGAATAGTTCAAATAGTCTAATTAGAGGATTTTTAATTAATAATTTAGTTTCACTATTTATATTTTATGCACACATGTAGAAATCATAAAAACTAAATAAGCATTTTAACATTTATCTACCCAAGGCCAACCTACTCAGATCTCATCACTAAGGGGGAAGTAGATTTGATATTCTAATCAAGTATAAAGCATGGTTAATGGTATATTCTAGCTAAGTGCTTGATATCCTTATCCCTATAGTATGTGAAGTGAGGGTGTAGGGCCCCAATACCAAGCCTATATCATTCTCACTATAGTCTCTTTTAGCTCAAACTACCTGAAACCATCCTTATATTTCTATCTAGTTCCTTTCTTACAACCAACTTTCCATCACATTTAAAATATTTTCTTAATAATATAATAAACATATTAGGTTGACCAATTAGTTATCTATTTACTTTTCAATTTGATTACTTGTTCTTTTCTCAATTATGTGTGTAAAAAATTGCATTAGCCAGCATTAGTGCAATGTTTTGTATTATGTACCTCAATTGGATTGGCTGACATTAATCTAATTGACTGTTTATTTCCTTTTAGGTATTAATTTCCTAGATTAGCTACAAAAATTATCTTGTTTCATTTCATAACTTGTTACAAACTTTATTTTCTTTATTGTCTACTATACTAGGTCGACTTAGTCGACCCTATACTATCTATAGCCTCTTTTACCTCTTTTTCTTACCTCTATGCACCATACTAGATCAACCTAGTTGACCCTATACTATTTATAGACCTTTTCCATTCTTTCCCTACCTCTATTCACTATAATGGATCGACCCAGTTGATCTTATATTATTTTTAGGCCCTATTTTCTATTATAGGTCAACCCAATCAACCCTATATTGTTTTCTTCTTTCCCTCTTTATCAATCTAATTATTTATCTTTCCTTATCTACATTCTATTCATATCTCTTATATCATAATTAAATATCCTATCAAAATCTTCTTGGATATCCTGAATCCATTTAGTTACTATATGGGATGTTCATTTCTTCCTCTCTTTTCCTCCCAAAAGCACCATCACTCTTGGGGCATCTCTTCTCCTCCTTCATCCATGAATTGTAACATGGTAGAAATAACACCTCAAAATGATGTTCATGTATCTAATACTTTCCTTATTTATCATAAAACTTCTCATCTTTAAAATATTCAAACTAATTTGGGAGTAATTGATACAAGTTTGGTTAACAATCCCACTAGTAATCCTTCTTTTAATAATCCTCCCCATAACACCAATCTGGGGAGTGTTCATACCAATGCCAACACACCTCTTGATATAACCCAAATTTTATCATAAGTTATCCAATAAATGAACATTATGCAAAATTATAAAACCCATCAAATGATACAACTTCAACAACATCTAACCAATGTGTCTAATCAACCTCCAACTAAGTATCCTCAAGCTAATCTCAATTTCATTCCTTCACCTCTCTGGTATGCCTTAAACAATGTTATTTCTAACCCATAATGAATTAAAAAATGTTTCAAACCATTCAAAATGAGACTTTGTCCACCTTTATTATATCTATTGATATTGGTAACATATCTCCAACTATCAAATATGATAGGACGAAAGACCCTACCTCATTTCTCAAAGCCTTTGGTAACCTTTACAAGGAATGGATCCAAACTAATACCTTTGCCAAAACTAAACTCTTAGTCAAAACATTCACTGGTGATGTATTAGAATGGTATAATAAAATACCCCAACATACTCTTTGGAAACTTGAATATTTGGTATATCCTTTAGTTAAAGAGTTTCAACACAATGATCTTCCTAAAAATTGTCTTAGCCATTTCATCAAAGCCAAGTAATCTCCCACTAAATCAGATCATGACTTTATTAAAATATAGAAATATTTAACTCAAATATGATCATAAAATCATGGATGATAAATTATTTGAACTTTTTATCACTTCTTTGACTCCCACCCTTCAATATAAGGTTTGAACCTTTTCTTCCCAAACACTAAATGAAACTCTTGATCAAACTAAATGTCAAGACTTTCTCATGAAATAATTTAAACCTAATCCTAAACTTTTTAAAGGATCTTTCCAAACATCTAATGCTATCACTAGTAATACTCCACAAACCAAACAAGGAGTTACCAAAACTTATACTCCTCCACCTTCTCATACACCTATTATGGTTCAGTAAATGAAGAAAATTTTACCACCCTCAAAACTTTTCATCTATCCTAACGATCCTCCTAAGTGGTATGACCCCAATCTATTTTATTGGTTCCATGTCAACATTAGTCAATCTCATGAATCTTGCATAGGGCTCACTAATTTTTTTGTTTCTTATGTGTTTGGTTATTCATTCAACCATGAAGCTATGATCAATCTTCATCATCAAGAGTAATCTACTACTTTTAGAGAACAAAAAAATTCTAAAGATTCTACCTCTAATAATAAAAAATCATCTTTAACTAATAAATCAACTTTCAAGGATGTTTATACCATTGACACTAATTATGACCAATACTTTACCAATTCTTAATATGTCAACATTGATAAGGTTAAATACCATCACAAATCAGATCACAAAGATCCTATTACCAAGCCTAAAAAGCCATATTTAGAGGAACAACTTCTTAAAGATACTACCACTATAAATCCTAATTTGGAAGCACTTGAGGAACAAATTACTCCTTCTAATCTTCCAACCACATCTATTCCTCTAAAGCCTAATTTACCTCCCAAACCTCATGCTAGTTATTTTAAATCTCATTGGAACTTTCTTGAAGAACATAAATCTATGCCTTATAAGATTCCACTTATGGAGTTGGTTTATACTTCACCCTATCATTGTAAATTCCTTATGCAATAACTTTAAGAGATTAAATATCCATATTTCATAGATTAAGAACCACCTTCGATTGAATCTCAACCTACCAACATTAATACCATTGAAACTATGTGATCTTATTCCAAGCCTTCTATTTAATTCCTTGAAGAGGACATGATCAATGATTAAATTTTCTTTCATGTTGATGATCCACCACTCTTTATCAAAGTATTCATTAATACCACTCTTATTCAAAAAATTCTAGTTGATGAAGGTTCTAGTATTAATGTCACATCTTTATGGCTTATACAACAACTTGGTTATAACAAGGATCATCTCAAGCAAACCCATATTACTTGTCATGGTTTTGATAAAACTAATCAAAAACCACTTGGTTGTATTTATATTCCATTAACCATAGGACCTAAGACTATTTAAAGCAAACTTATGGTCCTTAATATTCTTTTATCTTATAACATACTCCTTGGTCATCCATGGACTCATTGAGTGACCATTTCATCTTTTGGTAGTCAATATATTAAATTCTTACATACTATAAAATGGTATAAGAATGAAGCCAATCCTAATCCATGGAGTATTCAACTACCTAATTCTAAATCATAGTATCATGTTGCTATGATTCCTAAGATCAATTGTTTTCCTTTACCTGAGTTTATCAACATGAATCTTGATTTACAATTTACTCTTATATATTTTTATGATGATGAGCTCAATGATTTATAACATACTTATAATAATACCAAGTTACCTCCCTACATTTCATAATGGCTTCCTCAATCTCTCTTACCAAAAGACCATATTATTCCTCTCATGGATGAGATTACTGGTTCCTCCATTTAATGCTCAAGAAACTTCTCTACCAAAATATGCCTTCACTTGTAATTATTTTTGAGAGGCCAAATTATTTAATGATATTATCATCATGTCTCTTTGTACATTCAGTAATATGGGGATTTCATCCTCTAAAACTCCCTTGGATTCTCAAGCATGTATGATTTCTCCAACATATGATGACAATTATATCATGGCCCAATCTTAATTTAAAGACTTAGATGTCCAACATTATCAAAAAATCTTAGCCTAAATTCATGATTATAATCAAGGTGTTTATACCATTTCTATGGATCATACCTTATATCTTGAGGGTCATGTACCTCCTACCAATCTTCCTCTTATCGATACTCCTTGGGTGGTTGAGTAATTTATACCTTCTAAACCTATAGAAATATCTATATCTCATTTACCATATATCAATACAATAGTTATATCTAATCCTTCTCCCATAATTTAACCCATCGATATTCCAATCTCTTTTACTCCATCTACTTCTTTTATTCCAAAATTATACTAGATTCCAAGGAATCCAATATTCGTCAAATATATTCTGAGTCTGATCACCATGGAAATCAAATTCTAGATCTTAAAATTGATGTGGAGTATTATGGTCCTCTTCCTACATTTCCTAGTGAAAAATCTTACCTTGAGTTACATTATGCCTGAGAACCTCAACTTCCTCGGTAGCATCATAAACTTGGAAGTTTCAAGACTAGAACTCCTTTATTCAAAAAAATTATTTCTAGCATTGATCCTAAAAAAAATCCAATCTCAACCTTACCCAATTTACCATACCACATTTAATATGGTAATGCCATGATTATCAAAGAAACCACTCATATTGAATATGGTACTCTATTTTATCCTTGAATAGTTAAAGTTTATCAAAAACTCTCACCTATTGAACATGATAATTTTAGCTTATTCTTTGACAAATATTGTGAGGCTTTCACTTGGTCCTATGATGGCATGCCTGATATTATCCCTAAAATTATGGTTCATAATATCATTACCTATTCTAATACCAAGCCTGTGCATAAAAAAACAAAAATTTCCACTTGAAGTTTCAACTTTATGTCATAAGTAAATCATCAAATTACTCGATGATAAATTTATTGAACTTGTGGATTATTTTTAATGGGTTTGCAACATTGTCCCCGTTCGAAACAAATTCACTAGGGTCATTTGAATTTATATTGATTTTTATAATATTTATCTTTTTTATCCCAAGGAAAACTTCCCATTACCTTCAATAGATGTCATTGTTGATTCCATGGCTGGTTATGAAATGTTATTTTATGGATGGCTTCTCAAGATACAATCATATTCATATTAATCTTGAGGACCAACATAACACTACTTTCACTATTGAATGGGGCACCTATTGGTATGTAAAAATGCCCTTTAACCTCAAAAATGTTGGAGCCACTTACCAATGATCAATGACTCACATATTTCATGATCTCATTCACAAAATTATTGAAACCTATGTGGATGATCTTATTATTAAATATAAACATTGTAAAAATCATCTTTCCAATCTTGCTATCATCTTTGATCATCTCCTTAAATATAAATTTATAATTAATCCTTAAAAATGTGTCTTTAGATTCACATCTAGAAAATTATCAGGATTCTTAGTCTCTCTCTATGACATTGATTTTAGACCCCATTAAAATTAGTGTTATAATCAAAATACCTATTCCTTATTCTATTCCCAACATTTGTACTTATTTGGGAAAACTTGGGGTAATTAGATGATTCATCCCTAAAATGGCTTATCATATTTACTTCATCAATTCCCTTCTCAAGAAAGGTATGACTTTAGAAAGGATGGATCCATGTCAAAATTCCTTTGATATCATGAAAGAGTCTTTACTTCACCCACCTACACTTCATCCACCTTCCAATGATATGCCTTTAATTCTATATAGTTCTTCCACACCTATTTCATTTAGGACAATGCTTTCCCAACAAGATGATATGGGAAGATAATATGTTATCTACTACATTATCCAATGCCTCATTGACTATGAGACATGTTATACAAAAATTTAGCATGATTTTCTTTCCATCAATTTCACAACTGAAAAAACTTCATCACTATATGCTTTAACAAACTACTTATGTCATTGTTCATTCCAACCCCCCTCATCATTTATTCTATAAATATTTTCTTCTTGGAGATAAAATTAGTAAATGGATGGTCCTCCTTATGGAATTTTATCCCTAAATCATCAGTCAAAGGGTAATTCATAGCTGATCAACTTCTTGTAACTCCTATTCCACCCACTTCTCTTCAAGATGATGTTTTAGATGACAATATCCTTTGCATTGAAGGTCTTAATCAAGATATCTATCTCAAATATTACTTTCATAGATTTAATACTAATCTTAAATCTAATCAACTTGATGAATATTCCATGACCTCTAATACTACTAAACCAAAATTAGTTATTGAGGAGATTCCTAAAATGAATGTTGACTTGCATGAGGATACTTTGACCCTCCACTTTGATGGTGTTAAATGCCTTCAAGGAGTTGGGGTAGGTTTCATTATCATAGGTCCTCTTGGCAAGATAGTTCCTTTATCTTTTCACTTCACCTTTGATGTCACCAATAATATGAATGAGTACAAATCTCTTATCTTAACCATGTGAGCTTCTCTTGATTTAGACATTCAATACCTTCATGATTTAGGTGATTCTTAACTTATTTTCCAACAATTTAGTGGTGATTATCAATGTAAAAGTGATAAATTTATTAACTATCATAAAATTGTAACCACCCTTGTTAATGATTTTATATCTTTTAATATTGAACCTATTATTAGAGATAAAAATTCCATTGCTGATTTTCTGGCCTCAACAACATCTCTCTTTCATCCTCATCAAGTTATTTTTGTTCCTTTTTTTATTATATAAATAATAAAATCCCTATCTTCTACTCCACCATTAGATTTACTTATCTATAATATTGAGGCTATTACCATTTAACAAAGCCCATAGTACTAAGACATTATTCAATTTTTAGAACACCAAACTTATCCTCCTACTTTAGACTCTCATGGAAAGACACACATTCATAAACAAGATTTCAAGTATGTATTTTGACACAACATCCTTTATTATCAAAATTTTAAAGGTATCTTTTCTCTATTGTGTTATGTAAGATGAAGTCCCTCTTCTTCTTAAACAAGAACATGGGGGCATTTCTGATGGTCACTGTAGTGAACATGCTACATCCCACAAATTCCTATGTATGTGTTACTTTTGGCCTACTCTTAAAAAGGATACAATTAAATATGCTAAAGAGTGTAATCCTTGTCAACTTCATGATGATCTAATCCATTCACCTCCATATAAACTTAAAACTATCAAATATCCTTGGCCATTTTCCACATGGGGATTTGATATCATTGGTAAACTTCCTCACTCACATGATGGACATGTTTTTATCATCACTGCTATGAAATATTTTACTAAGAGGGTTAAAGCCATGCCCCTTGTTAATGTCACCAATCCTACCATTTCCAAATTTATTCTTAATTTAATAATTTATCTCTTTGGTGTTCCCCATACCATAATTTTAGATAACAATAGTATATTCAAAATCAAACATGTTAAATAACTTTTTAAAAAATTCAAGATCAATCACAAATTTTCCATACCTTATCATATGTAATGAAATGGTCAAGCTAAGGCCACTAAGAAAATTATCAACAAAAATAATCAAAATACAATTCATAAAACCCACATGGATTGGAATATTAATCTTTACCCTAAACTTTGGGCCTATCAAACTAGCATACATACTACTAGTGGGGCAACTCCATTCTCACTAGTCTATGGTTCTAAGTTAGTCCTTCTTTTAGAAGTTGAGCTTCCCACTCTTCATATATCTCTTCATGGTATTATTCTCTATGAATAATTTTGTGAATTTTTCCTTCATTCCATTGACCTTCTTGAATAAGTTACCATCTTTTGATTTAAAAAATAATCACCAATATAAAGCTTGCATTTCTAGATAGCATAAAAACATGTTAAAATTCACACTTTTAATGTTGGTGATCTTGTCATTGAATTAGACTAGACATATGATAAAGAAGGTAAATATGCCTAAAAATGGTGGGGGACATATTTAGTTAAATATATTATTGGTCCAAGAACCTACCACATTCAAACCAATGAAAGCCATGTTTTCAAAGAGCTCACTAATTCACAATTCCTCAAAAATTACTTTTCCTAAACATTTCCTTTAATGCTTTCTATACACATCTATCTAGAAAATTTTACAAGTTACTTAAGAATGGGTCTCATACCTTTGTATCAAGTTCCTTCCTTTCACAAACCTTTAGTATTTCCTTTCAGTCTTTTGGTTTCTTGATGTACCATAGTCTTCTTTATTTTCTTGCATTTTCTCTTGTTTTTTGCACCCCTTAGGTTTTTATTTGTGAGTTTCAGTATAAGACCACGGATAGGACCCAAAATTCCTAAAAAAACCACAATATTTTATTTATTTTTATCACACACTTTTTTCCTACCAATTTTATTTTGGCACCCATTGGGTTCTTTTTTTGTGAGTTGCTTGGTAAGACTATGGATACAACCCAACATCCCTCACAAAACTACCATCTATTTACTTTATATTTTCCTTATTTTATGTAGTTATAGTGTAAGACCATGGATATGACTCAACCCTCCTCATAAAATTACCACATTTTCATGTTCCTCATCCATGTTCTCAACTTTAGATTTTGCTTTTTTTGTTAGATGAAATCTACACAATAATCCATGTTAGCATGTTTTCCTCTATTTTCATCATTCTCATGACAAGGAATCACACTTTCATATCATTGTAATTTAAATTTTTCCATGTGTCACTCCTCTTGATTTCCCCTTTCCTTTCACTCCAAATTAGATAAAATAAGGTTGAATTCAAGATATCACTTCTATTTTACCTATATTTACGAGACTCGTAGAAACCATGCTCTTTAAAGTTCTCTCTCTTAGTAACCTTATCCCAAGTATTCAAATGAAAGTCATCTTTAGCACCCATATTTGGTTTTACAAGTATGTATGGAGGAGGAATATAAAAATACATCAATAAATTTAAAATCCATATCATTTTAATCAAAAGGCAATGATATCTAAAAGGAAATATATAAATCTCAAAAGTCAAATTCATAGCAAAATATATGATTAAAATCACATCTCCTATCTTTAATCAAATCTCAAACTCAAATATTGGCCTCACATAGTTCTAAGGTCTATTAGGGTGTAATATGATAGTATATTAGAATAGGGGAACTAAAAAAACTCTATGGTGCTACCTAATTTCTCATGAAAGTACCTAATCTTCACAATAGATCAATAACTCTATAAGGGGTCCTGGGGAATGAGGAACACATTATGGGGAGGTAGGTCCATTTTAATTTTCATGAATAAAGACTTCTTGGGATGATCTATACACTTAATTTGTTTACCTAAGAATTGTGTGGCTAAAAACATTTCTTCATAATCCTTAAGGTCTAAATTCCTCTTGTTTTTACAAACCGGATTTGAGTGTCTTGACTTTGATAAAGAGTTCCTCTACCTTATTTTTTACTTCATTATCCCCTCCACCCATTTAATTTACACCCTTGATATACAAATTATGATTCCAAATATGTTTTCCATTATTTCTTATTCCCTTCTTATTAAGCTCTTAAAAACATGCTAGTACTACTTTGTTTCAGTTTTATCAATCTTTAGAGCAAAAAATCATGTTTGAGTAACTTTGGATTTTTATTTTTTTACACCATGATTTTACATTTGTACACTTACTTTAATTTACTTTTACAATTTGTCATTGTTTTACCATCATGATGTTATGGACACATAATCTCATACCTTTTTCCATTTTTGAGTGAGGCTAACTTGTTACTTCTCACTTGACAATGTTGTTTTCCCCTTTATGCACCTTTTTCCATTGTTGAGTGAGATGTGGATTGTTACTTATCACTCATCAATATTGTTTTAACATTTTTGTTTTTTTTATTTTACCATGGATTTCTTTGATTACCATCCTATTTTACATGTATCCTTGGTTTGAATTGGTGAGTTTGCCTTTCTTACTTAAGGATAGCTTGTTTGATTTTTTGAGTCTTTAGTAACCTTGTATTTTTGGTTTCCTAGTTTAATATTATTATTTAACTTGGTCATTTGGTCTAACATATCACTTGTCACCCTAGCTTTCCAAATTTCCTAAGTATATCCCATCCTCAACCACCATCTATCTTGGCTTTTCTTACATTTGTTTTTTTCTCTTTAGTTTTGTAATCGTGGGTTTATCAAAAGTAGTCTTTGTTCCCTACATAATCAAAACTATAAACACAATGAAAACCATCTTGAAATAAAGGTAAATTAAGGTACACATTACATTTAATTTTTAGTTATTTACTTTAGTCATTTACTTTTAGTTATTTTATGATTTAAAATACTGCAACATTTTTTTAGCATCAACATTGTGTGTTACTATGTTCTTTCTCAAAGCACCATACCCTATTTCATCTTAATGACACATGATGAGATTCGAGTGGGGCATATGTATACACATAATATTTTTAACTTTTATCAAATGCTGATGCTTTACATATTTTAAGAACCTATCAAGACTTAATCTCTTTGAGTGCATGCCTTAAGGGGTACACTGAGAAAGGGGTGGGTAGACTTTTTGTGCTTTAATATATTATTGTCCCTTATTGACACATTATTACCAATCTAACCAGCTCTTAAAACCATTACCTAAGCTATTACCCCTCCCTTGCACACTCCTCCAGTCATTTTCCTCTTTTCATCCTCCTTTTCTTACCTTAATTCCCTTTTAAATTATCTATTATATTAGGTCAACCATGGTCGACCCTATATAGTTAGGGGTATTTTTCACTTTTTGGGTTTTTTAGCCTTTCAGTTGACCTAGCTTAGATCTAGTGAATTATCCCTAAAAATATACAAGGTCAACCTTTGCCAACCCTATATAACTAATGTTTCTAGGATGATTTAGGGAAAGATCCACCTATAAATATAATATCATTCCATAATTATTTCAATATGTAATCAATAGTTATTATTCACTCACACTTCTTCACAATATGATCTTTCACTATTCTAACTGTGGAGTCTTAGCTTAGGGTTTCTACTTTAAGAATATATTCTTATGGATAGGTCTTGGATGCTTTAGCCTTTCTTAATGATCCTTAAAAACCATAAAAACCTCTTACAAATCCCCTTTGGACAAGGGATAAATAGATTCTTAACAAGTTCACATTTAGGTAAGTATATTCTAACTTTGTTCTCCTCTCTTCAGGAGATAGAAGTAACATAAGTGTTGGCTCGAATAGTATTACTCTTCATATTCCATGTACTAGGGTCTTACTCATACTTAACTTAATTAAGATTATATTATACATGTTTTTATTTCCTTACTAACCCATTTTGTTGTTCCATAATCTTTGGTGTGCACTAGATTAGATTTACTTTCTTGTTTATTAGCATAGGTGAAATATTAAACCTTAGGACTCTTTTATGGTTGTTTCATGATTGTGTTAGATTATAGACTTTGGAACCCTACCTCACATGATTTATTGTGACAAGTTATCCCATAATTAGGTCTAATAGATCCCCATATTGGTCATGCTCCCACTTAACAAATGTATTCCCATTCAAAAGTGTAGGTATGCTCTATCTTCTCTAAGCCATGATTTATTTATAGACATGATGCATTTTTGATTGCATATACTACTTCTCTAATCACTTGAACCACTTTTTCTAAAACAATTACTTGAAATTATTTTTTAGGTGTCATTTTATTATTATCTTACTATGGGTTTACTCCTATAATCATGTCTCTTTAATTCTTCTTGTAAATACATTCACCCAATATCTATGCTTGATTTACTAAAATCTCTCTTCTATTTTACATTTCTTCATTGAATTGATTATAAATACTTTATACCCCATCTCCTATATGTATCTCTTGTATGTTTATGAAAGGGTTTTCTATTTAGATATGAAGCAGTATGGAGGATGGTTTTTAATCCGAAGGTTTAATTTCCTCAAATGGACACTTCTATTTAGGATTTTTTATCAAGATGCTTCTTCCTATACCTTGTGCTTTATCTATTATCTCTACATTTTATCCTTATATAATATTTCAATTAATTAATATCTATCTTCCCAAGTTAACTTCTTAATTAAATTTCCTTATTATATCTTATACATTGTCTTTGATATTATCTCCTAGTTGTTGCATCCTATCTTGTATTAATTTTGTATTCATATCTTTGATAATTTCCACTTTTGTTATATTTCCATGTAGCTCCTCACTTTCCTTAATTTCCATTGATTCATCTTATGTAACTTTAGAGACATGTTATCCTATCCAATTTTTTTATAACTCCCTATCCTATATTATTATTTAATTTTTATAATTTTATCTCTTATTGTAATTTAATTATCTAATTCGTTCCTATTTGGTCTTATGGGATAAGTCCATGATAGGTTGAATAACGTTGCATTGCTTCTTTGTCCACTAACATGACCTTGTCTCCCATGATGTAATAGTTAATTTTTTAAATTGAGACATTTAAAAATGGATTTATAAAACATATTATAAAGATGGTTATAAAAAATACTCCAAACATTCCCCTATATAATAACATCAAGGTGTCTCCAAATTCATCTAGCAATCACTTGGAAATCATACTACACATTGAGTAAAAGAATACTATTTCTTCCTGTTTTAAATATACTTAATTATAATAGTCATAGGCCAAGTATTAATATTTTTTATTTTAGGTCAATGGCATACATTATAAATAATTCCAATAAATATTTTAGTGATAGTCATATAGTTTCATATTTATGGAACATATAATCACCTTAGGAGGGAGAACTATATCAGTTTGAGGCCCATTTAGGCTATGTATGTAGCACTCATAATAGACAAGGTTTTATAAGGATAGATATACTATTAACATAATCATATTCACCCATTTTTCATTTGATATATATTATGTTTATTATTTAAGAACAAGGGTTTATCTTTTGCTGGTATTCTACGTGACATATTGACACACATAATTAATCATAAAACCATTTTAAAATGTCGCACAAACCTAAATCAAGAAACAAGGCACAAATTCAACCAAGATGTAGCCATAATATTGAAAAAAGGTATAAGTTCATACCTATCCTCATAAGAACTTGTCCTAGTACAGAATTAATGCTTGATTTTAGACATGACATAGTTTTCAAGTATTTTCAAGCAATTTTTATCTAAAGTTAGCCTAGATAGTCAACATAAACTCTATTTTAGGGAGGTTTGTACATCCTTATGCATATTTAATATTTTTATTAATTTTTAAGTTCTTTAAAATTATGTAGCATATTATTTTTACTATCAAATTTTTATATTCTAGCATTTCCATTTCAATAGTTTAATATCTATTAGTTGGATTTGACAACTAAAATAGATTAAACATTATGGTAAACCCAAATTTTATTTTTGAATATTGATTGATATTTTCTTTAATTTTTAATATGATTTCATGAAACATATGTAAATTCTTGACACTAAAATAAAACAACCTTTGACCTTGGATAAAAATCTAACACAAAACTATTCAACTTCTTCAACCTTATATTTAATCTAACATTGAAGAAGTTTGTCTTGTCACCTTGGATAATTATGACATTGAATATCTTTATTTTAACCTTGGGTTAAAATTTGTTGATCTCTATACACAAAAATATTTTTCTTTTATTTTATCTTTATTTTCTATTTTCTTGTAATTTTTTTAGAAACTGTGTTCCAATACTTTCCAAACTACTAATCAACTATTATAAAAGGATATATGGCAAATTATTTACAAACATCATAGTGTGAGGGGATTACCCAAATAATCATAGATATTATACAATAATAAACATAGAATTTTTTTTCCATGTACCTAATGATACATTAGAAACACCTAATATATTTTGTTTATACCATATGAATCCTTTTTTAGCCATTTGATTTGTGGTGCGATTGAGAGTATAATATCCAGGGAAGTTACTCTCATTATACCCTAAAAAATGAGGTTATAGGGTTATAGACATAGTTTTTAATTTAAATATAGTGATATAAAACATTGTAATCACACTAATAAATGAATGAGAAATTATATTTGAGATCCCACACAATCACTCAAACCTTTTCAGAGTTTACCCATTATACCTTGATTTTTATTGTATTATATTCATAGTCATTAGCTTATTTTTTACACGTAGATTGTTTATTCACTAAAAGTATTTTATTTTTTAAATTATTTTCATTGTATATATAATGGATATTATAAGACAACATGATAATGATGTATATTCTCTAGATAAATTATTATCTACTGATGCTCTCCCTATTAGTTATGACAATGATTGGAAAAATAATCAAAAGTAAAAACTCATGAAAGATGATTTTAATGATGATTATGATTTTGGTAATGTTGTATTGAATGAAAAATAATTTTTTGATTCTTGGGAACAAGTGATCATTAAATCAAACTCTCCTCTATATTAAACTTTGGAATCTCATGATTACTCTTGGGATTGTCCTTTATATTCCACTTTCAATCCCCCCTAGATTCCTTTGGTCACACCCCTATATTCCTATTTATATTTACCTTTGGTCATACCTATAGCTTCACCTTTAGTTATTCCCTATATTAAACTTTGAATTTACCTTTGGTCACACCCCTTTATTTCTCTTTAGATTTACCTTTGTTCATACCTAGAGCTTCCTCTTTAGGTTCTTCTTTAGACTAATATTTAGATTTACCTTTGGTTATTAATATATCTTACCATTTACCTTATTTTCAAACTTACTCTTTAAATTTACCTTTGGTCACACCCCTAGATTATTTTTTATATTATTCTATAGATTCCCATTTTAATTATTCTCTCGATTCCACTTTGGAATATCTTCTAGATTTCTCTATGGTCACTCCTATAGATTCCCATTTGAGATCTTCCTTAAAAGTTTTTTTAGTGTCCAATATGTATGTATCTTTAAATTCCACCTAGGATATTTCTTTGCCATTATCCTTTAAAATTAAATTAGATCCCACAAATCCTCCTAAAGATTACCATTTAATATCTCTTAGATTACCACCTACTATCCCCATGAAAGAAACCTATCCTTGCACATATAATTTTCTATCCATTTTGATACAAAATTATATTTAACTAAAACTTATAAATTAAATTCACATAAATGGATATTGAGCCTCCATGTCATAATCCTTATTTATTTTAAACTAATGAGGAATAACTCCCTTTTTATTCCCATAGCATTCCACATTCAATCGTTAAAATTAATACTCATCTTTCCTCTTATTATTAAAATGACAATATTGTTATTCAAAATGCTAATATTGAATATGAAAGTTATAGTTTTCATGATGAGGATTGGTATGATGACAATTATTATGAATATAGTAATGAGTAAAATGCTTCTACCAATCCTAGTATAGATTATTCTTTACTTCCCCCTTATGATGATAATGAGTCAAATGATAAAGTTATTAATAATGGTGTTATTACATATCATGATGATGTTCCCAGTTATTCTTTGAAAATAAAAATATGTGAACATGTTTATTTTAGTGGTGATAATTTTATTTATTATCTTTCAATAGAATGCAATTTTCCTTTTCCATTTAATGATATTCCAAATACCAATTAATCTCCCAAGCCTATAATTATTAACAAAGATTTTATTCCTAAGCCTCCTTATCCTATTCACAATAGTGTACTAATGGATAAGATCAATAATATAATTCAACCCCTAAATGAACCTCTTAAAATAATCAACATTCATTTTTAAGAAGTCATATCCTTAATGCATGTTGTAGGTGATTTTAAAGACAAAGTTTATTAATTATCCTTATAAATTAATCCTTGGGTTGAATCTAATCTAGTCTAGGGTAATCCTATTGTGCATAACATTTTGTATGTTTCCTTACCCTCTAATTTCAAAATCCCTATTTAGTAATATAAAATGTCATTTTAATGTTATAAATGTCACTTTAGACTACCCTATATTTATCTTATTCCAATACTTACCTTAGGTGATCTATTGATCCTTTTCCAACTTCTATGTGCAGCTCACCCATGCTAAGATATACCAAGAGTCCCATTGAGCCATCACCTAAATATCCTTGATCCTTTTTAAAATGTGCCAGCTACCTAGACAATAATTTGTCCCCATTAGTCTATAGTCTAGTGTGTTATTGGAAAATGGGGAAATGTTATTTACCCTTTCCTTCCCACACCCATAATAGATATCTTTCCAATTCTAAAGTGTCTTAGGCTCAACCTAGACTCATTTCATGTCTCGATAAGCATCATAACACTATATAAAGATAACTCATTCATTTATTATATATATGTAAATTATCATAATTAAAATTATAAATATTTATGAATATTAAGGTTATTGATCCCTATGTACCCCTATTTTTTCATAAATCCATCTATACAAGCGTAGAGCTCATTTTTACTTAGGTGTATAGTTTTAATTCACACTTAAAAGAATTCAAATTGGAAATCATACTCAAGTATACTAGTGTCACACTCAATTGTAATAAAACTTAGATTAGGATAAATACATTAGTATTGATCCATTTTCATGGTATCAGTATGTAAAAAACACTCAACATAGGGGTTTGTTGAGGTCACACCCAACCTACCCTACTAACACCACTCTTCTTCCACTTATGTTCATCAAAACCCTAGAAATCATGGAGGATTAAGGTTTCATAATTAAATAAATAAAATAATAAAATAGATGATGATCCAAGTCTAAGTCACATAAATATAAGTTTCCCAAAATAAGGTGAAGGTCTACCCAAAATTTCACTACTACACTTGCATAGGGTTGTTAGCACTACATAAAAGGTCAATAGCATAGTGTGATATTGGAAAAGAGGGTCATGATATTTTCCAAAGAGGGATATAACACTTTTTATCCACTTATGAAACTCTACCTTGTTCATACATCACTTACTAGCCTATCACTTATCTACCTTAGTCATATTTTCTAGCTAAGTACACCTTTTCTAATTCATTGCTATTTATAGAATATTCAAATAATTCAATTATTGTGCAAATTAATGGTTATTGATAATGCAGTATTTTATTCCTTTATTTATTAATAAGTTTTTTTTATCAACCTAGGGTTACATTCCATAATCCTAAAAGCACAAATCATTTGATGAACTAGATTTACTTCAAACATATTACTCAAAAACCTAATGCACCATTAGGGTTTGCCTCCTTATTTCTATAATTTTCTTAGTTTTTAGATCTTTATCATCTTTTTTATTTTTATCATTATCATCATGATGAAATTTATTTTCTAATTTTTGATACAAAGCCTTGTGGTTTGTCTTGCATGATTATTACCTTCCATTTATAGAATGGTTCACATGTATGTCATTCCCCTCATGAATCATGTTAGAACTCATCTTATTTCATACATTGATCCACCTAATCTTGATCCCCTTATATGGAGAATATTTTTTCATGGCCAATTTTGAGTTACCTTTAGTTACTACTTGATGACTGAGAGCTTAGATGAATCCTTTTATTCCTTCTCCATATAGACTCATTTACTACCTTCACTCACATCACACCTCTACTAATCATCCTCATCAAATAGTATATCCCATGGTTTGAGCTATTACTAGAGAAAATTAGATGATTCCTCAGCCTATACATGAATAATGTAATCCCATGGTCACTCCTCATTCCCAAAAAATTACAAGGGGACCTAAGACTGAACACTTAACATATGATATTGTTGATCAGTTGATAAATACACCAATTAATATTTCTATATTATAATTACTTAAAAAATCAACCATCTTCAAAGATATTCTTTTTAAAAACTCGATCATACATATTTTCCTCATTATATATATAAATCTTGATTATTTTTCATTTGTCATGAACACTATAAAGGATGTTGAGGATGTTATATCTTTTGAAAATGAGGAATTTCCCTCATAGATAGTTATCAATCATAATATACCACTCTTCATATAGTCACAAATTAAAACCACCACTATTAAATGAGTTAAAAATAGATAGTGGTTCATGTATTAACATATGAAACCTCATATTTTTATAGACTATAGGGGTTGATATAACATCAATTTAGAAGACATATAAAAACATTAGAGGTTTTGATGAAATTAGCCAATAGGAATTAGGTTTTATTAATTTAGATATGATGGCTAGACCAAAAAACCTATCCACATAGTTTTAGGTGATGTCTAAATATTTTAATTATAATTTATTACTTGGGATACCTTGGATACATGCCATGGAGGTAATACCCTATACCTTGCACAAATTTGTCAATTTTTTATATAATGTATATTTATACAATTGTATAGTTAATGACCAACCATTTAGATATTATAGAGTTACTAAGCCTACCACCCCAAGAATATATTTAAATGGGACACCTTAAGTTCTCATAGAGTCCCCACCTCATATAATTCCTTTAGGACAAATAAATACATATGAGGTTATGTAATCTAGAATCACTATTATTGAACTTGTTGTAGATCCTCTTATAACACAATTATACCTTCCCATGGTGGATGAATTACCATTAATTATTAACTCATAGTAAATATACATTAAAAACATAGATACAGATTCCCATATCACCACAAAGGATAATACAACACCAATGAACAATGATGATTATTTATGTGGATTGTGTTTCACACTAATAGGCCTAGAGAGTACATAGATGAGTCTAAGGCACTCATACCTTTCCCTACACATACATCACTAGTAGTTTATAATACCATAGATAAAAGACTAAACACTCAATTATAGTTAGAGTAATATTCTTCAATACACTCAATATATATGGTTACATTTATGTATTTTGACCCAATTATCAAAATTTAGGTAGGAAATACATAAGATATACCATAACTAATATTATAGATATTACTTTATATAGGATTGATGGTATTACCCATAGTTTTCCATAGATCCATTAGCAGATTGCCACATAAGGATGATAGACCCTTTTAAAATTTTCACAAGATTACTAGACATGATACATATACATGCTCAATATTACAGTAAAAATTGAATAAAATCAAATCTTAGGGTACTATCTATATTACATAGCCTCTGCCTCCACTAGTACAAGAGTTATGATGGACTCTGTGTTAAACTATGAATTTGAGTAATGATCCATTAACTATCTAATCTTTCGTCAAGGACTAATACATCCATAGTATTGTTATAGATGGAAATTTCAATCCCAACACTTGTACTTTGGCATTCTTAAAACACATAGGGCATCAATAAATTGAACTACATGTTATACATTACCAAAAATACTTATGACATATCACACTATCAATTTTATGTGGCCCTAAGGTGGTCAACACACTAATTTTTATCATGAACATAGGCACTCACATACATGTTACACTTGTATGTACATGGTTAAGGTAATGGATGCCACAATAGATCAGATAGATAGATGTTTGAATTTTATTTATGAAGGACATAGATTTTTCATTTTACATGATGGCCCAAATTAAAATCATATATTTCATATAGACATCCAATAGTACAATGCAATCAACCCTAGGACTACACATGAGGTTTCCTACATAGTATATTAACATGTTATTTGAATGCATAGAATCCAAAATAATGCCAAGGATAAAACTATACTTATAATGAAATAATGGTATGATGATTACTTATTTGAGTTTGGGAAGATTTAGTATCTGATATTGGATGACTTCCCACTAGATCTACCATTTGACTATCCACATCTAGTGGATGTGCTCTTAGGTATATAGTATTACTACATTTCATTTGTATATAATCTCATTTAATTATAGTATTACTTTAACATAGTTTAATTATTACAAATTACTTGTACATATTTTCCTTTATCTTTCTCCATGTACATAGTGTCATTTTCATGTTTCTTTTACATAGATTATGCTTAGAAAACACAAAATAGAATATATAATATGTTTAAAAATACAAAAAAATTCAAATATTACTATAAAAAATACAAAATTTAGATTGTATGCATTTCCATGTTTACATTCTTTATATTTTCTAGGTACTATGTATGTTATCTATGTTAGTGTAGTTAGATTTATCATACATACATGCTTCACTTGTACCCTTCGAGTGTTCATATATTCCTATAGATTCTAGTCCTCTACATAGATCTAGATTTGTTACAATCCACCCATCAGGGCACATACACATATACACTGACTCAACATTGATATATTATCCCATTAGGGATATCACACACACATCATTTGATTTATTAGGTTAAAAAATTCTATACTCCATATTATAGATTTAAAATTGATTATATCTTAATATATATTATCCTATATTACACTAATTTGTTTTTGACTACTACTACTATAGACTCAGCTTATGTACATCTTTTATCATATACAAATTTGTACCACATGATTATTTAATACTTTCATTTATAGATTTATTAGTCTAGATTTTATTGTATCTCTTTGCTTCTACATCTACTTGAGGGAATTTGACTATGTCATTATCTTTTCATTACTTTTATGCTTTAGACATGTGATTGTATCCTTGTGTATGCATTTTAATTATGCATGTGTATATTTAAACATGTGATTCTATGTGGCTCTAAGCCAAGCTTGTAGGCTACTTTTCATATGTAGATGTTTGAACATGTCTTTGCATGTGTTCCTTTTCTTAGACTTAGTGACATGTGCTCATGTACCTTTTATTGTGTCCCCTTGGCCTAATTTTCATGCCTCATGTGTTTGTATGTATTCTTTCATGTATGCATCATGGCCATAATATTTATATCTTGTTTGTTACTTCCACATCTAATTTATGATGACATGAGGGAACTCATGCATATCCCCTTCCTCCTTGGGTGCATTGATGGAAATCATACCCCATTGTCCACTTACTATTCATACACATGATTAAATTGTTATATATATCTTGAAAACCTTGTGAATATTAGATCTAACATATATCATACATTGCCAACTTATGCTCAATCTCTTTTACATTTTAATGTCATGTATACACATTATATTGGTTGATATTTCATATATCATAAAATTATAATATAATACACATTATGCATAAATTTTATTTTGAGGACAATTATTATATAGGTTCAATAACTCCCCTCAAAAGAGGGGGAATTCATAGGGGTTTATCACATAGATCAGGCCATCCTAGTGCACTCAAAATATAATTTTTAACTTGTAGACATAGATTATAGATTTCAAACTCATAAAAATACAATGAAATACAATCATACATAGATCAATCTCAATTTTTCTCAAAAACAACACTTTTGGAAAATAGCACAATATACTGCCAAGAGTGTAATTCACTATATTCCACCTACCATGCTATTATCTAGTAGCCTCAAAAATAGGAAATTTAATAATTAGTAGAAAGGTATAGTATGTACATTTCAAATTTACATTATCTTAGTCACAAATTATCAAATATGCTCAATATATATTTAGTTTTAACACATATTTACACATGTTTACTTAGATTGGGGTTATCGAATGAAAAAGGATCACTCCCATTTCAATTTTAAATATGCATAGACATAGATTACTATGACTCAGTCTAGAATCAATATGCATACATATCAAAATTAGGGGCATGTGAATGGCACATCATTTCCATATTCTTAGTTTTTTACCATTTATCTCAGATTAAATGACAAATCCATGTCATTCTCCACATTTTATACTTCAAACACCATATAACAATAGATTAATGACTCATTCCATCTACAGTGGTTGGCATTCTTGAGTCATAAAATGGCCACTTATTTTTTTTACATTCTTGAGTTCCCAAGTGGCCCCTAAGTCATTTTACATTTCAATGTTCTCAAGTGACCTAAAACCAATTTTATCTTCATGACACCACATATTTTTAGTTTCAAATTTTTATACTACACATGGGTAGGCAATTATGGAATCATGACCTACTTGACTTCTTGAACCACCTACATAAGAGGTTTGTATAAGTCATCAGTCCAATCAAAGTTATTCACATATTATAATCCATTGAATAATGGTGGGAAATGATGGAGTCAAGGCCAACTTGAGTTCTTGAGGCACCCACACATGGGGATTGGGAAATCCATTAGATAATCCCAATATATTCATCATTTGATCACTATATACATACACACATATTATTTCACTAGGGTTTTATATTGATTCATGTACCTAATGAGGTGTATTCATTCTTTTCCTCTCTCTCACATCTCTTTACTCATCTTTTTCATTGATTTTAATGTTTCTTAAGTAAGGACTAATTCATATATGTTTCATTTTTAGGACATGTAATAGAACATAATTCACAAAATTAGACCTACATTCATGGGCTTCACCTCATAGGTAAGTCTAGGTACATTGCTCTTTATTTTATCATAGTCATTTCACTTTGATCCATTTTTAGAATAAAGCAGGGGGAAATGTAGTCATATAAAATGCCATTTTAATGTAATTAATGCCACTTGAGACGACCCTATCCTTAGATTATTCCTATACCTATCTAAAGGCCTCTCTTGAACCTTTTTTAGCTTCTACGCATGTCTAACCTATGCCTTGATATACCAAAAGCTGCATTGAGCCATCACTAAGGCATCCCTAATCCTTTTTCACACGTGTCAATGACCTAGATAATAACATTACCCCTTTAGTATATAACATAGTGTGTTATTGGAAAAGGGGGTAATGTTATTGACCCTTAGATTTTCTTACCCCTAACATATATCTTTCCACTTTTTGAAGCATCTTAGGGTTGACCTAGAATCATTTCATGTATAGATAAGCTTCAAAACACTATATAAATACCACTCTCATTCATTTATAAAATATATGGAAATTATCATAAATAAGCTCATAAATAGTTTCAGAAATTAAAGTTATTGATCCCTATTTACCCCTATTTCTACATACATCCATCTATCACATCCTAGAACTCACTTTTACTTAGGTTTCTAGTCTCAATTCACACTCAAAAGAGTTCAATTTGGAATTTATACTCAAGCATACCAACATCACTATCACTTACACCAACATGTAGATTAGGATAACTACATAAGATTTGATCCCCTTTCAAGGTATTATTATGTAGTCATATCTCAAAAAAGGGGGTGTTGAGCTCACACCCAACCTACCCTATTAAATTCACTCTTATTCAACTTGTGTTCATCAAAACCCTAGAAATTATGGAAGCTTAGGGTTTTATAGTAAAATCAATCAAAAAATAGAATAAATGATGATCCAAGTCTTAGTCACGTAGATACATGCTTCCAAAAACAAGGCAAATTTCTACCTAGAATTTCACTGCTTCACTTACATAGGGTTATTAGCACTATAAAAAAGATTAATATTACAGTGCACTATTATTAAATAGGTCATTCTATTGTTTAAATAGGATTATAACACCTATTATCTATTTATAATTATCTACCCTACTCCTACATCACTTATTAGCCTATCACTTATCCATCTGAGTCATATTTTCCATCTAAGTACACCTTTTCAAATTAATTTCTATTGATAGAATATTCAAATAAATAAATTATTGTGAAAATAAGTGGCTATTGCTACTATAATATTTTATTCCTTGATTTATTACTCAATTATTGTATCAAGCTAGGGTTACATTCCATACTCCTAAAAAAGATAATTCACCTTACATTTTCCACATTTGATGGAAGAAGGGACCTTTATTTACTTCTTATAACTTTTGAATAGACTATGATTGGTTAAAATGGTATCAAGATATTATTATAATTATTTCCTAAAATCATAGAGGGATGTGCCTTTGTTTGGTTTCATTCCCTTCCTAATGGATTCTATAATATCTATCTATAATGTTATGTACATAGGGATATGATATATTAATGTATATGGGTTGATTGAGCTGCTTACATGTGGTACACATACCCCTTATTTAGTTATATGGGTCTAATATATTAGGATAAATGAGTAACATGTGATATTATTACATTGGCTAATGGTTGGTCTACATTCAGATTAAGAGGTTGCCCATCTATTGTTAGTTATAAATAGGTCTATATAAAGGAGATGAATATCATTATAAAGGATATCAATCAATAAAGTTTTGAGTCTTCTATTTTAGAAGGATATTAGAGGTTGTCCCCTCAAAGTGGCATTATGGAGTTATTCCTTACTTAAAGAGTATTGTATGTTGTTTCCCTACCTCAAGGGTATTATTTTTACATATATTGAATATTTGGGCATCTTGGCCCAATAATATATATTATGGTGTGTTTATATATATTATATTATGAATATTTCCAATAGTATAAGTGTGGATCAAAACAAGTGGTATCAAATAATTTATTTAGGAAACTATTATGGGTAAAACCTTAATTTCGGAGAATCACTTATATTGCAATATGTTACGAATTTTTAGAAAAACACTTTTATGGATATGGATAATATTTTGAGGAATTCATAGTAAAAAATAAAGGTTTTATGATTAATTTTAAGGAAGATATTTCTATTTTAGGGTTTGTAATAAAGTCATCATATCTAGTGTAATCTCAATTTTTTTTGTGTGGAATTGTTACTAAGTTTTTACCATCATAAAGGAAAGATACAATAAAAAAATTGTAATTTCTGAAAAGTTTTGTACGAGTTATTGTTATTATATGAATTTTTATAGATTCACTCTATAAGATGATTTTTTGGCTATTTTCCTACCAAATTTTCACTAAAGTTACAATATCATACCTATAATCCATAGTCAATTTTTCTACTCTTTAGATAAGTTCACATGAGTTATTGAAAATTTAGGGTTTTTTTATTAACCCTAGTTTTTTTAGATCATGGAGTTTACTAACCTTAACCTATGGTGTGTTTATGGATGTGTGGTTAAATTAGGGCTTACATACCTCTTATATCATCTTATCATATTTGTTTATGTATTTAGTAAGGTCAACCTATGGAATAACCATGTATAAGTAGAGTATATATAGGAGGTAGTGGTTATAATTTGATCATCATATTTTGAATTCTTCTCTTATTACATTATTGTGGAGGTTTCCCCCTCAAAGTGAATTGGATATATTTATCAATAATTACACTCTTTTATCAATTATTGATATGGATATACATATTTCATTATTATTTATGTGATATAATATTTTATTATGAGAGCATCTAATTAAGTACATTAAAATTTATATTAGATATTAGATTTGAGAAAGATTTTATGGTTATATTTTTAAGATCTAGAGTTTCAAGTCTCCTATATGTGAAAGGATAAAAAACATAACTTACAATCTAGAAAAAATCTTACCCTTGTGTAAATTAGTAATCATTGGATTCATATCATCAATATGATCACATCGATATTATTTTATGGTACACTTTTTTAGGCTAAAAAATTTCACCCTTATGTACATTAATAGTTTTTGGATTCTTCTTAGTAAGATCATCACAATGTATAATCTATTGATATGATTTTTTTCAAGATTGAAACCCTCCATCTTAGGGTTTGTATATGGCTAGTACTAAAATTTTTAGACATGGGAAAAGAAAAGAAAATTCAAAATAAAATCACAAGGATAACATGGATTCCAACACTTCAAATCCATTTGTTTGTAAGGTATTTTACCAAATTTAGCTAGATTAAAAAAGCATGATATAGAAATATGATATCGATGTGGTCAAAGAGGACATCATTGGGGTAAGAGGGGACTTGAATTTTTTGAAAGATAAATTAACACTTATAACTATAAAATTATATAATATTATAGCTCAGCCTTTAAAAAATAATCTTCTACCACTCCAATTCAATTCTCCCCATTCAAAAAATCACACCTCTAATCTTGGTTTGAAGTAGTTATTTCTAAAAGTGGACTTATGAAAGTTTGATGATAAGGATATATATACACAAAATATTTTAAAAATTTATCAATTATTGATGCTTTTTCTATTATAAGAACCCATCAAGACTAATATCTCTAAGTGCATTCCTTAGAGGGTGCTCTAGAAAAGTGGTGGGTACAACTTTGGTGCCTTATAAGATTTTCATCCCCTATACCACCACTTAAAACCAATTCAAACCTATCCTATTCACTTGTCAAGGTTTTAACACCTCCTTACACATTCCTATAAGTAATTCAATACCTTAAACAACCCCTACCTAAGCCAAAACCTTTATTTGTCCTTTACCATTTTTTTTTTCATGTTTCAACCTTGTTCTTAAAAATGAGCATGTTAAAGGACTAAGTCAACCCAACTAGCCTAGTTGAGGACCTTATTTATTTAAGAAATGGGTTGAATGAGTTGACTATGTTAGCTAAAACTTTGAAATGGTTTAGAGTTAGATTCAACTATATAAACACATCCTTTTAACCATTTTCATTAGAAAGAGATAGAGATAATCATTTATCTGTGCATTTGTTTACCCACCATTTTACTTGAGGAGTAATTGCTTATGGTTTTACAATTATTTTAAAGAGAATAATCTTGTCTTATGGGAAAATTATTTTGGATGCATAAGAGAAGTCATTTAGCCTATATCTGACCTATTTTTTAAATCTTTACAAACCAAAAAAACCTTTTCTAAAGCACCATTGGAAAAGGGAGATATTGAGGCTTGATAGGTTTATCTTCAAGGTAAGTATTCCTAACTTTTTTTCCTCTTTATTAAGTAGATATAATTTCATGTGTTAGCTTATGAATATGTTTCTCTCTCCATGCATTATGATTACTTCTACATTGACTTGAGTAGAGATCTTATTTGCATTCTTACTTTTATGTTTATTATCTCCATTTTGTGCCACAATTTTTGGTGAACACTAGATTAGATTTACTTTACTTTTGTCATTTACTTTGATATGAAAACATAGGACCTAGCTAGAGTTACTATGTGATATTTTTGGAATAGAGGCTTTGAAACCCTCTCTAGTGATATTATGTGGTAAGAGACCCCTTAGTTTGTTCTAACATATCCATATTGGTCATGACCATGATTTTATAAATGTACCATCAAACATAAGGGCTAGTGTGATTTATCTTTTTTGAGATAGGATTGATTTGTAGATCAACTTCACTTTCCCTTATCATACATTCTAGTGAACCTGAGATGAACTAAACCTTGAAAGTTTTCTTTCACACCTTAATTTATTATAATTTATAATTTATATCATTTTTACATCATTGGATTGAATCTATCAACTCATTCTAAGTTTCTATGTGCAGGTTTAACATAGTCAATCTAATCAACTCATTTTTATCTATGTAGGTCATCCTCAACCATAGGTAACTAGATTGATCAACTCAACTCAATTCATTTCTTTAGATATAGGTTTTAAAACTGACTCAACCTAGTTGACTCTATTATTAAATTAAAAATATTCATCTAGATGATACAATATAAAACCAACAATTCCAACATCTTCAAAATCATAAAGTTCATTCTCACCATCTTAGTCATTTCTTTTCTTAATTACAACCCTATTTTTAATAGTTTTCAATCTATAAAATCATAAGTCTATAGTGAACTATGTCGATTGGATAAACATAGTTATGCACATTACTTTCTTACCTAGGAGACTCAATTGACTCATTTCACTATGTTTTTCTAGCTCTTGCTTCAACAGAAAAAATTGATCTAGTCAATTCTATTTTACACTATTTACATACTTGGTCATCTGAACCAACCCTGTACTATTCAAGGAAAGGAATTTACTCATATTGTTAATAATTAATTAATTTTTCATTTTATTGCCTACTTGCTTAGAGTAGCACACATAGTCTAAATAGGAAGTTATAATTTATTTATTTGGTCACACTATTTTTCTTTTATTCACATAATTCCAAACCATAATATTGAAAAATATTAAACAAATTATAAAAAAGGTCTACCTAGTTGGATTTCATCACCAAGGGGGAAACTGACGTGGTTTTCTATCCAAGTAAAAATATGTTTTTGATGGTAGATATTGTCAAATCACCTAACACCCTTATCATTATGAGATTGTGAAGTGAGGGGATAGGCCCCAATACCATGTTAGTTCTATTACGAGTACAGATCCTTTTTATCCTTAACTACTTGAAACCATCCTTAGATTACCTTTCTAGTTTATTTTTATATCCAAATATTTATCACATTTATTTCTAAAAGTTATAATTTAAAACATTCAAGAATGAACACATAGACATGAATTTTTATTTTTTGGCTTTCTCTTTGATAATTGTATGATGTACTATAAAATTGTATTATCTACCATTGGTATAAGGTTTGTGTTGTGTGCCAAAACTAGATTGAATGGATAAACCCAATTCAATGTGTTTTTATTTCAAATATTATTAAAAATAACACTATATTATTTAGAGTCATAACTTTTAAAACCTATTTTTACCTTCAAAACATAGTAAATTTGATTAATTATATCTCTTATAGTCTCTATTTTCCCACAAAATACAGTCACTGTATTCAACCCAGTCCGTTACAAACTACTTGTTTTGTTTACCTTCAACACACATTTTACTTAACTTTATGTGTCTTTTATACTCTCTTATTTTCACCATATTCATAACATAGTTGACCAATTCAACTATCTTTTGTAGCATGTCCTATTTATTATCCTACAAAAAAGTGTTGATTGGTTAAACCTAGTATCCTACCATTGATCCTCATTTTTACCAAGTTTTTAAATTTCCTCCATCATGAATTTATTGTTTGAGGATAATAAAAAAATTAATCAAAAAAACATTATTATTTTTACCAGTCCTAATAGGGTTCCTAAGACACATCTTGTGGCACCCACTATAGATCAAAGCAATGTCCATGTTTCCACCCACACTACCAACTATGGGACTCCCCCCATTATTATTTGACACTAAAACCCTTTTTTTCATTATAATATGATCATAACATTGAATACACAATTGAAAATATTTTTTTCATCAATGAAAACCCTCAACATAGAGGAAAAGATCTTACAACCATCTATAATCTCATGATAGGACCTCATATAGGAGAACCCCATTCACCTTCCCCCATATTTTCTAAAGTATTTAAGGAAAGACATTTATTTTCATCCCAACCTTTCTCATATATAATTTCTCCTTACTATGGAGAGGATTACAAAGCAATTTAGTCAAGCATTAGTCCATAAATCATGAAAAATTCATTAAAAGCTAACTAAGTCTATCTATTCCTATGGGAATTATAAAGGATAGAAAGAAACAAATGAAAGAAACCAAACATCATATTACCTTCCAAAATGGATTCACCATACCCATGTGGCTCAAAATCATGTTCTCCCTTGATCAATCATACTTGTCTTTGTCAACAAAGGTGGTAGACTCCTCCAGTATCTCAAGAACACTCCATAAAACCTAGGCCCATGATTCTAAATCACTAAACTAGCCTATAAATAAAGATTGTAAACAAAATCAATGATCAAATGGAAAATGTTGTGAAAAAAATTTAACATTATAACTTTGCAATATTCAAGCTTAAAATTCATGTCCATGGCCTCTCTATTTATAGATTTTTGAGATTGGTTAGGATCAACCATGACCATCCATCCTGAGATTGAGATGTGTGGCCATGGATAATCCTAATATTTAGAATTATATCTATAATTATCTTCATTGTGATCTTGGAATAATGGGAATTGAAGAGGCATGGGAGGCATTAACTAGGCATGGGTGATCCATAATCTTGATATTTGTGGCATTTATGGCCTAGGGATGTCTTCCCAAGAAATGATGTCACCTAATGATGAAGTTAATAGGAATAAAATTTAAAAAAACAAATATTAAACAAATCTCATGAAAAATCCACTTAATCTCTTCATTTGGATTAATTATCCTTAAACAGGGTTAATCAAAATTTGTGCAATTATTTGAAAATTGGCCCTCAATTAATCAAAATGGTTAGAAGTCATAATATTGGGTCATAATTTAACTGGAGAGGAACTGGAAGGAGATGTTAGATGTGTTGGAGTTTTATTCACATTTATTATGTTGCTAACACCAAATAATAAAGGTACATGATGTGTACCAATGAATTAGAAGAAAAGAGTGATCTAGAGCACCAAATGATGAAATTATCATTTTGACTCAAAATGATTTGATCAAAGTTAGTTTTCAATAAATTGCCCTATTTAGGGATACTTCAACCTAAAATGTCACTTGTAAGTGACAAGTTCAAACCATTTAGGGTGTTTTATGTATTTTAACCTTAAATGTACATTTGAGTGAAATTCAAGTAAGATTGATAATTTCAACTCAAATGGTGTTAGGAATTGGATGTCTACATTTTGTCCCTATTTGAGAAAGCGTAGTGAGACATTTAGGTGAAGCAAAATTTTTTCAAAGAAAATAGTTGTCAGGAATAAATTGGAATAGGCTCATGATTCTCCCTTAAGAGGGCATATTAGGATGGAAGAAAAGGATGGACTCTTGAAAAAAGAGAGAAAGTGAGAGATTAACCCATGAAATTGTTGGAAAATACAAAAGCACACAATTGATTACCAAATACAAGCAACTTACATGCAGAATTAAATCAGAATCACAAGTAACTAGAATTTTAGAAACAACACAAAATATAAGAGAAAATACACAATTGTATTAATACTTTTCCAAAAGGAAATACAACAAAGAAGATTGCCACAGTTCTTCTTCCTTACACACCTCTAGGGCTCCCACACCTCTAGGGCATAAATAGTAAATCTTCCCTCAAAGATCTCTCTCTTATGGTCCCAATACACAACTCAAACATAGAGTTGGTGTTCACCTCCAACCAGTCAGTATCCACTACTACCAGTACACTAGTGCTCCATGCACTCCACAAGTACACAATCATACTTCAAGTAGATCTCCCCTGAACCTACAACAACCTAAAACTAAAATGATCTTACTTATGGAAGGAACTACCTTGCCTTCCTCTTTGCTCTCTTTCTGAGTACACACTGTACTCCAAGTAGATCCTGCCTAATCCTGCTCCTTGTTGTGTTGTTGTCTTCCCTGATCTTGCACACCTGCAAATCAATCTAGTTCTACACACCTTAAAACCTAGATCCTGCACCCACATACACCTGTCGATCAATGATCTTACTTACCATGCAGATCTCTTAACGTAGCCATGCACACCTACTGACCAAGATCCTACACAACTGAAGAACCCTTCTGATTCTCCAAAACCAACACCCACACTTGGCACTGCTATGGAACTAGGAGGAACACCCTTGCTCACTTCACACATAAAAGGAGCTAACTTTGATCAACTCAAACTAGAACACCTTATAATATAACCTATGAGTCTCTTAAATATATCTCATGAAAACAATAATTAGACATCTAATTACAATAATTAGATCCACAGATTCTAGTTTAAATTTGGATCTTGACATGCAAACACTTGGTTCATTAACTAACTGCCTATAAAACTTGTAGTTTTGAACCACATAGGTGATCGACGTTGTTCCCTATCTGCCTAGAGGTGACTGATGTCTGCCGATCCCTGACTGCTATCAGTTACTTCTCTTCACTAACCTGACCAACGTCAGTTGATCAGATCAACGCTAGTTGCTCTGCAACTCAGCAACCTTTAGCAACCTCCTCCCCTATTTGCATTAGTGAAGCTTTTAACTCCACAACCTAACAATCTCCCACTTAGAGATAAACACCTGCATTGTACCTATACCTATACCCCATCTAATCTATTTCTTGGCTTGTATCCCTCTTTAAGATCAACCTTGAAGACCACCCACCACACAACCTGTGGTGCACCTCCAATCATCCGAGTAACATACCACATCCGAACCTACAAACCCATGTAGTGAAGCCCTGACCCTACATAGCATGAATCCCTATTGCTGGTCCCTCTCAAATACCTAAGAACCCACTTCCCTAAATTGGCTCCTAACTCTCTAATAACTCCCACTACTTGGGAAAACTTAGGTCTATACCAGACCTCATGTGATTTCAAACACTGAACTATCCAGCCCTTAGTGTGCTCTGGTTCTTCATCTTACATATTAAACCCTAGCAACACTTGATTTACATCAGCTCCCACTAAAGACAAAATCACCCTGTGATCTTCCATGTCTCTCATGCCAAAGAATTTCACTACTCCAAATTCCTCATGACATGCCACTAAACTAACCTTACCCTTAGCTCAGCAAAACCCTATATGTCTGAACCTGCACCAAGCTTATCCTCCACATACAGTAATAGGATAATGTTGTGACCATCATCCCCTTGGTAAGACAAACACAATGGTTATACTAACATTGACTAAAGCCCTGCTTTGTCATCCACTTGATACCACCTGTCAGCCCTGTACCACTGTCCTACAGCTTCCTCAAGACCATATGACTTGGCCTTCCATCTCACATGTCCATTCACTCTATTCTTCAACTAAGGTATCCATTCATCTCTCAGTGCTTTCTTCTAGCTAGTAACCCTACCAAATCTCCCATTTGGTTTTACATCATATACCTGCCATGCTCCCACTGTTTCCTAGATCCTTCCTACTCTACAGTCAAAAATGAGTATAAAGAAGAGGAAAAATGAATTTGAGGCTTACTTACCACTTTAGTCCTCCATATGGGCATTTGAGACTCCTTGATAGCTTATTGTCTACCCAAAATCTATTATAGTGACTGACCTCAATCACTACACAGTCTGCATCTGACTAACGTTGGTTTCCATGCGCCTGTCCTGACTACCAACTTTGTCAATGTCAGTGTCCCTATTGCTGACATCAGTCCTCTTAACTAACATTGGTTTTACCTATTTTCGACGTCAGTCCTTTTGACCGATGTCAGTCTTACCTTCCCTAACATCACCAGCTTCGGTCTGCACATGACCGACATTGGCACCTATCTGTTCAACATTAGTTCCTCCTGATTGACATCAATACCTGTGTTTTCCTAAGTGATGAATTTTTACCCATGAGCTTTCTTTGAATCAAATACCTATCCAAACTACTCTGCTTAGAGTTACTCAGCCTTCTCCACTAATCTCTGTTTGCCATCTCCTCCATAAACACCAAGGCTTTCTAGTTCTAAAGCCTGTCAAACACATCTAACTTCCTCTTAAGAACATGCATCTCCTTCTTGTTCATGTGACCAAGCCTACAAAGCCAAGTCTTCACAATAGAAGAAGAATCAGTAATATAAGCAAGTAGATAAAGAGTACCTACTTTCTTACTACCAGCTAATTCAAGTGCATCCACTATGAGAGTTCTTGTACATCTCTCATCACCCAACTTCCCTAAAGAAATTAGCCTTATCTTCAAGACTGAGATCTGCATGACCTCCTTTAACACCCATGTGTTGGCCGCCTGCAATTTTAGCTTCACTTCCCCTTTGCCAATTCTTTGGTAAGGCACACTAGCCCCTAAATAAATCTTTCCAAAGTCTCCAAAGACCTTAACATGGAAAAATACTCTATTTCAAACTGCATGGAAAGAGGCAATAGAATCTATAAAACAAGATTCTACTTTATCCAAGAAACCTCCCAGAGCATCTTGTGCAACAACACCTGCAACATCTGCATCTTCAGTTCCTTCATGCTGATCTTCTACCAACCAACAATTTTCTTTTCCCTACTCTTTCTTTCCATAGGACCATAATCAACCATTCATGCTTTTCAATTCCTCCATTCTTAGCTTACTTTCTTCTGCCATTGCTCTACTCCCACTCAATCAGAAACTCCTGAGAGTGACCTGTAATCAAACACAAAACTTGTTCCCTGCAACCTTAGCTCTGATACCACTTGTTGGGAAATATGGAAGCACATAATTGATTACCAAATACAAGCAACTTACATATAGAATTAAACTAGAATCACAAGTAACTAGAATTTAGAAACAACATAGAATATGAGAGACAATACATAATTATATTAATACTCTTCCAGAAGGAAATACAATAAAGAAGATTGCCACAGTTCTTCCTTACATACCTTTAGGGCTCCCACCTCTCTAGGGCATAAACAGTAAATCTTCCCTTAAAGCTCTCTCTCTTACGGTCCCAACACACAACTCAAACACAAAGTTGGTGTTCACCTCCAATCAGTTAGTATCCACTACTGCCAGTACACCAGTGCTCCATGCACTCCACAAGTACACAATCATACTTCAAGTAGATCTCTCCTAAACTTGCAACAACCTGTAACTCAAATGATCTTACTTATGGAAGGAACTACCTTGCCTTCCTCTTTGCTCTCTTTCTGAGTACACACTATACTCCAAGTAGATCCAACCTGATCCTGCTCCCTATTGTGTTTTTGTCCTCCCTAATCTTGCACACCTGTACATCAATATAGTTCTACACACCTACAAACCTAGATCTCACACCCACATACACCTGTAGATCAATGATCTTACCATGTAGATCTCTTAACATAGCCATGCACACCTGTTGACCAAGATCTTACACAACTGAAGAACCCTTCTGATTCTCCAAAACCAACACCCACACTTGGCACTACTGTCAAACTAGGAGGAACACACTTACTTCACACATAGAAGGAGCTAACTTTGCTCAACTCAAACTAGAACACCTTAAAATATAGCCTATGAGTCTCTTAAATAGATCTCATGCAAACAATAATTAGACATCTAATTACAATAATTAGATCCATAGCTTCTAGTCTAAATTTGGCTCTTGACATGCAAACACTTGGTTCATTAACTAACCACCCGTAAAACTTGTAGTTTTAAACTGTACAGGCAACTGACGTCAGTCCCTGTCTGCCTGGAGGTAACCGACATCAGTCAATCCCTGACCACCGTCAGTTGCTTTTCTTCACTAACCTAACCGATGTCGGCTGATCACACCGACACCGGTTGCTCTACAACTCAGCAGCCTTCAGCAACCTCCTCCCCTATTTGCATCAGTGAAGCTTTTAGCTCCACAACCTAACAGAAATAGATCACATCCAGATTTACTAATGCCCGCACATGTGATTACCATCAATGATCAAAATATAATGAGAGGTATGATAGGCCCCAAATATGGGGGAATTAGAAAGATACAATAAATAAATGTAAGGGACACACTTCAAATGTACCCAATTTGAGAGTATAAGCTGCATGCTTATGATATTAATCAATCTCAAGACAAGTTGCACACTAAAATATTTTTATCATGGGATTTAATGTGGAGATCTTGGAATTAGAGGAAAAGAGAGAATTTTATACTTTAGGAAGGGAAGCACCACTAGAATGGGGTCTCCAAAGAGAATATAATAAGTACTCCAGTAGAGTATATTTTATCACGATAAGATAGTTTTGTCCTAGTAAGGAAAATTTTGATCATTGATAAAGAATAATTAAAGATTTTCCCCTGTCGATCTGATTTTATTTAGATGTGGTTTAGATGTTATGCCCTAGCATGGGTAATTGGTAAGAAAAATAGGTCAAGGATATAACTAAAAAGATGGGTTAAACTGAGTAGGTGCAAATGTACATGTGATGGTGTAATGGCTTAGAAAGCCATATAAAACCAAGCATATGAGAATGCAAAAAGTGATGAGAGAGATGAAAAAAATAATGAAGATAGCTAATCTGACCTCAATATAAATTGAGCATTGCCTACATAGTTTCATGGACTTATGTTCTAACATGAACTTTAGGCCAATGTAGTTCACCTAAAATTTGGACAGAATATAATGAGGAATGATGAAAAATGATTGAAAATTGATAGAATCATAATGTATGCAAAGAGATGCACATCTAATCATAGATAAATAATCCTAAAATGCATGTTATCTAGAAGCCTAATTCTATATCATGAGCCTAGGTTTTGCAAAGTGTTATTTAGAATCGTTCATCAGAGCTAATGTTGATGTTAAGATGTTGAAACCTAAGCACAAAATGCTTGCTATGACAAAATAAATTAGTCATCATAAGTATGAATAACTCATAATGATATAATATTCCAATTACACTGAGCCAATTCAAATGTGAATACCTATAACTAAGGATAATGGTAAAATAATGACCAAAACTAGAGTTACAATGATTTACTTTTAAAACAAAAAGAAAAAAACAAAGAAAAAGATAAACATAAATGAACCTAACTTGAAATCAATATATGATCTTAAGTAGAAAAAATGTTTAAAAACAAAATTCAAGAATGTCTTAATGATATGAGACCAAGATATGAATAATCAAGATCCATGTGGACCATTAAGGAATTCTTGAACACAAAAGAAAAAAGAAAAATCAAATATAAAAATAAGACACCAACAATAATAAAATAAACAAAATAGTCTAAGAACAACATAATAATAGAGGATCAAGATATAAAAAATCAAGATCCATGTGAATCATCAATATGTTCTGAAACACAAAAGAGATAAGCAAAAAATAATCAAGGAAACACAAGACCAAGATGAGATAAGAAGTACTAAAAATATAAAAGTATAAGAAATAAAAGGAGAGGTGTGAAAGCAAAATAAAACACCAAGAAAACTCAAATAAACACACACAAACAAAAACCAAGTTAGTGTGGATTAAAGACAAATGTTCATGCATGTGCAGTAGAGGCATTACTTTCTACCATATCATAATAAAGAACAATGACATGAAAATTATTCCCTAATTAAAGAGGAATAATGATAGAAGAAATGGGGGAAGAGAAGAAAAGGAAGGGGTTGGTTGAGCTAACTCTAGATGTATAAGACAAGTGGATGTTACCTACATAGTTCCATAGATATATGTTCCAAAATGAACTTCAGGCCAAATGTAGTTCTCCTAGGAAATGGGATAGAAGAAAAATGATGATTAGACCAACATGATTAATGTTATAGAAGAAATAGAAGCTATGAAAAATAAACAAGAATGGTTTGGAAAACAAGAATCTGATGAGATGAAGAAGAATGATTTTTAAAAATACAAAGTGCATGGGACAAGATGAAATGAACTGGAGTTTCTATGATTGCAAAATGACAAGAGCATAACATGGTGAAATGGGAATGTACAAATGTATAGAAGCATGAGATAATGTTTTTGTTCTTTTTTGGATCATGTTATAATATTTTTGGTATTTTCAATGTATTTCTAATGTTTTTTGGGATAAAATATGCACAAGGTGGGACCATCTAGTCATGGAGATGCATGTCTTGAGAGTAGAGGTTCCAATAACACAACTAAGTTGGCTACAACAACCCATGCTTAAAAATCAATGAGAGTGAGGAATATTTGATGAATCAATAAAGAGTATAAAATGTGATATATAATAATGTTCAACCTAAAGTAAAGAAGTATCTACATTCACCTATTTGTAATAGTGTAGTAGTGGTCTGGAACTAAGAAGATGTGTCTATTCACTTGTTTGAAGCTACACAATATTATCCTAGTTGAACTAATTTATAGAACTACTACTAAGGATGTTCATAATTTTCATGAAACATAATCAAGATCATACTTGGTCAAGGGATAAAAAGTGTTCAAGCTTATAACATGCCTTAGACATAACAAAGAATATGCTTCTCAAAGAGAGAAATCTAGAATGGGATGAATAATATGTTCAAAGTGCCAAGGAATCAAATCCTTTATGATTAAGAATCATGAAAAGTGGACTAGGGTAGAATATAATGTGTTCAAGGTAAGATAAAAGGGTGGGATAAAATTATGATAGCACAAGTTGCCCCCAAGATATGGGTCTTATAGATAATGGTTCAAAATTGTTCATGCGTAGAATATCTTAAGTTGTATGATGTTCATGGGCTCTAAAATTTATTAACCATTAGATTTAGTCAATCAATATGCTCTTAATATATGATTTTTTTTGACAATATATGGTCCTAACCAATTAGGCTAAAACTTGCCTTTCTTTTTGGTTTCAACATTCATATTCTTCTAGTTCTCTTACAAAACTAAGTTACTAATCTCAAATTCTTGAGGTAGAATGCATTTGTTTTAACTTCTCCATAATCTATTCTGATAGGCCTACAAGCTTTCTAGGGTAGCCAAATGCTTACCATCAAAAATATCTAGTTCATGCAATCTTGAGGCTCTATAGTCTTCATTATCTTCAATGTTCTCTAGTGATATTCTTAATGATGAGATCTCAATCTTGACTAGGATGATAGCTTCAGTACCAAAACCAAGGGAGTATGGAGTAGCTCCAATTAGGGTGTGATCATTGGTTCAATAAGCCTAAAGGGTAGGAAAGAGTTACAAGTGCTAATTATAGCAAACATCATTGACAATATTCTTTAAGATGGATAAAATGGTTTTATTTGATACCTCAACTTATCTGTTACCTTATGGGTTACATGGAGTGGATTTATTGTGCTTGATATTGAATTTTTCATAAAGAGATTTCACATCCTAGTTCATAAATGATCCACCATTATTGGATATAGTATGGGCTGAGATGTCATATCGATAGATGATATGGTAATGAATGAATTTGGCTATTTGTTTCTCAATAACATAAGTGAGAGGAATGGCCTCAATCTACTTGGTAAAGTATTTAGTTGTAGTCAAAATGTGCTTATGGCCATCTGAAGATGTTGGGTTAATTTTCCCAATGATATTAAGACCCCATATTGAGAATGGCCATAGTGTTGTAATTGGCTGTAATGGTAAGGAAGGTACATATATCAATTTGCCATGCTGCTGACAAGGAACACACTTTTTTACATAATTACAAGCATCTATCTCCATTTTGGGCCAATAATATCCTATTTTGAGGAGTTTATTTTATATGACTACACCATTGGTATGGGCCCCACACATTCCTTCATGAACCTCCTTTAGTGCTATCTTGGATTTTCCCAAAGATAAATAATGAAGAAGTGTTCCATCGTAGCCTTTATGATAAAGCTTGTTTTGAAGGAGGATATAATGTGTTAAGAGATGAAGGAATAGTTTTTTTGTTATTGGAAATGTTGGCATGAAATACATGACTATGGAAATAGTTATAAAAATCTTGGTACCATAGTAGCTCAAGTGAGGGATTAGGATCAATAATGGTGCATATCCTCTATGAATCTGATAGAATATGTGTTGGTTGAAGAATATTTTCAATTAGGAACTGATACTGTTTAGCACTATCCTGAATTTGAATCATGGAACCAATTATTGTCATGATTTTAGTAGATCTGTTGTTGACTTGTAGAACTTGCTCAAACTATAGAGATTTAAAATGTGTTTTGAGGTTATCGATAATTTGCTTATAAGAAACAAGCTTATCATCCCTTGTTTGATACTAGTCAATTGTTTGATTTATGATTAGCTATGAATCTCCATAGACCTTTAAACTATGAATATCCCACTGTATATCAAGATGGAGCCCTAAAACTAATGCCTCATATTCAACCATATTATTTATACAATGAAATTATATGTAGAATACTTTGGGGATCAAATACCCCTATGGAATGATCAATAATATGCCAGATCTAGACCCTCAAGATGTGAAGTATCCATCAAAATATAACATCAAATATTTAGGTTCTTGTGATGCTTTTTCTATCGTCGTGATAGAATCATCTAGAAGGTCAAAGTTGAGAGGTTGAGTCGCCATAATAAGAGATTCTACAAGTTGGTCAGTAAGAACTTGTCCTTTTATTGGATTTTGATTTAGTACTCAATATCAAAATCACTAAGGAGCATAATACATTTATCCATGCATCCTTGAAGATATTCTTTAGATAATAGGAACTTGAGAGGATCTACCTTAGTGATAAAAATGATTTTATTATTTATCATATAATGTCACAATTTTTGAGTGAACACCATAGCTAAGCATGACTTCTCAATAGGCATATAATTATGTTCATAGGATACCAATTTGTTGATTAAATAATAAATAGTGTGTTCCTTACCATGATCATCATGCTGAGCCAAAAGTGCCCCTAGTGCATGTTTTATGGCTGATATATAAAGAAGCAGTGGATTTCATTGTGTTGTAGGTCATAAGACTAGTGGATTGGCCAAGTATGTTTTAAGTTTTTCAAATGTTATCTCACAATATTCATCCCACTAAAATTTTACCCCTTTCTTTAAGAGATGGGTAAATGGGTGGCACTTATCTACCAATTGAGAAATGAATCTACGTATAGACTGGATCTTTCATTGTAGACCTTGTAACTATTTAAGATTATTTTGTGGAGGCATTTCCATAATAGTGTTGACCTTTGTAGGGTCAACTTCAATTCGTCATTGTGATATAATGAACCCTATAAATTTTCTTTTTGTGACTCAAAAGACACATTTCTTAAGATTCAAGTGGAATTTATATGCATGAAGCCTCTCAAATATTATTTGTAAATTGTCAACGTGTCTAGCTCTTATTATTGATTTTAATAGTATATCATCAACATAGTCCTAAAAAATGTCATGCCTCATGTCATGGAAAATGATAGTCATTCTGATATGTGACTTTAACATTCCTCAAACAAAATGGCATGACTTGGTAATATATTTCCCCCATAGAGTGGTGAACATAGTCTTATGCTGATATTTAGAGGCTAACTTGATTTGATTGTAACCAAAAAATCCATCCATTAAGGATAACATCTCATACCCAATAGTTGAGTTGATGATCATGTTGATGTTGGGCAGAGGAAAATCATCTTTGGGGTATGATTTATTGATATAATAGAAATTAGTACAAATAAATATGCCTGTGGTCTTTTTACTCACTAGTATTATGTTAAAAACCCATTTAGATTAGTCTAGTGATCTGATAAAATTGGCTGCTAACAAATTTTCCAACTTGGCCTTAACCAAAAGGGTGATGCATGGATGCATCTTTCTTAATTTTTACTTGATTGGTTTAGCACCAGGGTGATCAACAAGATGATGCACAACTAAATTTGGGTCCAAGCCTAGCATGTTAGAGTATGCCTATGCCAAGATGTCTATATAATCCTTAAGAATGGATATAATATGTTCATATTATATTCTAGTAAGGGAAGATCCAAGATAAAAAAATTTGGGATCATCATGGGTTCCCAAATTCACTTCTATTGTGCTCTCCATAAGGAGTGTGGATTCATCTTCTAGAATTGTAGGTAATGTATGGTCATGATCATTTTCCTCTATTATATCTTCTTGTTGTTCCTCCCAAAGATCCAAATAATATGAATAATCAGAATCTACCTTCTCAAGTAAATGCCAATTGGTAAAAACCTTTATAAATTCAAGAGCAAGATGGTCAAATATTTGATGTTGTTCTAAAGAGATACTTGTACTATCTATGTAACTTGGGCTAGATGGAATTTCTACGTCTTGAGGGGATGAGTAAACATTCTTGCCTAGGAGTGCCTAAAATAGGTTTTCACTCAAAGGATTATCTTTTTCTTTACTTTTTCCTTGATCGACATGTGCTTCAAAGAGGTTTTCACCTAAAGATATCGATGTTTATTCTTTATTATGACCAAGAAATTTTGCCTGCTCTCCAAAGTAGGTAGAAGGATCTAATGAAAAATCAAAACCCTACATATGATCACAAATTGGAAATGCATCTCATAGGCTGATGTATTCTATAGTTAATTTTTCATTTTAGAACTCATAGAGGAATATGACCAAATTTTGCTGGTCCCAATCTATGATTTTAGTATGGCAAAGGCATAGGTTATAGTAAGGATTTAGTTTAGGATGGGAAGCACCAATGGTAAAAATATAATGTCCTACTTCAAGAAGGGAAGCACCACTAGGATAGGTTTTTTCTTCAAGATGGAAAGCTCTAATAGGCATTATGGTTAATATAACTTTTAAATCAAACAAATTTAAGTTAGCAAGCTCATCAAAAATGCTATAATGGGATGTTGTGTCACAACTAGGAGTCTCATTACTAATCACTTTAGAAGAGTCACTATCAACTATCACAAGGTCATCCTTTGGTGGTTTAAATTTGAGACCATGATTCCAATTGATAACTCTAGTTGATAAGGGATCTAAAATTCCTTATGCCTATGGACCAAGGCCTTTCCTTGTATAGTCAAGATGATCCATTATTATATTAGGGATAAGATACTTTGGATTCTAAAAAGAATCAGCAAGGCCTTCAGAACATAATAAATCTCCCTTAGTAAAAGCCTCTTGATCTTTCTTTGGTGTAATTATAGGTACAAAAACCATAAGAGGTTTTGGTTGTTTCTTCTCTGGTTACAAAAATTTGATCATGTTTGTTAGGATTATGGGAAGTTTTAGGCTTACCATATATTTTGGGGTATTTTGATAATTTTAAAATATGGAGGACATCCTTCAAATGGTACATGGAAATGCTTAAGTCTTTAATAATAAAATGCTTGACCAGAGTTATAGGAAGTAGATCAGTTGAAGTGGAGGCTAGATGACCAAGGTCTATATAATTAGATGGAGATGGATGAGAAATGATGGATTTGTTCTTCTTTGTACTGAATTCAAAACCTGAGCAATAGTTATAATTATGAAACTCTAATTCAAGATGTTTGTAGTATTGATATGGCTATTGATCAGTGGGAATAGTAACCTTGATCCCATCATGGGGAAACTTAAGGCATTGGTGAAGAGTAGATAGAATTTCCTATAATTCATGAATCCAAGGATGATCGAGAAGTGTGTTATAAGGAAGCTTAATATCCACAATATGGAATAATGTGTGATGAGAAATAGACCCAACCATGACTAGCAACCAAATTATACTCAATGACTCCCTCTCGACATTATTGTAAGCATTGATTATAATAGTTTTTGGTTGAATGTCTTTATCCATATAGCCCAATCATCATACCAATTTAAGAGATATGATTTTTAGCCCTAAACCATTATCTATAAGAACCTACTTGATCTTGTGATCAACAATGATTATCTTAATGTATAGTGGGTTATTGTGGTTTGGGATGAGGGTGGGGATGTCTTTTTGATCAAATGTAATTTGCCAAAATGAAGATAAGTATCCAACTAGGTTCTATAAATAATCAAGATTTATATAATTAGGCATAATAGACTCTTTAAAATGTTTGTTAAAGATGGTTTTATGGACATTAGATGTCTGTAAGAGTTCTAATATGGAAATTTGTGTAAGGGTTTTATATAATTGATCTGTTAGACTATAATGCATTTGACTTGTGGATTGAACTATTTTAATCTTTGTTGGGATAATATTTAGCTTTGGAACCATTGGCACAATGTTCTCATTGGGTTTTATGGAAGAATTGGGTGAAGGGCCCTGGATGGTAACTCATGGGTGTCTAGTTGTGACTGCACAACCTAGAGGTGGCAAGGAGTTTTTATAATTAGAAGAGGAAGGTAAAGGGCCTTAGATGGTGGCTCATAGGTGACTAACTATATTACTCCAATTTTGGGTCAATGAGAAGCCTTTTTAATTAGAAGAAAGGTGTTGTTTTTTAGGATTAGTAACTTATGTAAATAGAGTAGCAACATGATGATGTGAAATCAACATGGTATTACTAGGGGGAGAGGGTGTTGCCCCTATAATGATGGGTCTCGTGTTGAGAGGAACATGAGATTAGATACATGGTTTTACAGTAATAGTGGTAATATGGGTTGTAATAATACATCCCACAATATTATTATAGTTGTAAGGTACATTTTTATAAGACCCATTATTAGTATGAGCATTATGATCTTGATTATGCTCATTACAATTTTGACCTTGTTGTTGGTTCTAATTCTTCCTTTGGCTTTGATTGTGACCATTTTGATTTTTTCTTGGTGGTGGTGGATCATGTCACATAAAAGGATCTTTGTAGATTCCCATATCTTGATTTGTGTACTAATTAAGGGCCAACATAATTTCTAATTCAACACATTCAATAAAGTCCTAAATAATATGTTGTAATTGAACTCAATGATATGCATTATGACCAGTAACATGATGAAATTTACACCATTCATTCTCTTTGTACCAATCTAATTTTGGTTGATCTTAAGGAAATGACCTTGATATTGGCCATATAATTAAATTAGCTACAATGAGATTTTGTAACATTATTTCAACTGATTCTCCTAACTTGATAAAGAGTCTAAAATTGTTATGAAATGTCCTTCATGGAGGTTGTCTCTGCAAAGAAGGTAGTGGATTTGGGGGATTTAATTATACATTTGGAGGAGGCATAGCCTGTACTATTTGTACCTATCTTGTTTCAATCACCCCATTTCCAACCATGTTCTTATTTTTGCCAAATCTTTTAGGCTTATCTTACATAATTATTTAAACTAATGATTTAGTCTAATTAGATGCTTGACCTTGTGAAAAAATCTTAACAAGGCCCTTAATAATAAGATCCTCCTCAATCTGCACTCCTTTGTCAATAATTTCTTTGAATGAGTTATCACAATCTAATTATAGATTATGTGTAATTTCAAGATGAAAATTTTGTGCAAAGATATTAGCCAACTATTTGTCTAGCATATTATGTTGAAATCATCTTACCAATGCTCTCCACCTTTGTAGATATGTGGTGAAACTTTCACCATCATGTTACTTGGATTTGCATAAGTCAACAATAGTTAATTCATGTTCTATGTTATATGAGAAATGGTTAATTTTTTTTTTATAAGTCACTCCAATTTTTAACTAATCCCTTGGGTAGTTTATGTATCCAATCAAGAGCTTGTCCCACTAAATTTTATGTAAATAGTCATAGTAAGTACTCACTACTATAAACAACCTCTTGAAATAAGATGAAGAATGACTGTATGTGTTCACATGGATCCACTTTTCCCTTGTACTTGTCAAATTTGGGTGCCTCAAAATGAGGTGGAAATGGGTTTTGGAGAATAGATAAATCAAATGGATATGGGCATATCTCATCAAATTTGTACTTTTTGAATCTATTATTTATCTCCAATCTTTGAATGATTTATTTCATAAAATTCCATTCTTGCATGTTTGGTGCATTTGTGGATTAAATAAGATGTTGTTGGGGTGGAATGTGCCTCTAGTTTTGTTGTTTTTGGAGTGGAATGTGCCCTTGGAATCATTGTTTTTGGGGTGGAATGTTCCCCTAGTTTTGTTGTTGTTGTTAGGGCAGAATGTGCCCCTAGTTTCTTTATTGTTGGGGTGGAATGCACCCCTAGTTTTGTGTGGATCTATAAAGAGTATATACCTTTTGATCCATGACTTGGTTTTGGTTTGCTCCTTGAGTTGAGAATATAGGATGTTGATTCTTGGATTGTAAAACATTCACTGAATTTGGTTGTTTCGTATTTTGTTGATTTTGGAAATTTCTATGTTTATTTACCAATTTTTGGGTTGGTTGAAAAGAACTAGCCAAATTATCTCGAGGGACTTCCTCAATTCAAACTGAATGTTTGGGTTTTTGAGTTTGTAAAGTAACAATAAGTTCTTTATGATTGAAGAATGTATGTTCTATGTCAAATGGAACACTTTATAAGATCTCTTGTGACTTTAATTATTCATTTAAATTACCTTGATCTACTATGGTAATGTCCTCATCTAATATTTATTGCATATTTTCAACCACATTTCCTTGTTCTTATGAAGCATCATTTTGAATCAAAGTGGAAACTAGGGAGTTAGTTAAGTTTGTGCTAAGTTGATTTGCATATCATTGACTTATTATCTTGATCTTAGCTAGAAGATCTAGATTTGTGGGTTTCAACTATGTTTGTATTTATTTTCCTTTATTAGAGGAAGAAAGTATGTCTATTCATGCAAAATCTTTCTCTTGTCATTGTTTTCCTTCTTTAACTAAGGTATGCAATTATTATATAGGAAATTTAAAAGGTAGTCTAGAACCTGATTCTATCAATCTAAGAAGGGCTTCATCTTGATCTTCTTGGGGTTGATATTCATTGTAATCATATTTAGATCCTATTTTTATGGGGATATCATCAAAAACAATGGGGTTATCTTGACCATCATAAAATTGCTCATCTTCATAACTAAGGCCATAAGAGGCCCCACTACGAGTGAACCTTTGAGTCATATCTAAAAGAGTTGTTCTGTGTGTTTGACTAACTTTAGACCAATTCTTGGTAACCAAACAAAGTATGCTTTGGCTTTCTTTTAAACAAATAACCAAGGTACCAATGAGACTATAAGGGAGGGTGCTTTGAACCATGCAAAATTTATAAGATTTGGTTCATGAGTTTACTCAACCTTTGGTAAGGTTAAAATCATATAGATCAGAAGAGGGTAAGGTAACTTAAAGACACAAGGTGAAAACTAGTACACCAAAGCCTAGATCTTTGTGATACACCCACACTGTAAAAGCTAGTTTTAACTTTGACAAGTTGACCCTAGAATTTTAGAGGAAATCTCTTTGTATTAATAAGAAGACAAAATAAACTAAGCAACTCAAAATGTAAAAACATACATGAATTACTAAGTATAAAACTAGGACCAAATAGGTAGCATGATGTCATCACATGATTCTAGTATAATAAAATATGTTCTAAGACTCAAAACATGAGTGATATGCAAGATGAATTGAGTCAACCAAGATGATAATGTGATTTTGAGTCTTAATAAATGACCTTCAATATAAATGTAAAATTGAACCCAATTTAGAACAAGCTTAGTGCACAAATGGTGAACCCACTTTGACACACCAACCCTTAGAACTCAGAAAGGTTCAATTTTGAATGTGGATTATAAATGAAGGATTTAAAAAAATAGGTGAAATATATAGACTCAATTGGGTAGTATGACTATGCCAAAGTGGATGATATGACACAAATATTTTGATAGTAATTTAAACAAAGAAAAGATGAATTTTCCAATTGGACAGTGTAAGACCTCCCTTGCTCAAGAAAATTGAAGACAATGTGTTTTGGTTAAGTTCAATGAGCTAACAAGTAGTTTTATACACAAATAAATACCATGTAAGATAATGGCATAAAAAAAACATCTTAAGTCTAAACTGATAAGGTAAGGCAAAAAGGGGTCTACTAAACTAGGAAATTTTTTATCATTCTAGGGGATTCAATTACATAATGACTTTCATGTCAAATGATGCAAAAGATAAACACAAAAATTGGGTAACCATGGCATTTTCTTATTGTAAAAATGCCTAGTCCTTTTTACAACCACTACATCTTACTATTTTCTCAGTGTAATGCGATGTCCAAATGCATATACGTCCCATGTGTAGCTCCAATTAGGAGCCAAATAAATTCAATAATTCTCAATGTAATGCAATGTCCAAATGCATATACATCCCATGTACAACTCCAATTAGGATCCAAATGAATTCAATACTGGGATATGAAACCCCAGGTCAAAGCTTCCCTAAAGAAATGGTAGGAGGTAATGACATCCCCCTTGCAATCCAAGTTTGCATTAAAAAAATAAAGCATAAAATAGAAAGACTTTAGGATCATTTTCAAGATCACCCAAACTTTAACAAGTTTTTAGGGAGTGCTTTATATGACATTATTTCTAAGCCATAAAATAGGATACGTGTAATAAGAATGATACTTTTGATTCCAAGGGTTCCCTAAAGGGGAAAAATGGAAGAGCATACACATGGCACCCCTCTTTTTCCCAAACAAATATTTAACTCAAACAACTAAGTAAATACAAAAACTTGGAAAGGTGAGTTCATTTTTAATCCCAAATGGAAAATGAGGTGGTGTTCATTTGACCCATTGTTCTTAGTTTTAGCTTTGAAAACATTTACCATAAACATATATTTTTTTGTTAAACATGAAAACAAGGTTCCTAATTGATTTTCAAACATGCAAAAGGTTATCTAAAACATGTTTTTTAGTAAATTCCAAGCTTGGTCCTACAAAAAAAATGTTAGCATGTCCTTTAGCCTTAAATCTCTTTTAGGTTTGAAACAATGAACTTTAAAAAAAGAGCTCTCAGGTCTATGGTTTAAGAAAAACATAGTGACTGATGTCAGTTATATAACCGATGATGGTTACATTCTCTAACCAATGATTATTATCTAACGAACACCGGTTATACCAATGTGACTGGTGACAGGAATCCAATTGATATCAGTTTTTACTAACCAATTTTGATTAATCTATCTAATCGATGTTAGTTTTACTAGCCAATGTCAGTTACTATGTAAAACTATGGAAAAATAAAGTTATAAAGTCAATTTTAAAGAGTTTTAATGGTCCAAATAAATATTTTAAAGCTACAAAATGATCTTCTTCATGTGTTGGATGCATCTTGTCCCACTAGGTGTGCCAAGATGTAGAGAGGATTATAAAGAAAATTAGTCAAACATTAGTCCATAAATCATGAAAAATGCATAAATAACTAACTAACTAAGCCTATCTATTCCTATGGGAATTACAAAGGATATAAAGAAATAAATGAAAGAAATCAAACATCATATTACCTTCCCAAATGGATTCACCATACCCATGTGGCTCAAAATAATGTTCTCCCTTGATCAATCATACTTGTATTTGTCAACAAAGGTGGCAAATTCCTCCAATGTCTCAAATAATTCTCCATAAAACCTAGGCTCATGATTCTAAATAACTAAAATAACCTATCAATGAATCTTGAAAACAAAATCAATGATGAAATGTAAAATTTTGTGGAAACAATATAACATTATAACTTTGAAATATTTAAGCTTAAAATTCATGTCCATGGCCTCTCTATTTATAGATTTTTGAGATTGGTCAAGATCAACCATGACCATCCATACTAAGATTGAGATGTGTGGCCATGGATAATCCTAATATTTGGAATTAAATCCATAATCATCTTCATCATGACCTTGGAAGAAGGGGTATTGAAGAGGCATGGTAGGCATTAACTAGGCATGGGTGACCCATAATCTTGATATTTATGGCATTTATTGCCTAGGGATGTCTTCCAAAGAAATGATGTCACCTGATGATGTAATTAATAGGAATCAATTTTAAAAAACAAATATTCAAAAACTCTCATGTAAAATCCACTTAAGTTCTTGATTCAAATTTTTTAGTCTTAAACAAGGTTAATCAACATTTGTGTAATTATTTAAAAATTGGCCCTCAATTAATCAAAATGGTCAGAAGCCATAATATTGGGTCATAATTTGACTAGAGAGGAACTGGAAGGAGATGTTATATATGTTGGAGTTGTATTCCCATTTATTATGTTGCTAAAACCAAATAACAAAGGTATGTGATGTGTACCAATGAATTATAAGAAAAGAGTGATCTAGAGCACCAAATGGTGAAATTATCATTTTGAATCAAAATGATTTGATCAAAGTTAGTTGTCAATGCCTTGCCCTATTTAGGGATACTTCAACCTAAAATGTCACTTGTAAGTGACAAGTTTGAACCATTTAGGTAATTTTATGTATTTTAACCTAAAATGTGCATTTGAGTGAAATTCAAGTAAGATTGATAATTTCAACACAAATGGTGTTAGGAATTGGATGTCTACACTTACCACACTATGAAATCATCCTTTATGTCTTATTCTACCTCCTTATCAAGTATTTATACAAACATGTCAAGTTCAACTTTTTATGGGGCTATTCAAAATACCCACATCCTAATCATGATAATAATTATTCTTTTACTACGAATTCTACTCATTACACTACTGCATCACATGCTACTAACTTATACCACACTCATAGTGCATCTCAAGATCTTAATATCTCACATAATATTAATGCATCACATGATGCATACACTAGCCAAAATGCTACTCAAACCAATCAAATTTTATTATAAATAATGAACCAAATGCATACTTTTCAAACTAATAATACAAATCAGATGATTTAAATGCAAAATCACCTCATAAATATCCAAAACCAGCCTCACCATGCTCCATAGGGAGTGAAAAATCCTAATTCCCCCCAACCCCCCATAGGGATTCACATGCTAACCTCATACCAATACCTTCCACTTATAAAAAAATCTATTAAAAATTTACAAATTGAACCTATATTACCTCAAATTTCTAATATTTACATAGGAGGTATCACCCCAACCATAACTTATAATGGATCTATATATCATACCTTTCATCTAAAAATATTTATAAACCTTTACAAATATTGGGTTAATATTAATACTTTTGTTGCCACTAAACACTTAGCTAAAACACTATTAAGAGATGCTTTAGATTGGTATAATCAATTAAAACCCCACTCTATTACTAGCCTAGAAGACTTGGTCAATGCACTAGTCCATAAATTTTGAACTAGTGATCTTCATAAAAATAACTTAGTTCATATTATAAATTATAAACAACTTGAAACTCAAATGATACAAGTCTTCATAAAATTATGGAAACATTTATCTAACAAATCTAAGCATAATATGGTCGATGACAACCTCTTCCATGTACTTACTAATGTTCTCCACCCTTAATTATAATATCATGTTTAGGAGCCTTTCTATAAACACTTTTCAAAAATCCCTTAACCAAGATAAATGACAAGACTTTCTTATGCATCAATTTGAACCACCTCAACCTACAATAGGAACTCACATGCTTATCAAAAATAAAAATTTCATGTAACTAATGATGGTGTTACCAACATTTATGACACCATACACACCATCCAATCTATTTCTCCAAATAATAACATGGAGCATGTTCCTCCCCATAACAATAATTATAACTATTATCCCAAATTTTCTCAAAATAATTATACTAATGTGCAAAAACCATTATCCCTAGGAGAAATTTAAAAAGGTTTTCTAAGACCTCTATCATGAGGTCTTGATCCCACTCATCCTACGAAATCATGGTATGATACAAAGAAATTTTGTTGGTTTCATGAAATTTTTGGTCATTCTAATGAGACTTATATACATTTAAGAAATATTTCTATGGATTTTCTTCTTGGTCCTAACTTTGACCATGAATCCCTTATACAAAACTATCAACAAGATTATGACACAGTACTTAAAGTTCATGAGATTCAAAATAAAAAACAATCTTTAAACCAAGATAATGTTTATTTAGGTATCTACAAGGATCCCCTTCCTAACCACTAAGACAACATTGAAAGTATTATAGACCTTAATACCAATGATGAAAATGGTGTTAATATGACCAATATGAGAAGAGTAGTTTCTTATATCAATTCAAACCTGACACCTACACATCACACCTCTCCAACATTTCACATCATTCAATACATTTCCCCATCCCATATACTTGAATTGGGATATGAGGAATCAATACCCATACAAGCACCACCCCCAAAAACACAAATTGGTAATACCTCTCATACCACTAATATAACTTATACTCCTTCCCCAACTTACATACTTCAAACTTACAACAATATTTATTCTACTCAACCACAAGAAATATATAAAAAAATAATCACATCACCTAAGGTCATTCAACCCACTTGAAACCAACCTAAGCCTACCATACCTTATCAACATAAGTTTAATTGCACATCCAACCCCCCTTCCTAGGAACTCTTGAAACACTATGCACCTTTATCCAATAATCACCTTATAGGTTATGATGAATGGGATCCTATTACATTATTTTTCCATCTCCCATCTAAAATTCCGTTATTAGAGTTAATGAGAACTTTTCCCCACCATCATAATTACCTAATGAAATTATTATTCAAAAGGAACATCCCTCAACCTCCTACTATAAGGAAAGAGGTTACCTTAGACAGATCTAAAGATAACATAATTAAATAATGTGAAGAGATGTCCATCCATGTTGACAAAATAATGGACACTTCCCTTTCACTTAAATTACATATCTCTTCTATGATTCTCGATGAGATATTACTTCTTATGGATGTTCTTCCTTTATTCATTAACATATAAATAGGTGATATACAATTTAATCATGCTTTACTTGATTAAGGTTTAGGAACTTGTGTTTCCTCCCTTTACATTATTAAAACACTTATATACTTCAAATGTAACCTTATATCCACATCTATTACATGCCAAGGCTATGGTAAAAGATAAATTAATCCTCTAGGGTGTGTCTAGATTCCTCTTACCATTCCTCTTATGACCTTCTATGTGAAAGTCATGATATTTAACTTTCTAATTTATTATAATATCTTACTTGGTCAACCTTGGACTCATCATATGAGAGGAGTTTCTTAATCCACATGATAATGTGTCAAATTTCCTCACAATAGTGCCATCTAAAATATTCAAGGGGACACGAATCCTTAGAATTTTGAATAATTCCAAGAATGTGGTGTCTTTAAAATACCCACACTTGAAACCTTACCTAGTGTTCCATTTCAAGAATCAAAACACTTCAACTATTCAATTAAATTTATAGTATTAGATTACAAAGTTGGTTAGTCAAGCATTAGTCAAAAAATCAATGAAAAATGCATAAATAACTTAACAAATAAAGCCAACATATTTGAATAGGTTTTGTAAATGATGATAAGAAAAATTTTAAATAAAGTAATACCAATTACCTTCCCAAGTGGTTTTACCATCTAAGAGTAGCTCCAAGCATGTTTTCCCCTTGATTGAGTGTCCTCTTCTTTGTCAACAACTACTTTTCCCCTCTATTATCTCAAGAACACTATGCAAAGCCTAGGCTCAATAGAAAAAATATCTAATTTTACTATCAAATAAATCTTACAAATAAAACACAATGATCAACATAAAGGGTTGTGGAGATAATTTTGCATTATAATTTTATAATAATTTAGCTTAAAAATGATGTTCATGGCCTCTCTATTTATAGATTTTCCAATTTGATCTGAATGAACCTAGACAATCCATCGCAATATGAAGATGTGTGGCTAAGAACCCATTCAATTTTTTAGGCTAAAATCATAAATGTCTTCATAAATATTTTGGATAGAGAGGCATTAAAGAGGCATGGGTGCCCATAATATGATATTTGTTACAATTATGGTTTGTGGATACCACCCCATAGATTATGTCATTAGGTGATTCATATATTCACAATCAAATTCAAATAAAGATATTTTCAATAAGTTCCATGGAATTATTACTTAAGATCTTTATTTGAATCAATTACCTTAAAAACTATTAATCAATTTTAGTGTAGTTCATAGGAAATTGGTGCATAATTAATCAACATAATTAGAAATTCATATTACTGGGTTGTAATTTGATTGGAGAGGAATTAGAGGGTGATGTTAGTTATGTATGGACCATAATACCATTTATGATGTTGATGACATAAAATAACAAAGGCATGTGTCCCATGCAAGATAATTGGTAGAAAAGAGTGATGTAGAGCATCCAAATGTGAAATTATCGTTTTGACTCAAAATGATTTGATAAAATTTAGGTATCAAATTAAATGAATTTCCCCATTTAGTGATAAATTAGCCTAAATCAGTACTTGTATATGAAAAACTCAAACCATTTAGCACATTTTATGAATTTTGGCCCAAATTGTGCATTTAAGTGCAAGTCAAGTAAGACTGATAATTTTAACACAAACGGTGTTAGGAATTGGATGTTTACACGTTACCCCTATTTGAGAAATATTAGTTAGACATTTAGACGAAGAAACATCTTTTAAAATAAAAGAGTTTTCAAGAATAAATTGGAGATGACCCATGATACCCCCTTAAGAGGACATACTAGGATGAAATAGAAGGATGGACTCTTGAAAAGAGATAGAAAGTGAGAGAATAACCTATGGAATAGATCACATCCAAATGAGATGATGCTTGCACACATTGATTTCATAGATGATCAAAATATAATTATAGGTAAAATATGCCCCAAATATGGGGGGAATGGTAAGGATACAATCCATAAATACAAGTGACACACTTTTAATGCACCCAATTTGAGATTGTAAATTGTACACTTATGGCATTGATCAATATCTAGACAAGTTGCACACTAAAATATTTTCATCATTGGAAAAAGTGTGGAGAGTTTGGAATTAAATAAATAAGATAATGTGGTATCCAAAGATAAGATAATAAAAAGTGCCCTAGCAAATAAAATTTGATCATGATAAGATAATTATGCCCTAATATGGCTAATTTTTATCATTAATAAAGAATAAATAATGGTTTTCTCCTATAGGGATGATTTAGATTTGTGAATTGGTTCATATGTTATGCCCCATCATGGGAAAATTGACAAGTAATAATAGATCAAAGAGATAACCTAATTCATAGATTAAAATGAGTGGGCATAAAACATAGATGTGATGGTGGAATGGATTATAAATCCAAGTAAAAATAATCATACAAGGATACATAAAGTGATGAAAATAAGAATGAAATATGGCCAATTTAACCTCAATAATAATTAAGTGCTACCTACATAGTTAAAATGGACATCAATCTAATGTATTTCACCCAAAAGTGTGAGAGAATAGAATGAGGGTTGAAGCAAAATTTACTAAACTTTGATTAGACTCATGATGTATATAGATAGATGCACATATAAGCATAGAGTTAGAGTGATAAACCTATTGAGCCTAGCCTAGTGATCTTTAAACCTATTCATCAAATCTACATTGACATTTAGACTTGAATCTAGAGCACAAAGTTCTTGATATATAAAAAATAAATTAAGAATCTTAAGTATGAATAAATTATAATGACATTGTATTTAAAATACATGGAGCTAGTTCAAATGTGAACATTTATAACTAAGGATAATGGTAAAATAATAACCAAGACTAGAGTGAAAACCATTTATGTTTAAACAAAAAAGCAAAGATAAGAAAAAGATAAACATAAATGAACCTAACTTAAAATTGAGATATTAATAATTAAAACTTAAGTAGGAATAATAATGTTTTGTTGGAATAATGCATATTTAAGCTTACCTAGGGTTAATAGGGTAAGTTATTTATTAGCGAGAGTAAAATTTGTTTACCTCGGTTAATTTATTTTATTGTTGAGAATTTCTCAACAATATATTTGTTCGTAGTATGAGAAAACAAATAGTTTGTTTTCTCTATTTTGTAATCATTACAAATAGTTTGTTAACATGAAACAAACTATTTGTATTATAAATACTTTGCATTATATGGGAAATAAATGAGAGATTATTAAGAGGATATAGAGAAATTTTTGGATTATCATCTATTTTCTAGGTGTGACAAATTTAATTATTCTCTGGAAATATTTGCAGGTTATTTGTTGTGGGTTCTTTCTCCTAGATTGATCCTGTGGATCTTGTGTATCTCCAATTCATTCTTTCATGGTTTTAGAGCTTGGAGTTCCAGTTGAATATCCTCTTTCCTAAAATTTTTCATCTTTTAACACATTCAAAAATATTATTTTATTGATGTGTTACAGATATTTTTAATTCTCTCAAATTCTTGTTCTTATTTACAAGTTTTTTTTGGAAAATTCTGTACTTTTTTCTCATTAAATGGCCGTACAGATTTCTAAAATCAAATTTTTTTTAATGAGGGCGTAGAAAATCAAGTCAGGAATCCATTCAAATTTTATTTTTTTCATTTAATGCTGGACGTACATCTCTTTCCTTCCAAATTCTACTGACTGGTTCCTGTTGGCAGACTGCAGTACCTATTTGTTTTTCTGATGTGGCAGATCGTACGGTTGACTTTTTTCGAATATGAAACCTGTTAATGAAATATGAATTTTATATCTTTCTATCCATATAATTTTTGATGAATTTGGATCAGGCCGTAAAACGTTTTGGATGCCAACAAAAGGAAATTAACAACTATTTTTTTGTCTGCTGCATAGCTGTACGGATTTCTTATTTTTGAACGCCTTATGCTGCATAAAATCCAAATATAAAAATTTAATGTGATATCAAACTTCCAAATATTTCATTTCATGCTGATAAGGATGGATTTGGAGCAGGCCATACAGTCCTTTTGGCAGATCCAGTGGAGCCATTCTGCATTGCTGAAAGGTATTTTTTCCTTCGCTGTGTTTACCAATTTTCTCAAATATTTACCTGACCACCACGCCTTGCTGAAAAAAGAGTTAATTTTTGATAAATTCAAAGATTATTCAGATTATATCTCACATGTGTGAGTCATTTTTGGCCTTTTTAAATTAATTATTTTAATTTTTAGTGGTTTAAATGCAAGTCTCTAGCTTTAAAAGTTCAAATTTGACTTTGTTAAAGCGGTTAGAGATATTTTGTTAAAAATTTGTAGGGAGGAGGTCTTGGGGTCAAATCCCCCTACATTTTTTTTGCATAAAAGCCATTTTTTAAATTTTTTATAAGCCAAGGCTAATTTTTTTTTCGTCGGGAGACGTTAAATTGTAACGGGAGGGGTGTTTTTTTTTTGAGGAAAAACAAATGTCTAGATTGTTCTTGTCAACTTCATCATCTTCCTCGGGAATGTAATCTCGATTATTTGAACCTCTAAATTCTAAAAATTACCATGTTTGGAAGTCAAAAATGCAACAACTCCTTCAATCAAAGGGCTTATGGAGAATTTTTTCTGAAATGACACCTGCAGCATTCACCACTGAAAAAGACAAATATGCATATGGTTGTAAGCAGGATGAGGCTCTTGGATTGATCTGCTTCAATGTCTTAGATAATCCTTAATTTCACATTGCATATGCTACTATGCCAAAAGAGGTATGGGTGAAATTTAAAAACCTATTTGGCAAAGTTAATGAGTTTAAAATTTTGCAATTAGATGCAGAATTGAGTACTCTCTCTCCATCAGATTTCCCTTCAATAGATGAATTCTTGGCAAAATTCAAATTTATAAGGTCACAGTTGAAAGCTGGTGACAAGGATAAAAGTGATCAGGAGTGCATTTTCATGATTTTTTCAGAGTTGAAAGGACCATATAGTGTTTTTTCCTCTGCTTTTTATACTATGATGGATACATTAGGTGATGAATTCAAATGGCCTTCCTTTGAAGTTTTTTGTGAAAGATTGACTAGGGAACAAACAAAATTAATGGCCTTAGATGATCTACCTGGTCCTAGTCATGCTCTAGTTGCTAATTCTTCTAAAGGAAAACCTTCACCTAAGTCTAAAAAGCAAGCACCTTCAAATAACCCTCCAGAGTCCACCACCCAAACACCTCATCATTCTAAATCTATTAAGACCAAAAAGTCCTTTAAGCAAAATAAGAAAACATTTGGTCCATGTAATTTTTGTGGTGGTCCTACTCATGATGAATGTAGATGTTTTAAGAAGATGGAAGCATTAGAGGCAGTAGTCAGACAACACAAAATTTCCATTCCGTCTCCATCTCCTTCTACTTTTGCAGGAAAAGGGAAAGCACTTTCAGCCAAGGCTATATCTTCATGTTAGGATCAATGGATTTTTGACTCAGGTGCTTCTCACCATCTCACACATTCTAAAGATCTATTGTCTTCTCTTATAGATTATAGTACATCACATATTGTTATGGGTAACTCCTCACATATTGATGTTTTGGGATCAGGTACTGTTTATAAACAAGATGGATGTTTTAACAATGTATTGCTTGTACCTCAAATCTCTTCTAATCTTCTCTCTGTATATCAAATATGTAATTCTGTTACTGGTAGAACTGTGGATTTTACTTCACATGATGTTGTAATAAGAGAATTTAATGATCCTAGTGAGATAGTTTCTATAGGTACATCAGACCATACTGCAAGACTCTATACTTTTGATAAGTTTGAGTCTTTTATGTCTTCTGGTTCTTCACTTATAGCACATGGTAATAATCTCAGCAAATTGTGGCATGAGAGATTAGGACATTTGAGTTATGGATATATGTAACAAATGAGTACAAAACATCTTGTAAAATGCCTTCCTAAGGTCTCATGTATTGATGGGGTGTGTCCTAGTTGTCTAGTGGTAAACAGCATCAGGATCCATTTCCAGTTGGTAAGGCCACACGTGCAAATGCACCCTTAGGGTTGGTTCATAGTGATTTGATGACTTTTCCAACTCATTCTTTTTTAGGGGCTAAATATGCACTCACATTCATTGATGATTTCACTTGTAAAACTTGGGTATATTTTCTCAAGTTGAAAAGTGAAGTTTTTGAAACTTTTAAGGCTTTCAAAGCCTTTGTTGAAAAACAATTATCTCTTCCTCTTAAGAAGATACGCACTGACAATGAGGGGGAATATGACAGTAATGCTTTCTATGATTTTTGTATTGAGCATGGGATACAACATCAGTTCACTGTACCACACACTCCTCAACAAAATGGTGTAGCAGAGAGGAAGAATCGAACATTGAAAGAGATGGCTAATTATATGATTCACTCTAAAAATTTGGGTCCACAATATTGGGTTGAAGCTGTAAATTGTGCAAACTACATTCAAAATCGTATGCCTCATAAAGCTGTGTAAAATATGACACCAGAAGAAGCTTGGTCTGGGATCAATCCTGATATTTCAGATTTTTGCATCTTTGGGAGTCAAGCATGGGCATTCATTCCTGATGACAAATGTAAAGCATTGGAAAAGAAAAGCCAACCACTCATTTTTGTTGGTTATTGTGAAGATGTAAAAGCCTACCATCTTTTTGATCCTATCACACATAATGTGTTGTTTCGATGGGATGTTCAGGTTGATGAGCTACCCACTCCACAGGAGTGTACATCTAGTTCTTCTTCTTTCCCTCCTTCTTCTACTAAGGATAGTGAGGATTTTCTTTCTATTGTTGATGATGATGAGTTGCACTTATTCAGCCACCACAACCATCTTCTTCACCACCTTTGCCTAAATGGGCAAAGAGCACTCTACAGGCAGCTGGTTCTTTTGTTGGTGATCCATCTGATTCTCGTCGCACTTGCTCACAGATATCTGGTGTTGCTCTTTTGGGACAAGCTTGCACATATGATCCAGTGTTATTTTCTGAGGCTACTGGTATACCTGAGTGGGATGTTACTATGTATGACGAGTATTCTTCATTGATGAAGAATGATACTTGGGATCTTGTCCCTCTTCCTAAGGGAAGAAAACTTGTAAAATGTAAATGGGTCTATAGGACCAAATATGTTGCAGATGGATCAGCAAATAAGTAAAAAGCTAGATTAGTAGCTAAAGGTTTTTCACAGGTTGAAGGGGTTGATTACTCTAAGACCTTTGCCCCTGTAGCTAAGATGGATTCTATTTGACTTGTACTCTCTCTTGCTGCTTCACATTCTTGGTCTATTTTTCATAAGGATGTGAAGAGTGCTTTCTTGCATGGTGATCTCCATGAGGAGATCTATATGGAGTAGCCTCCAAGATTTTTTCACGACTCATCATTGGTTTGTAGACTCCATCGTTCTCTTTATGGCCTCAAACAAGCTCCTAGAGCTTGGTATGAGAAGATGGATAGTTTTCTTTTGAGTTCTAGTTTTATTCATTGTGAGTCAGATCACAATGTATACATCCTGAAGCAAAGTGAGGAGCTTGTCATTTTGGTTTTGTATGTTGATGATCTCATCCTCACTGCCAGTTTAGATTCCTTGATACATGACATCAAGGACAAGTTGGCAAATAGGTTTGATATGATAGATCTGGGACTTCTACATTATTTTCTTGGTCTTCAAGTTTTTTAGTCTTCTGAGGGCATTTCTATTAGACAGTAGAAGTATGCGATAGATCTTCTTCATTGATTTGGCATGGTTGATTGTAAGCCTGAACCCACTCCATATCAGTCAAGTATTGTGTTGTCTGCCACTTGTACGACTCCTCTTGTTGATTCCACTTTTTATAGGCAACTTATAGGTAGTCTTTTATACCTAACTCATACCCGTCCTGACATCATATTTACTATGAACCTTGTTTCTCAGTTCTCACATGAGCCTCATGAGAATCATTGGCAAGCAACCAAGCATATTTTGCACTACATTCGGGGCACCACTCACTTTGGTATACATTACACACCATAGAGTTCTACACAGCTTGTTGGATACACTGACTCTGATTGGACTGGTGATGTTGACACTCGTAAGTTCACTTGTGGATTTGCTTTCACACTTGGTTCAGGTCCAGTTGCTTGGGCATGCAAAAAGTAGACTGCTATTACATTGTCCTCTACTGAGGCTGAGTATTGAGGTGCTGTCAAAGCTAGTCAGGAGATACTTTGGCTTCGACAGTTACTTGGAGAGTTTGGCTTCACATAGAAGGGTCCTACTACTCTTTGGTGTGATAACCAAAGTGCGATTGTTATTTCACACAACCCTGTTGAGCATCAGTGGACAAAACACATTGAGATTCACATGCACTTCATTCGACATCTTATTCAGGATGGAGTTCTTTCTTTGGAGTTTGTGCCTATAGCTAAGCAGATTGCAGACATCTTCACTAAACCTTTGGCTTCTCCTCATTATCTTCAATTGTGAGTGATGCTTGGGGTGAAGGAAGTTGTCCTTGGGGGGGATTTCCCATGAAGTCCTTCCTTTATTTTTCATATATTTTGATTGGTTTGTACATGGGTACCTTATCAGGCCTAGTAGTTGGGACCCATCCTTGTTTGTCATTCTCCCTATGTTTCACTTAAGGGAGGGTGTTGGAATAATGCATATTTAAGATTACCTAGGGTTAATAGGGTAAGTTATTTATTACCGAGGGTAAAATTTATTTACCTCAGTTAATTTATTTTATTGTTGAGAATTTCTCAACAATATATTTGTTCGTAGTATGAGAAAAAAAATAGTTTGTTTTCTCTATTTTGTAATCATTAAAAATAGTTTGTTAACATGAAACAAACTATTTGTATTATAAATGATTTGCATTATATGGGAAATAAATGAGAGATTATTAATAGGATATAGAGAAATTTGTGGATTATCACCTATTTTCTAGGTGTGACAAATTTATTTATTCTCTGGAAATATTTGCAGGTTATTTGTTGTGGGTTCTTTCTCCTGGATTGATCCTATGGATCCTGTGTATCTCCAATTCATTCTTTCATGTTTAAAATTAAAACAATAAAAAATTAATAATTTGAAATCAAGATATAAATAATCAAGATCTATGTGGACCGTCAACACGTTCTTGGAAACAAAAGAGAAGAGCAAAATCAAATAGGGAAACACAAGACCAAGAGAGACAAGAAGTAATAAATATGAGAAAAGGAGAATAAATTAATGAAGAGAATATAAATAATAACAAAAAACCAATAAAAAACAAAACATGAATAAAACTCAAATAAACACACATAAACAAAAACCAAGTTAGTGCAGTTTAAAAATAATTATTCATGCACATTGGGTAGAGGTGTTACTTTCCACCACAACTTAATAGAGAACAAGGATACAAAATTTATTCCCTAATTAAATATAAATAATGATATAATAAATGGGGGAAGAGAGGAAAAGGAAGGGGTTGGCCAAGCTGACTCTAAATGTAGAAAGACAAGTGGGCACTACCTACATAATTCCATAGACACATGTTTCAACATAAACTTCAAGCCATATGTAGTTCTCCAAGAAAGTTGGATAGAAGACATGATGATGATTAGAAACATATGATTAATGTTGTATAATAAAAGGAATATATGATAAATGAAAATGGTCTTGCACAATGGCAATGTGGTGAGACAGGATGACCTTCAAAAAGGCAAGCTAATGGGACTGAATGACTTGCATAGTGGAAATTTAGTAGGATAACATTATTTGAAAATAGTAAGAGTGTGAGATGGTGGGATGAGAATTTATAAGATGTGAAAAATCATAAGATAATGTTTTTGTTCTTTTCATCATTTTCTAATGTTTTTTGTGTTTTTTGGATAAAATATGTATAAAGGGGAATCAACTAGTCAAGGAGATACTCATCCAAGAGTAGAAGTTACAATAAATAGCTAAGCTAGTTGTAATGGACCATGATCATAAATAAATGAGATCAAGGATCTTAATAATGTAAAAATGCCTAAAATGATCATAAAATAATGATAGAGTAGTGTGCAACATGAAATCAATCTGAATAACCATGTAGTAGGTAAAGATCCTGAGATAAAATGGTGTTCTTATTTATTTTTTTGTTGAAGAAGCTGATAAATACTATTTTGATAGAACTAATTTATATAACTAGTATTTAAGGTGTTCATAATGATGATGAGACATGATTAGGATCATAATTGGTCAAGGGATCAAAGTGTTCAAGTTATAACAAGCCCAGGATAGAATAAATAATGTGGTTCTCAAAGATAACGGTCCAAAGAATAGGGTCTAACATATGGAGGGTCTAGGGTGGGATAAAAAATATGGTTCTCTTTTGATAATGGCCCAAAGAATATGGTTCTTAGAGATAACAGTCTAGAGTATGATAAAATGTGTTCAAAGTGCTAATGGTTCAAATCCTTCACTATCTAAAGTTGTGAAAAGTAGTTCAGGGTAGTATAAAATGTGTTTAGGGTAGGATAAAATTAATTTAGCATAAGTTACACCCAAATAAGTTGTATTATAGACATTGACTGAAATATGTTCATGTATTAAACCTCTTAAGGTGTATGATGTTCATGGGTTCTAGAAGTTTTTCCCCAATTAGAGTAGCTCGTCGATATGTTCCCTAATCCATAGTTCACCATGATAACATATGGTCCCAACAACCTAGGTTGGAACTTCCCTTTTATCTTGTGTTTAATGTTTGTGTTATTTTGTTTCTCTTTTAATACTAGATCACCAATCTTAAACTCCTAAGGTAGAATACAGTTGTTTTAGCTTCTTTGTAATCTATTTTAATAGGCTTGTAAGTTTTCTAGGGTAGGCAAATGCTTACCATTAAGAAATTATAGTTCTTGTAGCCTTGAGACCTTGTATTCTTCATCATCTTCAATATTATATAGTGATACTCACAATGATGAAGGCTTAATCTCAATCAAGATAATATCTTAAGTGATATAAATAATGGAGTATGGAGTGGCTCATGTTGGAGTTTGATGACTGGTTCTATAAGCCTAGAGGGTAAGAAAGATTTACAAGTGCCAATTATGGCCAACATCATTGATAATATTCTTCAAAATAGCTAAAATGGTTTTGTTTTATGCCTCAACTTATGTATTTACTTGTAGGTTATATGGAGTTGATTTATTATGCTTTATCTTGAATGTTGCACAAAGGTCTTTTATGTCTCTATTTACAAAGGATCTACCATTATTAGATATAATACATGTTGGGATGGCATATCGATAGATGATATGGTAATGTATGAACTTGGATATTTTATTACTAGTAACATAAATGAGAAGAATGACCTCAATCCACTTGGTAAAGTACTTGGTTATAGTCAAAATGTGTTTATGGCCATCTAAAGATGTTGGGTTTATTTTTTCGATGAGATTGAGATCCCATGTTGAGAACAACCATGGTATCATGATTAGTTATAGTGGTAAATAAGGCACATATATCAAATTCTCATGTTGTTGATAAGTAACACACTTATTCACATAATTTTAAGAATCGATCCCCATTTTGGGCCAATAATATCCTATTCTAAGGAGTTTCTTTTTTAAGGTGTGGGCCCCACACATTCTTCATGAACTTCCCTTAGTAGTAGCTTGGATTCTCGTAGAGATAAATAATGAATAAACTTTCCATCATAGCCTTTGTAATAAATCATGTTTCCAAGGAGGGTATAATGTCATAAGTAGTTTTTTTCTATTTTTGGATAGGTCAACAGGAAAAATATGATCATGGAAGTAGTTATAAAAGTCTTAGTACCATGGTAGTTTAGGCAGAGGATTAGGACCAACAATGGTGGATACCCTCTCTGAATCTAGTATAACATGTGTAGGCTGAAGAATATTTTCAACTAAGAACTAATACTCTTTACCACCACCATCAATCTAAATTATGGAACCAATCATCACCATTGAATTGGTGGATTTGTTGTTTGCTCTTAGAACTTGTTCAAACTATAGATATTTAAAATGTGTTTTAAGGTTATTGATAATGTTCTTATAAGGATCAAGCTTATAATATATGGTATGATACTAATCAATTTTTTGATTGATGATTAACTATGAATCACCATAAACTTGTAGATGTTGAATATCCCACTATATGGGAAGGCAAAGCCCTATAATTAGTGCCTCATACTCAGCCATATTATTCATATAATGAAATTATATATGAAATTATTTGGGAATAAAATACCCTTATGGTGTAATAAATGATATATCAGCTCCAAATCTATGAGATGTAAAGGAGCATAAAAATATAGCTTCCACTATTTAGGTTCCTGTGATGCCTGTTCTATTGCCATAATAAAATCATCTAGAAAGTTGAATTTGAGAGGTTAAGTATCTTTTATTAGAGCTTATACAAGTTTATCAATAATGATCTACCCCTTGATTTCCTTATGATTCTAATACTCAATGTCAAATTCACTTAGAATCATAACACATTTAGCCATGCATCCTTAGAGACCTACTTTGGATAATTAAAACTTGAGAGGATCTACCTTGGTGATGATAATTGTTTTGTTATTCAATATATAATATCACCATGTTTGAGTTGTAAACATGATATATAAACATTCCTTCTCATTAGGTGTATAATTATGTTCATAGGCCACCAATGTGCAAGTTAAATAACATATTGCATGTTTGTTACCTTGATCATCATGTTGGGCCAATAGTGCCCTAGTGCATGCTTTGTTGCTGATATGTAAAGAAATAGTGGTCTCCTAGGTACTGGTGGTCTCAAGACTGGTATATTAGCCAAATATGTCTTGAGATTCATAAATGATATCTGATAATCTTCATCCCATTTAAAATTTACCCCTTCTTTAAGATGTGGGTAAATTCATGGCACTTATTTGCCAATTTAGAAATGAACTTGCATATAGCTTTGATCTTTCCTTGCAATTTTCAAAACTATTTAAGATTGTTTGGTGGACGTATTTCCATAATATCCTTGAATTTTATAGGGTTGAATTTGATCCCTCTTTATGATACAATGAACCCTATCAATTTATTGAAGTGAATCCAAAGACATAATTATTAATATTCAAGCGGACTTTATATTCATCAAGCCTCTCAAATATTCTTCATATAATGTCAGGATGTCTAACTCTTATTCATGATTTTGATAGTATATCATCAACATAGTCCTCAATAATATTGTGCATCATGTCATGGAAGATGATAGCCATTACATTCTGATATGTGGTGCCAACATTCTTCAAGTAAAGTGACATGATTTGGTAAAAAAAATCCCCCCATAGAGTGGTGAACATAGTCTTACATTGATCTTCTTAGGATATCTAATTGGTTTTATCCAAAAAATCCATCTATTAAGGATAGTATCTCATACCTAACATTTGAGTCAATGATCATGTCAATGTTAAGTAGAGGAAAATCATCTTTGGGGGATGCTTTATTGATATATCCAAAATTGGTACAAATATGTATACGTAGGGTCCTTTTACATACTAAGAGTATATTTGAAATCCAATTAGAATAATATAGTGATCTAATGGATGCATCTTCCTCAATTTTTTTTGACTAGTTTGGAATTAGGATGGATAATAAGGTGATGCCTAACCAAGTTAGGGTTTAATCCTAGCATGTTAGAGTATTCACAAGAAAATATGTCAATATAATCCTTCAAGATGGATATAATATGTTCACATTCTACTTCAGTAAGGGAAGCTCTAAGATAAATAATTTTGGGATCCTCATAGGTTCCTAGGTTCACCTCTATTGTGTTCTCCACAAGGAGTGTGGATCTATATTATAAAATTTTATGAAATTTATGATCCTAATAATCTTATTATGTTATAGATTCTTTTTTTTTCCTCCCAAAGTTCTAGAAAATATGATGAATATGAGTCTATCAATTCTAGGTATTGGCCAAGTAGTAAATACTTCTAAAAATTTAAGAGTGAGATGCTCAACAATTTGTTGTTGTTATAAATAAATATTTGTAGTGGATATATAACTTGGAATTTATGGAACTTCTACATCATGAGGGGATGAGCAAACTTTCTAACATGAGAGTGCTTGAAATAGGTTTTCACTCAAATGCTTATCTTTTTCTTTACTTTTTACCTAATTAATGAGCACCTTAAAGAAGTTTTCACCCAAATATATTAATGTTTTATCTTTATTATGAACAAGAAAGTTTTCTCTCTCCAAATTAGGTATAAGGATGTAATGAAAACTCAAAGCCTTATTTTTGATCTCTAATGGGTATTTGATATCTTAGGCTCATGTATTGTACAAGTGATTATTCATTCTGAAACTCATCAAGGTGTATGATCAAATTTTGTTGGTCCCAATAAATAAGTTGGGGATGAAAAAGGCATAGGGAATAATGAGGTTCTATTTTAGTAAGGGAAGATCCAATGCTAGGATAGTTTCTTGATTCATGATGGGAAGCTCCAATGCTTAGGGTTAAAAAGATATTAGAATAAAAAAGGTTCATGTCAACAATCTCATCAAAAAGGTTATAATGGGATGTTGTGTCACTTCTAGGAGTCTCATTGCTAGTCAATTTGGAAGAATCACTATCAAAATTCATGAGGTCACCTAGGAGTTATACATTTGAGACCATGATTCTAATTAATTAATCTAGATAATAAGGGTACTAGGATTCCTTATACTGGTGGGCCATGCCTTTTCCTATATAGTCAAGATGATCCATAATATGGTTTGGATAAGATACTTCAGATTCTAAAAGGAATCATCAAGGCATTTAGAATATATCTAATTTTATTTAATAAAATCATCTTGATCTTTCTTTGGTGAAATAGTAGGTACAAATACCAATGGTAGTTTGCACTACTTCTATTTTGGTTGCCAAATCATAGTGGGTTCATTAACATTTTTTGAAGGTTTAGGCTTGTCAAATGTTTTTTGATTTTTAGGAAACTTTACAACATGAAAGGAATGCTTAATACTATACATGGAAATGCCCATATCTTTAATAACAACCTACTTTTTAAGAGCTATAAGAAATGGATCAACTGAAGTGGAAACAAGATCACTAGGGTTGATATAATTGGATGGAGGTGGATGTGAAACTATAGCCTTGTTCTTCTTCACAATGAATTTAAAACATGGATAATAGTTATAATTTTGGAACTTAGCCTCAATGTGTTTACAATATTGATATGGCTATTGATTTGTGGGGATAGTAACCTCAATCCCATCATGGGTAAAATTAAGACACTGATGGAGGGTGGATATAATGGCCTATACTTCATGGATCTAAGGATGACTAAGAATTATTTTATAATTAAATTTGAATTATTGGTAACCAAATAGTACCAATAGACTCCCTCTCAATGTTGTCATAAACCTTGATGGTGATTGTTTTTAGCTAAATGTCTTTTGTAGTGTGGCCCAATCATTATACCAACTTAAGAGATATGATGTTTATCCCTGAACCATTATCTATAAGAACCCATTTGATATTATGATTTTCAATGTTTACCTCAATGTAAAGTTGGTTTTTATGGCTCGATCCAAGTGTAGACATGTCCTTTTGATCAAACATCACTTGAAAAAATGAAGACAAATGTCTCACTATGTTCTATAACTATTTAGTATTTATATCATTTGGAATAGTGGATTCTTTCAAAAGGTTGTTCATGATAGTTGTATGGAATTAAATTATCTGTAAGAGATCCAAGATGGAAATTTGTATAAGGGTTTTTCTTAATTGGTCTAATAAACTATAAAGATTTTTAATAGCATGAATCGATTTAGCCTTGGCTAGAATAGTAGTTAGCTTTAGATCCATTAGCACAATGTTCACATTGGGTTCCATGGAAGAAAGGGGAGAAGGTCCCTAGAGAGTAATTAGTAAGCATCTAGTTGTGTCTACACAACATAGAGGTGGCAAGGATCCACTATAATTATAAGAGGAAGGCAAAGGGCCCTTACAAGTAACTTTTAGGCATCTAGATACACTAATATAGTTTTGAGCTAGTAGGGAGTCGTTATAATTAGAGGAAGGGTATCTTCCATATATAGTAACCCATACAAATGGATTTGCAATTAAATTTTTTAAACTTGATGCAATGTTACTAGGGGGAGAGGGTGTTAACCCTATAATAATGGGTCTTGTACTATGTGGAGTATAAGATAGTTCATGTGGTTTGATAGTAATAGTAGTAATGTGGCTCATATAAATGCATCCCATAATGTTGTTATAGTCATAAAGCATGTTATTATAACCCACATTGTGGGAATTATTATTTTGACCTTGATTTTGGTTCTGATTCTACCTCTATCTTTGGTTTTGTCTTTGGTTTTAGTTTTTTCTTGGTGGCATTTGATTATGTTGAGGAAAGAGGTCTTTGTAGATTCCCATATCTTGATTAATTTCCTAATTAGTGGCCATCTTAATCTCAAGTTCACCACTCTTAATGAGATATTCAATAATATGTCATAATTAGATATAATGATATGCACCATGACCAACAACATGATGAAAGTTGCACCACTCATTCTCTTTGTACCAATCTAGCTTTGGTTGATCTATAGGAAATGGCCTTACTACCATACATACAATCAGGTTAGCTACTATGATATTTTGAAGTACTATTTAAATTGGTTCTCCCAACTTGTTAAAGACTTTGAAATTGCTATGGTTTGTCCTTCATGGATGTTATCTCTACAAATTAGGTGGTAGATCAAGGGGAGATAATTGTACATTTAGATCTGATAGAGCCTGCACCATTTGTACATGTATTATTTTAGTCACCCTATTTCTAACCATGTTTTTGTTCTTATTAAATCCCTTATGATTATCTTGTGCAACCATTTGAGTAGATGATTGGGTCTGATTTGAAATTTGAACCTATATGTAAATCTTGAAAATACCCTTAGACATAAAAAGATTCCCAATCTATACCCCTTTATAGATAATTTATTCAAATGAGTTATCAAAGATAACCATAGATTATGTGTGACTTCAAGATGTATGTTTTGTGTCAATATGTCTGCTAACTATTTGTCTAGAAATTTATGCTCTAAACAGCCTGCTAATGCTCTCCACCTTTATAGATATGCCATGAAGCTTTCACCATCATGCTATTTGGCTTTGCAAAAGTAAATACCAATAAATTCATAATAAATTTTATATGACAAATGGTTGATGAATTTTTTTTATAAGTCATTCCAATCCATAATTGATCCCTTAGGTAACTTGAGTAGCCAGTCTAAAGATTATCCCATTAAACTTTATGGAAATAATCAAAGCAAGTACATGCTACTATAAGCAGCCTCTTGGCATAAGATGAAAAATGCATTTATGTGCTCAAATTGGTCTCCTTTTCCTTTGTATTTATCAAACTTTGGTGCCTCAAAATTAGGTAGAAAGGGGTTTTGAAGAATAGATAAATCAAATGGATATGGACATATCTCATCAAATTTATAATTTTTAACTCTATTATTCATCTCCAAGCATTTCACACTCTTCTTCATGGAGTTCTAATCTTGCATGTTTGGTGAATTTTTGGGTTGAATATGATGTTTTTTGGATGATATATTCCCCTAGTGTTGCTATTGGGTGGAATGTGCCCCTATTATTATGTGGATCTATAAGAAATGTATACCCTATGATCTGTGACTTGGTTCTAATTTGTTCCTAAAGTTGAGTAGATAGGCCATTTATTCCTTGGAATCTATTGCCTCATTTTGTATGCGTTCTATTCATTTTTGGGTGTCCTTGGTCTATTTACCAATTTTTGCATTGGTTGAGACAGACTAGTTAAATTATCTTGAGGGATTTCTTTAATTTGAACTAAATGTTTTGGTTTCTGATTTTGCAAAGTGGTAAGAGGTTCTTGATGGTTAAATAATGTGTGTTCCATGTCTAGTGGAAAATTCTACATAACCTCTTGTGTATTTATATATTCATTTTAGACACCTTGATCTATTGTTTTTATGTTCTCAACTAATGTTTGTTGTATTTTTTCAACCACATTTCCTTGTTCCTTGGAAGCATCATTGTGAATTGAAGTAGAAACTAAAGAGTCAATTAATTCTATGATAAGTTTATTGGCATACCATAAAATTATTTTCTTAATCTTTATTACAATATCTTGATTGATTGGTTTTGACTCTATAAGTATTTCACTACCCTTATTAGAAGAATAAGATATGTTTGTGTTCAAAATGTTTGCAAAAGCTTCCTCTCGTTGTTGTTCTCTTTCTCTAACAAAGGTGTGTATTTTTATCCATATGAAAGTCCAAAGGTGATCTATTACCATATTTGATCAACCTTAGAAGAGCCTAATATTGGTCCTCTTAGGGTTGGTACTCAATGTATTCTTCCTCAGATCCTACTATTGTAGGGATGTCCTCAAAGACAATGGAATTGTCTTGACCGTCATAAAAATGATCCTCCTCATATCTAGGGTTGTAAGAGACCCCAATATAAGTGTACCTTTGAGTCATGTCTAAAAAGTGTTTCTCTCTATGTTTGAATATATTTAGATCAATATTATGTAAATGTTTTAAACAAGGTCTAAAATATGATCATTTTCTAAACAAGTGACTAAGATACCAAAGAAACTATAGTAGGAGGGTGGCTTATAACCACACCTAATTATAAGAACGTTTTCAAAAATTTACCCAACTTTGGGTAGGGTTGAAATAATTTAAATTAGAAGAGGGTATGGTTACTCAAAAATCCAAGGTGAAAACTAGTACACCAAAGCCTAGATTTTTGTGATTCAATAATAGTGTAAAAGCTAGTTCAATATTGATGAGTTGCTACTAAACAATTATAGGAAATCCCTTTAGATTATGAAGGTGAAAATATGAACCAATAAACTTAAGATATCAAAACATGTAATAATTCCTAAGTTTAATGAAATGCCTAAAATGATCATCCATCACTTGTTCAGTGTAGTATGATGTCCAAAATGATGATACATTCTTGGATTATCTTACCACTAATGGAAATGGTTTAACCATTCAAACCATCATCCAAATGGGTCAATAAGAGTTTATATACCCTCACATGGAGAGGGGTTGAAGATAATACTAGGAGATGAAGCCCTAAGTCAAGGCTTCCCTATAAAAATTATTGGAGGTAATAAAATCCCCATCATAAGCCAAAAATGCATGAAATAAAATCTAAGTAAAAAGAATTTATGGTTATTTTGAGATCACCTAAACCTTGCAGGATTAGGGGAGAGACTATTCAAATTATTTTATATGTCTTTGGACTAAGACACAATTTGTAATGAAGATGGCACTTTTGATCCCACAAGCTCCCTAAAGAGGATGGGGGGAAAGCATACATGCACAAATTCCATTATGCTCAGATAGTTTTAATAAAGTAATGATATATGACTTATAAAAAAAAAATTGAAGTGAGTTTGGTTTTAAGCACCAAATTTTAGGTGTTTGGTGATGTTATTTGGACCCTTTTAATTAAGTTGCGAAAGATATCTTGAAAAACATACATAAAAAACATTCAAATGAACATCTAATTTTTCCTTTAATCACCAAAAGAAAGTTCCTAGTTGTAGGAGGTTAAAAAGACCTAATTAATCTTGATTTGGTCACTTTACAAGAGGTTCCTACATAAAAAATAATATAACATAGTTTATCTTTGAATCTCTTTTGAAAATGAGACAAGTAACTTTGGAAAACATGCTCTTAGGTTTGCATAGTACAAACTACAAATACATAGTGCAAAATTATAACTCTACAAAACCATAATAGTTGTTAGTAAAATCATAATTCATGAGTTAAATAGAAAAAATGATAAAATAACTACTCTATCAAACAAAAATACAAGTCACATATCAAAATTGTAACTTCAAGAGTTATGATTTTGTAACCTTAACCCTAACAGCTAAGCTAACTATTTGTGGTTTAGCCATAAAACCATAATTATAAGCAATTATATCACTAATTGTGAAATTATGGTATTGTAATATCATGATTGTAGAGTCATGGTATTGCAATATCAAAATTTGACCTATAAACAAAGAACCTGATAGACTAGAAACATACAAAATCATGACTGTCAAATGCGATTTTGTGATCTAGAGGAAAAAAACATAGATTTATAGTGACAAAATTACCACTTCTAAAAAATGTATTTTTGATAAAAAATTTTATCCACTTTGGTCCAAAATTATAAGATTATACATTAAAATCATTATTAGGATGATTTTAGAAACCTTGTGATCAAATTTATGGGATGTAATCCCATCGAGCATGCCAAAATGTAGAATTGGATTACAAAGTTGGTTAATTAAGAATTAATCAAGAAATCAATGAAAAATGCATAAAAAAATTAATGAATAAATCCAACCTATTTTAATTAGGTTTTTAAATGATGATAAGAAACAATTAAAATCAAGCAATACCAATTACCTTCCCAAGTGGTTCCACCATCTAAGAGTAGCTCTAATCATGTTTTCCCCTTGATCTAACATCATCATCTTCATCAACAATGGCTAATTTCCCCCTCCATTGTCTCAATAACACTATACAAAACCTAGTCTCAATAGAATAAATATCTAATTTTCCTATCAAATGAAGATTAAAAATAAGACACAATGATCAACATAAAGGGTTGTGGAGATAATTCTACATTATAAGTTTACAATAATTTAGCTGAAAAATGATGTTCATGGCCTCTCTATTTATAAATTTTCCAATTTTATTAGAATGAACCTAGACCATCCATCTCAAGATGAATATGTGTGGCCAATAATCCATTCAATTTTTGAGGCTAAAATTATAAATATTCTCATAAATATTTGGGATAGAGAGGCATTAAAGAGGCATGGGTGCCCATAATCTAATATTTGTTGCACTTATGGCTTGTGGATGCCACACCATAGATAATGTCATTAGGTGATGTATATATTCAAAATAAATTTTTAATAAGTTACATGGAATTATTACTCAATACCTTTATTTGAATTAATTAGCTTAAATAAGATTAATTAATTTTAGTGAAACTCTTTGAAAATTGGTGCACAATTAATCAAATTGATCAGAAAGTCATATTATTGTGTCATAATTTGACTATAGATGGATTAGAGGGATATGTTAGTTGCATAAGGACCGTAATCCCATTTAGGATGTTGCCAACACAAAATAACAAAGGAATGTGTCTCATGTAAGATAATTGGTAGAAAAGAGTGATCCAAAACATCCAAGTGTGAAATCATCATTTTTACTTGAAATGATTTGATCAAAGTTAGGTATAACATAAAATTCATTTCCCTATTTAGGGATACATTAACCTAAAATATAACTTGTATACATCAAGATCAAACCACGTAGTGCATTTTATGGATTTTGGCCTAAATTATGCATTTGAGTGTAAGTCAAGCAAGATTGCTAATTTCAATATAAATGGTGTTAGGAATTGGATGTCTACAAAATCCACTAGAGGTTATGATGGTCATCTCTAATTAATTGGGAATATTCAACCTAACCTCTTAGACTCTAAATATGATGAGATATATGAGACAAGCCTAAAGATAAAAAATTCTAATCTTTCCCCTCATATCATTGGTCAACTTCCCCCTTCACTTCAACCTAGATCCCATTAGCAACATTCTAATGACTACCCTATTACTTTAACTAAAAATAGACATTCTATTCACCATGCTTTATTTTCTATTAAAATAGTTCCTACATGTACTATTAATTTACATACAGTTTTTTATGATGATGATTATGGTTAAGATGACCCATTTTTAACTAGACTCATACAAGTTCAAAACATCAAAGTTCTTAGGTATCATTCCTATTTATTTCAATATTTTCATTCTTATTATATCATTCCTTTTCTTATAGTACCTAATATTCATTTTTCCACTATTATTCATAGGTTAGTTATGGATATCTCATTTATTATGCCTCCAGTCATAGAAAATCCTCTCAGGAGTATGTTCATGGATAGGGTTATGATAAGACCTTATCATTTTTCCATATATCATGACCCTTTCAATATGATTCCTCCATAGATGTTACCCATTTTTCTTAGAAATTTTGCACAACTAGCCTTAACTAAAGATGATCTAGTCTAGTTTTTGATCTAGTTTATCCATTCCTTGGTGATGGTCTTCTTCAATTACCTCAACATGATCCCTTACTCACACACTAGGTAGATTAGCCTTATCATAATATTCATAGAGTTATTGGTAATTAGAGTAGATATTGTCATCTATATCACTAGCCCTATGTTTCTTATTTTATCCTTTAGTTAATAGACCCCCAAAGACTACTAATAGATTTATTTATTGCTTCCATGGAGTAAATAACCATTCTTCTACCCACTACTAAAAACTTAGGTGGTACATAGACATATTACAACCAATAATTTCCCATCCCAAATACAAGACCATACCTCCTCTCAATCTACTTATAGAGTATATCCCTAAATATGGGGAAGTCTATTATCTTTTCCATAAGTGTTCTAACGATCGTATTGATTGCTGTCGCATGATTCAGCCTCATCTCCAAGATTTCCCATAAACTAAACTAGCACCAATTATTTCTTTGCCTATAGGTCATCCATGGAAAAAGGTTCCTCCTATGTTAGTTACACCTCTTCATATCTCCACATATACCATTCAGATAGAGATACATATTCCATACATTGAGTATCCCACACAAGAGATACCACATGAGAATTACTCTTCTTCTTCTACTACACCTACCTTTTCATTTGAGACGATATAAATGGAAGTCTTTTCATAATGTTTTGCAAATATTGATGAAACTGTAGGTAATGTAATAATTTATCTATGTAGGTATGTTTTAAATGTTATGGAAAACATTTATGGTCATATATATCAATATTTATTAACACATCACGATGTTATTTCACATTATTTTATTATATTTTTTGGATTAGATTTATGATCCATTTATATATCTTATATTTTTGACTATTTGTCAAAAATGATTTCACTTATCTCATTTTCATGAACCATTATATAATTTTGTATGTGTTTTACATGGTTTCATTATCTTTCACTCTTTCTTATGGCATATTATGATTTTTTTCATGGATGCAAACTTATGTTTATGATTTCACTTCTTTCATGGATTCCTTTATTTTTTGGGTAATGATTGTTTGTTGTCTTTCACACCTAAATAAAGATAAATATTATTTTGAATTTTTTATACAACCCTTATTCCCTTATATTTTATCTTTACCATATGATCAGTTAGAAAATAAGACTTATCATTCTATTTCTTATATATATTGATCTATTATATCTCCCTTCTTCCCTTATTTCCCTTTCACATACTAATAATATATACAATTGAAACTTGAGATTACATACCAGTTAATAGGTAAGCCTAAGTTGTTTAGTTACTCATATCTTTGGTTACTTAGTCTCATTTAACCAAACTCTAAAGATCATTCGTTTGTATCACTTTTATCACTCATGTTGGTTATTCTAAATTTGTATGGAGGAAGAATCATAAAAGACATAAAAAAGTTTTTATCCAAATAATTTAAATAAAAGGCAATGATTCAAAAGGCATGATTATTTATCACACCTCCCATTTATAATCAAAAATCAAAATCCATAGTTGGCCTCATGATAGATTCAAGGTCCATTGGGGTGAGTTAGGCTAGTATATTGGGATATGAGAACAAAAACAATTTATAATGCTACCTACTTTCTCACACAAGTACCTAATCTTCACAGTAGATTGATGACTCTATAAGAGGTACTGAAGAATAGAGAACATGTTATAGGAAGGTAGGTCAATATTTTTTTATATATAAAAATCATGATTTGATCTTAGTATTCCACCTATTTGCCTTTACAACTTTGTACTTATTGTGAGCAAGTATCCTTTTTATTTTGATGGTCACTAGCCTCTTAGTGTCTTTCCTTCTTACCTAGTATGCCTCATGTTTACTAAGGTTTTCTCATAAATTCTTATGTTATGATTTTTATATTCCTTATTTCACTACAACAATCCTAATATTTGCCATTGATAACTATTTTTTTATTAATTGATCATACCCCCTAGGGTTTACCTTTATGAGTTGAATTGTAAAACCTTGGATAGGACCAAACATTCCTCACAAAACATTTCCTTATTTTTCCCCCTTATTTAACATTCACCTTATTATTGTTCACTTTGTGAGTTGTAGTGTAATACAATAGATATGACTAGGCTCTCCTCATAAATTACCACATTAAACATATTTAAATTATTCACACATTTAGCTCCACTTCATTGGTGTTCCCTTTGTGAGTTGTAGTGTAAGACCTTGGATAGGATCAAGCTCTCTTTAAAGAATATTCTAATAAAAAGTTAATACTATAACCAAGACACAATAAAATTACATGATTCAAAGTTGAGATAATTTATGTTACATTATGATTTACAATTTAACTACATACTTCTCATATTGATTTAGTATGTTTTATGCTTAATTCATAAACACTTCACTTTTATCTTATTTTTTGATTGTATGTATGTTTAAAAACATTTTATTAAATTTTTCATACTTCCCATCTTGTTCTAGTATGATTAATTTGGTTTATAATTATTTTTTTTTCTTTTCATATTCCCATGTTGATCTAATATGATTGATTAAATTTATTTTATTCATCTTTATACCATTTTTATAACACATTTTCCACTTTATTTCAAATTTTCATACTTCACAACTTGATATAGTATGAATTTTATTTGTTTTAATTTGGTGCAATTTTTTTAACATGGTTTAAAAACTTTTATTACCTATTACTTTACCATTTTGGTTTATTATATTTATTCATATCTTGCTTTCACACATTTCCCATTCTGATATAGTGTGTATTACATTATATGATTATTTATACTTTTTTAAATCATTTTGTTTTTATTTTTGACCATGCATGTGTATCACATAATGATAGAAAAGAAAACATACATCACATATTTCCCATAGCATATACAATTAAAGTAAAATACATGTGCTAGAAAGGAAATACATCCATCCATAAATAATAAATACAATTCATAGACAAAAAAATGTTCATATATATATATATATATATACATGAGTTTGATACAATATAATATAAAATATACAACTATAAGGTTGTGTTCCATCATGTCTATCTTGTGGTTGAGCCATGATTCCCATGGATAACTATGACTAACCATCTAAATGGTATATTGTAATGAGGCAACCTAGGATTTCAAGATATAAACATGTCCCTATAGATTGGCCACCTAGGCCAACACATGACCAAGTTATATAGTAATTTCCATATGGATAGCTCACTCATGTGCCAATACTTGTTAGGATCATGTCTTTCCCTCTCCTACTCTTTTAGGTAAATGTAATATATCTCCTTACACTTATAACTATTGAGAAACCTCTCCCACTAATCTAAACAAGCAAGCATAAATTGGGGTAAATAGTACCACATTATCTATCAAGGTAGATGGTTCATAATGTGATAATATTGTATCCAAAATATCATGGTATATAACCATAATTATGGCTCCCCATATGATATCTTCTATAACAGTACCTATAAAAACAAAAAACCAAATATACATCATATCTCATGTATATATATCTCAAACCATATATTTACCCCAAGTACATAAACAAAAATGCAAATAGTGATCTATGTCAAAAACTTAATAACTAAAAACATTTCTCACTAGTGTTAATGTCACCAACCATAGTTTCCCCATCAACTCAACTACTAAGAAACTCATTTATCAACTACCTCCATACAAGTGTAAAAACTAGAGTCACTACTTATGCCTATCATGATACCCCTCCTCATTTACCTCTCTATCAACCAACTATGTTTAATAGCCACCATATGATCTCCATATTTAATTATTCATGAAGGGGTTGTATGCAATCATAAATGCATCATGTTTATAAATCAATCCTAACTTGGAGAATATAGATCATACATACACTTTTTATTGGGAATACATTTGTTAATCTAGAGCATGACCAATATGGGGATCCACTAGACTCAACTAGGGGATCACTTATCATAATACACCATGGTAAGAAGGGTTCCAAAGCCTACAATCTAAAAAAATCATCCAATAACTGTATGGGAGTCCTAGGTTTAATATTTCACTTATGTCTAATAACAAGAAGGTAAATCTAATCTAGTGCTCACCAAAGCTTGTGGCACAAAGTGGAGGTTAGAAACAAAACAAAACTAAACATCCATAAAAAACATATAATCACGTAAATGTATATGAAATTATAATACATGGGAGAAAAATACAACTGCATTATCTATCTACTCTTATAAAGGATAAATAAAGTTAGGAATACTTACCTTTTAAGATGAATCCACCGAGCCTCAATATCTCCCTTGCCCAAGGTGTTTCTTAAGAGATTATTATGGTATGTAAGGAAAACAAAGACAAATCATCTCTAGGATACATAACCTATCTATGCATCTAAAATACTTATGCACAATATAAGATCAATATCTCTAAATAAATTATGGAACCCTAAGCTTTATTCCTCGAGTAGAGCGATCAATAAGTAAATGTTCATTCACACTTATTCTTCACCTCTCTATTCTCAAATGGTTGGAAATGAACTTGTATATATAGGTGGATCTTACCATAAATCCTTTTGAATATGTTGGTTGTACGAGGTTGACCCAATTGACCCTGTATGTTTTTGAGAGATAATTCACTAGGTATTGAGCTAGGTCAACCAAGGGCTAACAAGATCAAAAGTGAAAATTACCCCTTAACAGTATAGGGTCAACCTAGTTGACATAGTACAACCAATTGAAAAAAAGGAAATAAAGTAAGGAAAAGGAGGGTAAAGATGTGAAAAATTAATATAATGGGTATAAATGATAAGAATAAGCTTAGGGTAAATGTTTTTAAGAGACACGTGTGTAGATCGCAAGTGGCAAAAGGGAAAACAATCTTACAAAGCACCAATGGTCTGCCTATCCCTTTCTCGGTCCACCCCTCAAGGCATGTACTTAGAGAGATTGAGAATTGATGGGTTATTACAAGATACAAAACATTAGTAAGTGATAAAATTTTGAAAAATTTATATGTATGCATATGCCCTACTTGAAGCTCATCACGTGTCATGTAAATGAAACACAAGATGGTGATTTGGGAATAGAACATGATAACACACAATGTTGATTCTAAGTAAAGTGTAGTAAAGATAAAATAAGATAAATGAAAGGATAAAACTAAAAAATACATACCTTTACTTACCTTAGTGTTGTAGATAAAGAATTAGTCTGTAATAAAAAGTGAAGGCATCCAATTTGAATAACACTAGGTGAACCTATAAAAGTTAGTGTAAAAAATAGCCAAAAATTGAAATTTTTGGAAAATATGCATATAGTAGTGGAAAATATTCTATAAATCATCATAAATATAATGAATTTTATGATTCAAAAAATGGATGAGCAAAAATTAAAAAAAATAAGCGAAATAAGAAATTTGCTTAAAAATAATCAAAGAATCTAAATTTTGAAAAGTGTTTTAAATAGGGGGAAAGATAAGTCATTTGTTATGTTAACTTGTGAAGGAGATAAAAAGAGCTCTGAGAGACCAAATGAGTTGTGATGGTAAAGAGATGATAGGCTAGAGAAGGGGGAGCTCTAGGAGTGATAGTGGGTGCACTACAAGTATGTAACTATGAATATTAAGCTAGTTTTTTAGTATTTAAGTGATTTAAGTGTATATTTAGTAATTTTTAATTTTTAGTATTCTTAGACATTGAAACAAACCAAATTAGATTCTATAAGTAGGAAAAACCAAGACAAGAAATGGGTTTGAAGGATTAGGAAGAAAATTTCCAAAAGGTAATTTTATAGAAAAATGTAAGGGGTTGGTAATGAAAAAGAACCAAGTTGACCCATTAAACCTAATAGGTTGAAAATGTGTAAAATCCGCATTATTGACCTAGTAGGTATGTGTCAACCCAATATGTTTTGTAGACTGCTGACCTAATATAGTTTTTCCAACTGATCTAAAAAGTTTAAAATGACAACGTAGTACTAGGGAGGGGAAAATAAGAGGATTGACTTAAATTTTTAAGTCAACCAAGTCAAAAATAGGGAAATTTTGGTCAAAAAAGTTTGACCAAAGAACCATAATGGTACGTAAATGCATAAAAATGGCTGAAAGAAGGCTATAATGGCCCAAAATGACCAAGTAAGGGAAGAAAGGACCAAGCAGGCTAAAAATAGGTTAACATAAATAAATTAAAGTAATTTAGGCTTGTTTTTTATTAAAAGTGTAAAATATGTATTTCGATTAAACATGATATAGAGGATCTACTACATCTTTTATTATTTTATATTTGCAAGGATGATAGAGGTTTTTGCAATTGGTGGATGTTTCATGGTTACCAAATTTATTGGATCATTTATCACCTAAATATATGGCAAGACTATTATCTATAGGCATAGGAGGGATAGACAAGATGTACAAGATTCCCCTAAGTGAGGATTTATAATTCATGTTCTTGGGATGCTAAGAATGACTAACACCTTGAGATGGGAGGTGGATGGGGACATGATAGTAATGGCTATCACAATGGAAGATGTATATGCCATCTTGGGGCTACTAATAGTAGGAGTACTTATGACTATAGGGATACCAGATAGTATCAAAGAGAGGAAAGACTTAGCTATATGGGTTATAAGCTCAGAGATGATATTGGTGGGGTAGAGAGTTATCATGTTTGATATATATACATCATGGGTTTTAGATAACTAAAAGGCTATGATATGGCTTGTGACACATTGAGTGCTATGTCACAAGTTAGATGATAAGGTACCATTGTTCATGGTAGCCTTGAGTAGGATGATCTTAGAGGAAAGAGTATTATATGATATTTGTTTTATCATCTAGGTTTAGATCATACATGATATGTATAGAGTGTTGTCTAGAGGATAGAATTATATAAGACTAATCATATTATTGATGACATGGATATATGAGAGGTTTCCCATGTATCAACCAATTGGGTTTCCTTATGCGGTTGATGATAGGTCACCTCAAGTGTAGAGATGGAAAGAGGACTAGGTAGCATGGGTCATGCCCCATATGCCAATGTTACAGTTAGTGAAATAGATAGACATAGTATGGCAACCATATGGGCTCATAATAACTATATGGCCTATTTGGGACACATGTACACTAGTTATAAAAAGGATAGAGGTGATAAAGCATTAAACCTAGAAGAGTGAGCCACATTTAGTAACACAAGTACTAGGATAGATGGGTTTACCTTACCTAGAGACATTGATATTGATGCTTGAGTTATGGGCTCAAAATGTGAGAGAGCCATGGGGGAAGAGAGGATAAGGGACACTAGTGGTGAGGTTGATGCTCAAGCCACATTGTGAGCAACCATGGACTGGATCAAGAGGAGAAAGGTGTGGAGGTAATAACACTAGAGATACCACCATTGGATCTATAGTAATATGAGTAGTGACCACTAAGTACATGATGTAGATGGAGGTAGGAGGAGAAAGAAAGAGTGGAGACTATTACTATCCCAAATGACCTAACATGTGACCCAAAGGAGAGCTAGATGATAAAGAGGCCACTTAGGTGTAGGTTGAGGTAGATGTAAGCCATGACATCTAGATTTTTACTAAGGAGGTGACCTCTATATGAGGTTATAAGAGATTGAGTAGATAGGGAGACTATTATAGGAAGTTGCACAAATGGAGAGACCATAGTAGTTGATACACATATAGGTAAGAAAAATGGGTAAATTATTACTTATGTTTTTATTTGAAATAGAGTAGAGATAGATATTTTGAGATATAATAGTGATATAATATCTATTTGGTGTGATTTTATAGGTATAATAGAAGATGGAGAGGAGAGATGTGGATTGCTTATAAGGGGAGCACTCCATGATGTCTTAGATGAATATTTGACACCATATGACCCTACTGTATTAGAAGACCCTAGTATACTATCTTGCCCAATCGAGGTGAGATGGAGAGGTAGTAAGGTAGATATGAGCACAAATAAATAGGATACAACCACTAGAGATGGGTGTATGAGAGATATGGTCATGCCATGCCTTGGTAGAGGAGAGATCTATGCATCTAGCTATAATAATGCAAATGAAATAGGCATATATAGTGACCCTAACCTAGTTAGTGTAGGCACATGCATAGGTGGCTCATCTATAGTGATAAGTGTCAGGGCTGAGATCATAGATGGCCTCTTTAAAACATTTTTTTTGGAAGAGTTAGATCAAGACAACGATAGATAGTGTATCTAGGCCATGAGATTTACAAGATGGAGCCCAACCATAGAGCTGGAGCATTGTGTATGGTTGTATCAAAACTCATGATATATATATATATATATATATATATATATATATATATATATATATAATATGGTTATGTTTATATTGTTATTATGGTTATGGTTGTGGATGTTTTTAATATATTTATTTCTATCACATGTATTTAGTTGTTGTTATATATGCTATAGGAAATATATGAGTTGTGGATTCTTTTCTAGAATTATGTAGGACACATGTATGGTTAAAAAGAAATAAGCAAAAATGACTTGGTAAAATATAATCAATCAAAAAATTGTACTACACACTATTTCAAGTTGGGAAATGTGTAATAAAAAGAAATTACTTAGTATAAAGAACCAAAATATGGTAAAATAAGATCAAAAAATGGAATTTATTTTTAAACCAAAGTGAGATTTTTGGACTAAATTATAACAAGTAAAATCACACTAAATAACATTGGGAAGTATGAAAATAATGTAATAAAATGGAAGATATGTAAAAGAGCAAAATGGGATAAAATAAAATCAATTAAGTTAATCAATCATACTAAATCACATTGGGATATATAAGAGAAAAAAATTGGCAAAAATTTGGTCTTAAATTTATCACAACAATTCAAGCTACGAAGTATACAAATTTCAATAAATGTTTGAATTCTTACATGCACTCAGAAAATAAGATGGTAAGAGCAAGAGAAAAATGAAATAAGCATAAAACATACTAAATCAAGATAGGAAGCATGTCAATGACATTTAACTTTATTATCAATCAAATTTTTATCTCATATTTGACACATGTAATTTTGTTTGTGACTTATATTATTGGAGAATTTTGTGAGGAATGTCAGGTCCTATCTATGGTCTTATGAAGCAAATCACAAAGAGAACATGACTGGGGTGGAATAAATAGGAAAATAAAGTAATTTTAAAGGATGTGGGTAATAATAAAGAAAAGGTGGTAATTTGTGAGAAAAATCGGGTGCTATATATGATCTTACAAAACAACTCATAAATGAAATCCCAAGGGGACTGATTAGTAAACAAATAAATATTTCTAAAGAGGAAATATGAGGAGTATAAGGAATGTAAAAATCATGACTCAGGTGTTTGATGAGAATAACTTAGGAGACAAGAGGTATATGAAGGACATGAGAAGACACTAAGTGACTATTGAAAATCAATGTACAAAGGAAACTTATTTGCTATAGACACAAATATTTGTATGAAAATAAGCATGCTACTAAGATCAACTCATGAAGGTAGATTGGTTAAATAAAGTAAAATGGAATTACCTTGCCATGACATGTTCCTTGTTCGTCAGGACACCTTATAGAGCCATCAATCTACTACAAAGATTGGGTACTTATGTGAGAAATTAGGTAACACTAAAATATTTTTTTATTCTCCTCTTATAATTTACTAGCCTACCATACCCTAAAGGACCTCAAATATATTGTCAGTCCAAATGTTGATTTTGAGCTTCTACTAGAAGAAAGAGATGTGATTTTAATCATGTATTTTAGTGTGATTAGACTTTTAAAAATTTAATTTTTTTTACTTTTGATATCAATTTTGTTTGTTTAAATGATTTGGATTTTAAATGTTTGTAAGGATTTTTAAGATTCCTCCTCCGTATAGATTTAGAATGACCAATCATGAGAGATGTAGTGATAACATGAATGAGAGTAGGTTAAATATAAAGTAAGGTAAGTAACCAAAGATAAAAACTGACTAGGAAACTTAGGATTAAAAATGAATCATCATGTGATGTCAGGTATCAATTATGTATATGCTTAGTTTACAAAAAGGGAAGAAGGGAAAATGGAGATCCAAAGGTGGGCTGGTAAAATGAGATAATAATGAGGTTAATTTTTTTATAATTGATCACATGGTAATAGAAATGACTAAAGGGAACTGGGTTGATATAACCAAGTCACAGTGACAATTAGCTATGAAAAATAGAGATAAGAAAGCAAACAATCATGAAGAGAAAATAAGGGAGTTTTTTTAGAAAAAACTCAAGAGAAAAAGAGAAATAAATAATAATGAAAGATAATCATGTGCAAATATAAATGAAAATATAATTAAAATATAATACAAAAGGTAAAATCATCATGTAAGATAAATAGGAATTTGACATAGTGTCAAATTATATAACATATAGATAAAGATAAAATTAGAGAACACATCCAATCCAAATGTAAATGTAAAATCACCATGCATGTTCTCATAAATACTAATAAATTTTTCCACACACATTATCCAAAACATTGTATAGATCTATATAAAGCTAGATGTGAACTACTACTAATGTCTCATAAATCTTCAATGAAAACTAGGAAAATACTTTTCTTCTAATCTCCTCCATATAAAAATTAGGAATACTCGATGGATCATGCTAAGGAGGGAAATTACGTAAGGATTATTTGTAGAATACATTGGAGTGGGATATATAAGAGATGTAGGAATCACTAGTGGGGAAGGATCCATAGGTAAAGTAAGGTCCACAAGCGAAGAAACCATAGGTGGAGGTATAAAAGGTGGTAAAGGTACCAAAAGAGGATATGGAACCACTAAATGTGGGACCATGGGGGAATAAGGAGGAGCCTTATTATAGGAAAAACATATGGGAGGAATTTTATAATGTCTAAGAATAGATATAAGGTGGTCCTTAAGGTTTTTTTGAAGGATATGGAAATGATCAATGTGATGGGTGCCACATTGATGCCATAGATAATATACCTCACCATACTTAAGCATGTATATAGGTAATATCTTTGGGGCATGTATATAGGCAATATATATACATCCTAACTTAATAATTATTAATAATTTATTTATATAATATACCTCATAAGCTATGATATATATTAATAAGGATGTAAATTATTAATATATTATCATAGCTTGTGACAATGGGTGAAATAATGATTATTTATCCTTGTGAAAGCAATAGATATGCTTGTGAGTGGTCTTAGTAGAAGCAATCATAGAAAGAGGTGTAAAAAGAGTGGAAGAAGTTGAAGAAGACTCATCAACCCATTTGGTGGGAAAGGAATCCATCTTAGGTAAAGGAAGCAAAAAATCACCAAGGGAGGGTGTTGGTTAAGAAGGAATGGAACTAGGCTCAATGGAAGGAGCAATGGGATCATAAACAGGGATAGGCTTAGCAAAAGTAGGAGTAAAAGTAGGGTCAACTATAATAGGAGTGGGAAGAGAATCTTATAAGGGATATTTTGAGGGAGGATTATGATCTACAAAAGGTATAATAAGGGTCTCACTAATCTTATGGGTAAATGAACTATAGTGATTGGGGTACCTAGTAAAGCAATAAGGCCCAATCATAACATTATCCATGAGCATACTCTTACAGAGATCCTCAAAAACTAGAGGTGTTGGTTCCATATCTACCCTTTGATAAAGGGGAAAAATACCAAAATTATGAACTATAAATTAAATAAAATGGGAAGATACATGAAAAGACTTAAATAAATAAGAATAATAACATACAATCTTAGCATCACATGCCTATACAAGACCACCTAAGAGTGGATCATCTAAGGAATAACCATAATCATAATTTGGTATGTGAAGGTAAATAATGTAAGTAGGGATGACCTTGTCATCTAAGGAAGTGTGGTAAATAGAATGCCAAGTCTTGGTTAAGACTACAATAATATCATCGCAAGGAAGTTTTTGAAATTGAGGTTGCATAGAGGTAAGAAGCTATGAGATGAGATGAGGAGAGAGATTGGAAGTTTTAATCTTTAGGTTAATCTCATCAATTTTATCATCATTAAAATCTAAAATGTTAGGAGGAATATTATGAAGGATTTTGGGGTGACCATTGTAACCTTTAGTTGAATTAATAGGAAAGTTGAAACGTTAAGATTTATGGAATTGAATACTAGGTAAAGATTCAAGATTAGGAAACTTAAAGACACCACAATCTTAGAATTATTCAAAATTATAAGGTTTAGTGTCACCCTAAATCCTATAAATGGATCCATTATGAATTAATTTAATGTATTTATAGGTAGAAGAAGCAACTTCTCTCATATGATGAGTCCATGGCCTAAAAATCAAGATGTTATAATAAAGAGGAAAGACAAATATCATCACCTTCACATGAATAGTGATAGGTGGGATGGTAATGGTAAGCGACACACAACATAGAGGAGGTATTTTATTTTTATCATATCCTTGGTAGATACTACATGTGGATTTGAGATAACATTATAAATATCTAAGGGTTTTAATGAAATTAATAGAGGCAATATAGGCATTGGAACCCTCATCAATCAATGCATGCTTAACTTGGATATCACATGTTTAGATGCTAATGAATAAAAGAGGATAATCTATATGAAGAAAAATATTTTTAGGAATCATAAATGCTATAGGATATTTTAAAGAAAGAGAAGTGTCCATAGTTTTGTCAATGTTGATAGACATCTCTTCACATTGTTGTAACATACTATCCTTAAATCTAGATAAAGTGGCCTCCCATCCTACTAGGGGAGGATGAGGGACATTCATCTTGAATAATAGTTTCATAATATGGTTTTTATGATGTATATAATTCCTCATAAGCTCAAGGAACAAAATTTGGGATGGGATATTAATGAGGTTTGCAATGGGATCCCACTCATCATAACCCACAAGAAGGTTATTAGATATAGGTGCATAATGATTAAGAATGTCCTCAAGAGGAGGAACCAAAGTGAATTTGAATTTATGTTGATAAGAAGGGGAATGTTTAGAATAGGGTTATAAATGATTTTTTGAAGATAAATCAACTTGTTCAGGTTAATTTTGAGAATTGGTAGAAGTGTTAGTAGAAGCTAGATTATCATTAGTGATAGAAGATGATGGAAGAGTGGTATAAATAGAATGGGAGGTGTTATCCAAGGGAGAATAAAAATAAAATCATAAAAATTTATAAGGTCATCTTTCCCCAACTCATTTAAATGAGTTGGGGAAGAATATTGGATAACATGATATGTTTGAGATGAAGGAGTGTAGATAGGTTACAAATCAATGAAAGCCACCACCCTTTTCATATTAGTCATACTAACCATATTATCTTTGGGATTTGGATCAACAAGACTTTTGACATTATTGGTGAAAGGAGTGGGCTTGTCTTAGTTGTCTTGAATAGGTTGATGATTAGGAAGAAGGTATTTTTAGATAGCCAAATGAGCATTATCTTGATTTAAGTCTTGAGATTTAACATGTGTTTTATAATCCTTGAAAGCAATTTCATAGGCTTGTTGACTTTTTAAGATGACATAATCTTGATAAAAATTAGGAAAAAGAATAAAATCCATAGATAAATTATGAAGTTGTCTACAGGTCTCTTGAGAATGACCCCAACTAGCTTGAAACCAACAAAACTTGTTAGGATCATACCTGGATTTCATAGGATAGGTGGGATCAAGTTCTCATGAAAGATGCCTAGGAAAACACTTAAGTAATTTAGATAAGGATAGTAGTTTTTGAACATTAATGTTATTTGGTGAAGATAATTAAGGATTGTAATATTGTTGAGAAGGGGGAGCTAGTTCTGAAGACTGATTATGAATGACAATTTGAACATTGTGAATGTTGTCATAAGAATCCATGACACAATCATTAGTAATATTACAATTTTTATTCTTAAGAGATGAGGACCCACAAAAGTTTGGGGTGGCTCAAATTGATGCATAAGGAAATCTTGACATTTAGCTTGGTTAATAGCCTCCTCTAAAGTACATGGAGAAAGAGTGTAGACTTGATATTGTAATTTAGCAAAGAGGGCATTGGTAAAGATATGAAAAATATTGTCATTGGCCATATTATGTTCACACTTGTTTGACAAAGTTTTCCATATTTTAATAAAGGCTTGAGTAGTTTCATTTTCAAGTTGTTTGTAATTTATGAAGTGGGCCAAAGTGTTTTTGAGAAGATCACTAGTTTAGAATTATTGTATTAAATCATTTACTAAATATTCCAAACTAGTAATAGAATGAAATCTAAATTGCTTGTACCAATCTAAGGCATCACCTATGAGGTTTTATCTAAGAGTTTAGTAGTGTCAAAGGTGTTCAATTTGACCCAATCCTTATAAATATTTCCAAATGTTTAAATATGAAGGGTAGGATCAATTGATCCATTATAAGAAATTGTAGGGGTGATACCTCTACTATCAATGTTCACAATTTGAGTAGTGAGAGGTTAATTTTGAATATGCTTAATGGTTTTGTTAACCAAAGGATGTTGAGTAATGAAATTAACTTGAGAATATAGAGGAGGAGGAGGAGGGGGAACATTTTGGTTATTCATGCCTGAAGTCCTTGGTTGAGGATGAGATTAACAATGAATAAGGTGGTTTTGCATTCTCATCATTTGATTTGTGTTGCAAGTTTGAAAGGTATGCATTTAATTAATAATTTGTAATAAGATTTTGTGTGATTAATTAGCACTATTAGAATCATTAGAGTTGGTTTAGTGTTGGTATTGGTGGCTTGGGTACCACTATTGGTGTAGATAGGAGCTTGAGAGGAATTATGAGAATGTGAGGCACTAGTGGTAAAATTTGCTTATGTATCAAAACATGGACTAGTGAAGGGATGAGAAGAGGAAGCACTAGAAGCATGATTACCTTGGGTAGAAAATGATTAGCTAGTGTAAGGATTAATAATAGTGGATCTTATGAGATTCCCGTTAGATGCATAACCTACCATGTTAGTGGATATACTAGGCATGGAGGTAAAAGAGGTTAGACAATAAGAGGTCATGGTATGAGAAGGGGTCACAATTAAAGGATGAGGATGATAATAAAATAAAGTGTTACCCCCAAATCCATTTGAGGAATGTAGGAGTAGGTGAATGACGCTCTTCAGATTGACCACTAATCAAAAGATTGTAAATGGTAGAGGGATCATTCCTCAATGTTGATGAAATTTAGAGATAAAGAAGAAAATTTTAGGGGTATAATGTAATTTAGGTTGGTGTTATAATGAGAAGAAATAATTATGATGTGAAAAGGTATTAAGAGGGGTCCATAGCTCATTGTGTGAGTGGAAATGTGAACATTACTAGTATCTAAGAGAGGGGCTCTACTTTGTCTATGGAAGACGCTATGAGGATTGGTAAAATTCATCATGTCTATTGACTGAAGCTCAATGTTATTTTAAAATATAAAGTTCATGATGAAGGGGAAGGAAGAGAGATGAGAAAGCAAGGAAATAGGAAATGATAGAAATAGTATAGGGTCAACTAGGCTAACCTAGTATAGCAATAGGGTTTGAAAATAGTAAAAAATTGACTAGGTCAATCTAACATAGTAAACATAGGTTGGAAAAAGAATAAGATGGTCTATAAATAATACAAGGTCTATTGGGTCAATCCAATATAGTGAATAGAGGCTGGAAAATAGTATAGGGTTGATTGGGTTGAACTAGTATAGTTGATAGGGAAGATTAGGAAACCTATAACAAACTTTGAATTAAAAAAATATATCTTTTGTAAGTAATTTATAGAGTAAGAACTAAAGGGAAACAAATAATCAATTGGATCAATTTTGGCCAATCTAATTGAATCACACATCACAAAACCTTGCACCAGCATTGGATAATGCAAGTTTATGCAATACAAAATACAATTGAGAAAAGAGTAAGAAATCAACTTGGAAATTAAAAGATAGTTAATTGGTCAACATAAAATTTTTATTAGATTATTATGAATATGATTTTAAATTTGATGGGAAGTTGACTATAAGTAAGGAACTAAAAAGTAATCTAAGGATGGTTTCAGGTAGTTTGGGATGAAAGGGATCTATAGTGGTAATGATATAGGCTTGGTATTGGGTCTTATCCCCTCACTTCACACACCATAATGATAAGTGTGTCAGGTGATTATATATAATATACTATTAACCATGTTTTATACTTGACCAAAACATCAAGTAAGTTTCCCCCTTAGTGATGACATCCAAGTAGGTTTTCCTTAGGTAGTCAAATGTTAAAATACTTATTTATATTTTGTGATTTGGTCATGTGTTCATAAAATAAAAAATAGTGAAACTAAATGGTTAATTAAAAACCTCCTAATTAGACTATGTGATCTATTCTAAGCATGTAAAAAATAAGGAATGAAAGTGTGAGCTAATTACTAGTATACAATGGTTAATTCCAACTTTGAAACACGGTATAATGTCGATATAGTTGATAGTGTATGCATAAAATATATAATATGGTTGAAAATTTCAATCCTATACTATAGAAGCTAGGTCTAAAAATGAGCAGGGTCAATAGAGTCCACCTAATTATCTAGATAGCACACATAATACATAACTAGGTCAACAAGGTCGATCCAGTTGGCTATACAATGGATAGTTTTAAAGACTACAAATTGTAAAAAAGAAAGACTGTAAAGAGAGACATAGATATATAGAAAGGAACCTTGGTGGATTAAATATGTAGAGAATTAATATTGTTACTCAAGAACATTGATATATGCTTACAAATTTTGCTAACTGGGTCGATTGGGTCAATCAAGATTTGCATAAACTTATTGCTAAGTGCTTAGAATGTACAAGGTCAAATAGGTCAACCTAATATGTTGAAATGGGTGTTTGAAAAATTACATGATTGATTGGGTTGACCTAGTAGTCTGAACTAGATGTATGAAATTCTATAAACATGTACTAGGTTGATTGGGTCAATCTAATAGCTTGTACTTAAAAAATTTTGCACATAAATTAGAGTTGGGTTGATGCAGTCAATCTAGTATGGAAAATATATGATAAAAATAAGGAAATAAAATGAACAAATCTTGAAAGGGTTAGTTCACATCGGGTTCACCAAATGTATGTAATGAAAAATACATTATGTATATAAGTCAATCTTGGCTCAGAGAAGGTAGAGTATACCTACACTTTTGATTAGGAATAATTTATTACATGGGATCATGCTCCATATGAGGATCCTATAGACCTAATTAGGGGATCACTTATCACAATACACCATGCTAATAAGGGTTCCAAAGCCTATACTCTAACACAATCATGCAATAACCCTAAGGGAGTCCTAGGTTTAATATTTCACTTATGCCTAATAACAAGAAAGTAAATATAATCTAGTGCTCACCAAAGCTTGTGGTATAAAGTGTGGGTTAGGAACAAAATAAGACCAAACATGAATAGAATACATCTACTCATGTCAATTTATATAAAATTCTAATATATGGGAATGAAATAAAACTACATTATCTATCTACTCTTACAAAGGAGAAATAAATTTAGGAATACTTACCTTTGAGGATGAACCCACTAATCCTCAATCTCTCCCTTGGCCAAGGTGATTCATAAGATATTGTTGGGGTATGTAAGGATAACAAAGACAAATCAGATCTAGTCTACACAACCTATCTATGCATCTAAAAGACTTCTCCATAAGACAAGATCTGTATCTCTAAAGAAATTATATAACCCTAAGATTTATTCCTAAAGTAGAATGGTCAATAAGTGGATTTTAATTCACACTTATTCTTCTTCACATAAATATTATCAAATGGTTGGAAATTAACTTGTATATATAAGTAGATCTTATGCTAAATCCTTATAAATATATTAGATGTATGGGGTTGACTCAATTGACCTTATATATTTTCAAGAGATAATTCACTAGGTCTTGAGCTAGGTCAACCAAAGGATAACAAGCTCAAAAGTGAAAAATACCCCTTAATAGTATAGGGTTGACCCAGTTGATCTAGTACAACTGACTGACCAAAATGATATAAAGTAAGGAAAAGGAGGGTAAAGATGTGAAAAATGACTAGAATGGATACAATTAAGAAGAATAATCTTAGGGAAAATGGTTTTAGGAGATAAATGTATAGATGGCAAGTGGAAAAAATGAAAAAAAATTAATGAAACACCAATGGTCAACCCACCCCTTTCCTAGTGCACCCCTTAAAGTGTGAACTTAGAGAGGTTGAGAGTCAATGGGTTCTTACAAGATAGAAAATGTCAGTAAGTGATAAAATTTTGAAAATATTATGAGTATATAGGGTTCCCCTCTCTTTGACAATGTCTCTATCTCTTATGAGCTCAAGGTGGATGTTGTTACCCCTACCATGGCTTTGATACCACCTCTCCACATCATCACCGTCATCATCCATAGCTATAACATCCTCTTCACAAGACTTCATATCCTCCTGCTACTATACTTGACATGTTTATGATCTCACTCATCGAGGATTAATAACACATATATTTGTAGGTATCCCTATGCCTCCTCTCCCTCTCAACTCTTTAACATGACATGCCCACCAATTAGGCAATACTTAAAAGGTCATTAGATATGGTAAGTCCAACTATATAGGTACACAAACTATAAGATGTGGCTCTAGAACAAAGTATAATGGCCTGTGATATGAATGTGCACTAAACCTATATCAATAGTATCTTAATTAAGCCATATGGAAGTAATATAAACATAAATATGCCACACTATCTACCCTCATGTTTCAATTTATAAATATAAGAAATGGGGCATGACATGCACTGCATTGCCTTTATCATAACATGTATGGTAACCTATCATTGACTATATGGAGTAACCTAGACAACTAATATGTAGGGAATTTATCATAAATCCAATCACTCAAAAAAAATGATGAGAACCATCAACTTCTACCCCCAGGTCATCAAACCATACATATCATGCATGAGCTACACCCAAATGACATAGCCTAAATCACAAAACACACCCTACTCTAGGATGGAATGACATAAGGATACTATGTACAATGGTACATTATAATCTAACTTGTGACACAATATACCTACTATCACAAGTCCTATCACAACCTTCTAGATATCTAAAATGGTCAAGATATAGACATTAAACAATCTAACCTAAAACTTAGGGTAAATCCTTTCTAAGACAATCACTGAAAGGGATAGGGGTTACCTCTCCTCCTCTATCTTCAAAAAATCAATATGATAAGATTCTTGATTATGAGAAGTCCAAGCAAGGCATGGACATCCTCCAAGGTGATGCCCACCCATATGGTATCCCCCTTTGCCTCCCATCAAAAAATATTAATTAGTCACTCCCATGATCTTAGGAACATGATGACTAGATCAAAACTAAGTGGGATCCTCCTCATCTTCATGATGCCTCCAAATCCCAAGGAAACTATCCAAGATTGATCCAAATCTAATAGTTTCTATAGTAAATCTAGTAGCCATGATGCATCAACCAGGCACCAAAATCTTCATCATCTCTATAAAATATCAAATAATAGAGAATTTATTAGGTATCGATGTTGTAATAATAAGAGACATTATTAAAATTTATTAAAATACTATAAATTAACTACTTCATTAGCTTATTTTTATTATTTTTCCCATTTTCCTACTCAATCATCCCTTTTAATACTAAATCAATTTTGTCACCTCTTTTCCATACAAAGTCAGTCCTCTACTACATAGTCAACCCATTATTCCAGACACAATCATCCTTTTTGATATTAAATCAACCCTTTATCATCTTTTCATACTATATCAACCCTATACCATGAAGTTGACTTCATTTAATAGACTGTATTGGCCACTTACTACATACTATATCAACCAAAATTCATTATGTTAGTCATGTCTATTTTTCTAATTAAGTTGACCCTCTACAACCTAGTCACCCTAGTAATACTAAGTCGGTCCTCTTCTATGCATTTTCCCACCTTAACTTCTCTCAAATTTTATAACTGAGTCAACAGGGATGACTTTGTTCAAAATTTTTGGTGATTTTTCAACCATTTATCATGAATGCCTTTTGCATTTATTGGTCTGACTCTTTCCTACCTAGTATCCCATTTTACCCCTAGTTTCTCTAAAAAATTCTTAGGGTCATTTTTGGTATCTAAATTTTAACTAATATCTATTTTTATATAAATATGTTAATTTTAGTTAAAATTACCATTTTTTTTTTGAAATTAATGCATCACTTGTGCTACACTATCTATAACTACTAGGCATCCACCACTTTGAAGCTATTATCTCCTCACCATGATCAATCTCGAGGATGAATTGGGTCTCTTAGAGAAATATTTTCTCAGAATAGTAAAGATATTAAATTAATTAATTTTAACTCTATTTATATTTAGCATTTAAAATTATTTAGCTACTAATTATTTACCAACATATTTTGTTTTTCACTCATAACTTTATTTCTACTAGCTCTTTTTCCAAACCAAAAACTATTCTAGAATCCTAATGTCGTAGAGAAGTTTTCCACATATTACAAATATATTTTTCAAAATATTCTATTTTTAACTTATTTTATAGGTTCACCTAATGTTCCTTACATTTGACACCTTCACATTTATCTCACTTCTTTATTAATTTGTATTACTAAGGTAATTAAAGGTATGTATTTTTCAATTCTATCATTTCATTTATCTTATTCACTTCTTACTATAATTTAATTATCTCAATGTTGTGTGTTTCTATGTTATTTTCTTGAAGAACCATCCCATGTAACAACTACATGAAACATGATTATCTTTGAGTGGGGCATATGTATACACATAATATTGTTAAACTTTATCAATTACTAATGATTTATCTCTTGAAGAAACCCAGAAAGACTCAATCTCTCTAAGTGCACACCTTAAAGGGTACACTAGGAAAGGGTGGGCAGACCATTGGTGCTTCAAAAAAAAATACCCTATACCACCACTTAAAACCAACACAAACCTCTCCTATACACTTCCCTAAGATTTTACACCTCCTTTACACACTCCAATAAATTCACCTCCTCAAATATCCCCTACTTAAGCCTATATATATATATATATATATAAAATTTACTAAACAAAGTCACATGGGTTGACCTTATTCTTAAAAATGAGTATGTTACAAGACTGAGTCAACCCAACTGACCTAGTCTAAGACATAACTACTTTATTTATTTAAAAATTGGGTTAACTAAGTTGATTGTGTTAGGTAAAAATTCATAAGGGTTTAGGGTAACTATTATTGTAGTTTTTCATTTTCTTAAAATTAAATTACTTACTAAAAACTCATTGAATATCAGGTTTATGATGAATACCTAGAGACTAAGAAATGTTTAGACACCTCTTGAATCTATTAATTGAGGGAGCTTATTTTTGGCTGGGAAAAATAGCCTACACACATATAAATAGTTTAGACAAAAATATATTAATAGATAAATGGGTGAGCTACCTAGTTAGAAACTAGTCCTAAGAAGTTGTGAACTTCCTCAAATGGATGTCATCACACTTGTTTATATAATTGAGTGGATAAAAAACATTTGAAATTACAATAGATAATGATATGATAACAATAATGATTAAGATTCAATCCTCATTTAAGTTATCAATGTAAGCAAAATATTTATCCCAATAAGCTATAACAGTATTTACATCCTCTTATATGACATTAAGTTTGGTTAGTAGTGGCTTCAAAAGAGGAAGAATAAATAATATCACAAAGATATAGCTCAAAATCTATGTCACTCTGATTAGTAAATAGGGGTTCAGATACTATAGGGAGATTAGTAATATTTATTACATCATGCACTAATCCTGATAGAGAAATCTACATAACAAAGCCATATTTAAAGTGATAGAAAATTAGTAATAATTAAAGATAAAGGTCTAATATTAAAGGTCAAAGTTTTAAAATTTAAGCATATTGGATTGATGTTGATCTTGATAGGATTAGTGTCAATTCTATAGAATTAGTGTCATTTTTCTTTGAAACTATGCTAAATTAAAAGAAAAATTAAATTAGATGATAGAAGTTGATAAATAGATGGAAAGGGATATATGTTATATTTATATTGATAGAATAAGCAAATAAAATCAAATAAGTTAATACAGAAGGAAATAAATAATATGATTACTTACCTTTCACTTGGCTACAAACAGAATAAAATTCCTTCTCATGAATGTAGGTAGTGCTCTAGGCTCATGATAATAGATGTAGATTGAATGCAAAAGAATTATGGTAGAGTGATGTTAATGGCTTCCTTAATTTTCTAAGAATATTATTATCACTTCAAGGTTTATAATTTATTTTCCCAAAGCCAAAGGTTGGCTGGGTACTTATGGATTGATGTTGATCTAAAGAATCAGTATCCGATCATGGAGAACCATCACTGATTCACCTAAATTGGTAGTTTTGTTCTAATTATAGGTAAAATTGGGATTTGGTGAATGTGAGGTTGTTGGTAACAAGGTTATATAAGGTTAAAGTGGTTAACAAGTAAATTCCCTAGATTATTAATAGATTTAGGTGGTTAAGGGGTAGAAAGGTATTTGTTAAAAATAAATTACTAGGTTACCAAGAGTAAATATACTAAACCTTAGGATAGGGACTATTTAGGAGAAAAAATTAAAAAAATGGCCTACAATAACTAAAAAATCATATATAGTATACGAAATTATATTTATTACATTTTCCCCTTTTTGTGGAGTGGTATAGAATATGTGACATGAGATAAAAACCAAGAGAGGTCCAATTCCCTAAGTTTATGTGAAGAGGTATCCCACTTCAAACTAGGAGTTGATGTAGGATAAGGAATGGGTGACAAGTTTGAAAAATGGAATAGTGGATGGGATGGGTAGATAAAAAATGAGATCTAATAAATGTGGATGTATAACATGAAGTATATGTTTTGCACTAATATGATGTAAAGTAACATAGGAAGAATTGCCCCAAGGCAAATATCATAATATAATGCCATAAGTATAAATAAGAGGGCTTAAATAAAGGTAAAATAAGAGGATAAGTGGTATAATTTGGTTTACTAAAGCATCCAGGGTGTTATATGGTGTGCACACTACTTATGGATAACTATTCTCAAGAGAAAATACATTCTCAGGACTCACTAAGGGGAGATATCCAAAAGAGTACATGACTTATGCAAGTTATGGGATCAATATGGGGCCTTAATCCACAAACCTAAAATTTTATAAGATAAATAATAGGGTTAGTATGGAAAGGTACCATGATGAAGTTAAGGAGTAAGATTAGATGCATGTAAATTGTAAGTAGTGAAAAATGGGTGAATTAATGTTGATCCTAAATGAATTAGTGTTGATCCACTAAATCAACACCTATCCACCAAATCAAAACCAATCCAAAATATATCAACATCAATCCAAATTTGGGTATATAATCAAATTCAATGTGGAAAAGGGGATCATTTGCTATTTATCAAATGAGACAATGCTTGAGAGTTAAAATAATGAATGAGACATGAGATAAAATAGAGGCTAGTAGCAGTGGATTTATGTGATGGTGACACTCACAAGATGAGGTAGGTCCCATTATTTTATTAATATTTGATTTTTTTGGAATTTTTTGCTCTACATGAATAGGGTACATGATAGGGGTAGGGTAGGATGGTGATAGGGAATCATTGCCAATTCTCATGAATCAATGATGATTCAATGGGAATCAATGTCATTTCACCTAAATGGGGCCATTATAGATGGAATTGTGTTGATCCATAAGGGATTGGTGCCGATTCACATAAAAAGGTGAAAATTTATATAAAACCTAGAGTTTAGGATAAGTTAGAATTTTTAGGAGAATTTAGGCTTATAAAGGACTCTAGTGATAGGTACATACTCTAATGTGGATGTAAGAACAAGTGTTACCTTTACTAGAGTGACTATATGACCAGATTAGTGATGATTAATAGGCACATCTATAGGCCATAGGCCTAGGAAGAGTGTTATATTATAGATGAATTCATCAAGATATGAGCTTGTTGGTTGCCTTACTAGAGCATTATGATGCGACTACCAAGATATTCTAGCTACCTATAGAAGAGATGATGATCGCTAAGGAAGAAATCTATAGTATTTTACAACTTATATTATAGGGAGTAGTTATATTACCTATGGATGAGAAAGGACATATAGAAACACTAACATGCTTATACGGTGGAGATGCTACATATATCACATTTGTTGTTGGTGGATTTGTGTTCAAGCCTCTATATGGGGCTAATATAGTAGGGAGAGGTATATTGACCATGATGTTGGTGTAAATATCCTATTATGCACTATCATATTTAGGGGGATAAATATGTCCATAGAGATTGATAGGTGTAGTTGCTAACATGATAGAGAACATGATAATGTTTGACTAGGCATCTACTTTATTGGCATAGGTTTACAGGGAGTTATGGAGCTAGAGGACTTAGAGGTGATATAGGTTGGATGTTATTTTAATTTTAAAGTGTTAGTCCTATGAACACATCAAAATGGTGTGTCCTATTGGTACCCCATGGATATGGTGATATGAGACTAACTACAACATGGCCTTCCTATGATGGAAGGCTAATTTAGCTTAATGTTTAACTTATGGCATTTTTTAGGACCTAGAGAACTATAAATGGGTCCTAAAGGGGTTATGAGATGGATATATCATTTGGAAACATTACATCAGATTTATTTACATGGTCTAAGGTAGAGGTAGAGATTTTAGGCATCTAGAGGGAGAGGTGGGTGACTGGGAAGAGGATGGAGTATGTAGAGTACCTTCATTTTTGGCAAGTGTAGTGATAGTTTGGATTAGTATAGGACATTACATAGGCCCCATGATTATATAGGTGGGATGATATAGAGTGATATCTCCCCAAGATATACATTGCCTATATCCTAGTCAAATAGGAGGAAGAGTTAGCAAGATCAAATGTGGACGATACAAGGTGTACTCTAGTATTGTATCTTAGTGGGCAAGATAGTGGGTAGTGAGGTAGGAGAGGATGGGAGTCCATGCTAGGATGGGGATGATGAGGATATGGAGGAGTTTGAGGAGGATGGAGGAGGAGAGGAGGAGATGGGAGATGAGGGAGAGAGGGGAGAGGATGGGGGAGAGGAGGAGATAGAAGAGGAGATTAAAATTATGGAGATTATTATAGAGAGGGATATACTAAGAAGTTAGTGTATCACTTCATAAGGATAAGTGGTTACACCATAGGTGGCCCTCTCCATAACGAAAATTGAGTGAGATGCCTTATAGATAAGATTGGATGCCTTGTAGGTGGAGTTTGACTCATTATAACTAATTCATTACCTGGTAATGGAGGCTCAAGATCATTATTGCATAAAGAGAGAGATTGATGATGGGGGAGGGAGACTCATCAATGCAGATAGTTGGAGAGGTGGTTAGGACTAGCACAAGGTAGGAAGGCACAATTATAATTAATATACATAGGGATTTAGAAGCAAATATATTCTACTATGATTAAATCATACTAGATCTACGTCTATAGATTCCTCGCTATGCTTACCATCTAGCCACATAGGGTATTTCTTCTAGGTGCACTCATATAAGGTCAGTGAGCATAGGGAGAGTATCCTATGGGAGGGATAGGAGAGACAAGGATAGAGGGGTAGATGGGGGAGTGGATGGGATTGGGGATGGTGGTGGAGCCCTAGGGAGTATCCATTTGAGTGGGATACATTTTACAAAGTACTTTTATTGTATTTATTCATTGTACTGGTCAAAGATCCATAGACATGTATATAGATATTTGTGATGTATACCTTGATTATTATATATATGATGCATGATTATGAGCTATTATGTTCTTATGGATTTATTTATGGATTATGGATGTTTTATGGATTATGATTATCATGGATAATTACATTTAGATTTATGGATTTTAGCTTATTAAATGTTTTGATAGATTAGGATTTGTTACATGTTATGGATTTATATCTAAAATGTTTATGGATTATGGGTATTATGGATGTAATTTGGATCATGGATTATGTATTTTTATGTGATGTTATTATAGGTTTAGATTATGGATTTAAATGTTTATAAAATGCTTATGGATCATGATTATATTATGGATGTGATTTTGATTATGGATTTATGTAATGTTAAAATGTTCATTATTAAATTAATATGGATGTGAATTTTATTATGTGATTATGGATTTATTAATTATGAGTTTTATTATTTTATGGATTATGGGATTTTATGTAAATATGTTTATGGATTATGGATGTACATTAGATTATTGATTATGGATTATAGATTTTATGTTATGTGATATGGATTATGGATTTTGAAACTTAATGGAATGCTAAAATGATTATGTTATTATGTATCCAATTTTGATTATGGATTATGAGAAATGTTTATGTATCATGATTATTATGGATGTGATCTATAGATTACAAATTTCATGTTTATGGATTTTTGAATTACTAAATTAGGATATTCATTAATAGATGTGGTAAATCTATAATTAATTAACAGAAAATTTAATTTATAAAAGGTTTTATTGCCCGTTATTGGCTTTTACCATGACCCAAGAAAACTACTTCAAAGGAATTCATGTGCATCCTTAACCAACTACTAATAATTATCCTAGTAACTTTAAGTAAATTAAGTTAAAGATCTTATTGATTTTAGATGGGCAATTCTAAGGATTAGCTGTTAGCATTTGATAGAAAGTGGATTTTTAAGAAGTATACTAAATTAAATAAATTTAATGATGAATGAGGGAAGATTTATTGGGATGTTTTATGCATGATAACCATCCTTAGAAGGAGTGGTCTATATTTTTATAGATGATTATTGAATTAGCTATCCTTCCAAGGAGTAGTATGGACTTTATATATCTTTTGTATATTTTGCACAATTTATAGTTGTCCTTCGAGGGAGTAGTCTATTATTTTTGATTTTTTTGTAGATATTTTTATTTTAATTATATTTTGATCCCATTGCTAGTATTTATTTATAGATTGGCCCTGGGTATCCTAGGATGATTTCCCAAAACTTTATTACACAAGATAATACACTTATTCTCAAACTAAGTTATTGATAGGGAGGGATTTTAAGGAATAATGATTTAGAGCTCCTTCCCATTATAGGAAAAGCTTATCCAATTAGACCATGATATGAATAAATATAGGGTATTTATATTCAAGGTTAAAATGGGAAATGATGCCAAATAACCACATGTCTCTATATATCATTATTTGGTATAAGAATAATAGGGATATGGTTTTGTCAAAATCAAACCAAAAGAAAATAAACTAGGTGGACCAAGGTAATAAAGACTTATTAGTAGTATAAAGGATGTAAATGCAATGCATTAAGAGGTTATGATTCCAATTTTACATCAAGAGAGGCCAAGTGATATGCCCCAAGCCTGTACTTATGGGTGATAATATATCATCCAAGCCAATTTGGAGTAAATTTTACCCATTTTCTTTTTTCCATATTAGTGACATTTTGATTTTATTTTAAGATAAGGTCACTAATATTAAATTTATGTTATTTTATATTTTTATTATAGGTGCAGTTTATTCATTCTTGATATACATGGAGATGGTCAAGGTTAGTTGATTGATGCTCATTCAGAGAGTTTAAGTTAGTCTAATCATTCATGACAAAAATCATCCTTAGAAATGATATCTTTAAGGGAAGGAATATGAACATCTAGAGGAAGCACAACTTTAGTACCATAGACTAATGATAAAGGAGTAGCACTTATATGGGTTTAAATACTAGTTTGATAAGCCCATAAGGCAATAGGGACCTAAATATACCACTCATTTCCTACTTCATTAACAACTTTAGTTAGGATTTTGACAAGAGTTTTATTGGATGCCTTGGCCTATCCATTGGATTTAGGATAGTAAAGAGAGGAGAATATTAGCTTAATGCTAAAATAATCATAGATTTCTTGAACCATTTTGTTCTTAAAATATTTTCCATTATCTATGATGATCTTATGAGGAACATCAAATTGATAAATATTATGATGAATAATGAACTCAACAATTTTACCAGCTTTGGTTGAGATAAGGGGGATATCCTCCAAACACTTAGTAAAATAATAAATGGAAGTAATGATAAATCCATGATGATGGGAAGATTTAGGATTGATATGACCTATAATATCAATGCCCCATTGAGAAAAAGGCCAAAAGTCTTAGGATACTCGTAATGCTTGACTAGGGACATGGAACATGTTGGTATGCTACTGACCCTTTACATATTTCTTAATGCACTCAAAATAATACTAATTTAAAGTGGGTCAATAATAGTCCAATCATAATATTCTCTTAGATATGGTAAGGCCACTAAAATTTCCACCACTTGACTTGTCATGAGAATATTTGATAAAGAGGGTAGCTTCATTATTTTGAAGACAATGAAGAAGGATACTATTAAAACCATGTTTATAAATAATTCCCCTTAGTATGACAAAATACATGACACAATGATAGAAATCTTGTTTACCATTTATATATAGATTTAGAGGAATAATCCCCCTTGATAGGTAACCAAATATCTATGTGTACCAGAGATCTGATGGATTTTCCTCCACACTATAGATGGAAAGAAGGCTAATTTTGTTATAAGAAGGTTGATCAACCTTGTGGATGAGGAAAAATAACTTATATTCCTGAGATGAATATGGGATAAATGAGGCCAAGTAAGCTATTCTATCCACAAACTTGTTAGTTGATTGACAAGTAGCTTGGATAGCATAATGCTCAAAAGTGGCTAGTAAATAATCAACCAAGGTCTTAAACTTTTGAAGTGTGTCATTATTACATTGATATATTCCCTTAATATGATTAAACACAAGTTAGGAATCAACATAGATATTAAGTGTTATAATACCCAAGGCTAAAGTGGTTTGGAGACATATGATTAAAGCCTCATACTCTACCATATTATTAGTATAGTTAAAATCAAGATTAAAGGATAGAGGTATAGGTGTCCCTCAAGAGGGATTAGGATAATCCCAACTTCCCCACAATGCTCACTTTTATATCCATTAAATAATATAATCATTTGATATTGAGGATCTATTTGAGATGTAGAGGCTATGGATTCATCTGAGAATTCATAATTAATTGGTTGATTATCAATAGGAGGTGCCTTAGTGAGTTGATCAACAATTTTTTGACATTTAACTAATTTTTATGGATAAAGTATAGATCAAATATACTAGAATCATGAGCCATTTGGCCATATGATAATTTTGATATGGCTTTGAATGCATAAATATTAGGGGATCAGTATTCATGAACACATAGGTAATGCGATTGATTAGATGATGGAAAATCTTGGAAGCTATAAAGACAAAATACAAGCATAACTTATTTGCATGTGAATAATACATCTCATAATTAACAAGCGTATGATTGATATAGTAAATTACATATTCTTTATGTTGATCATCATGATGGTCAAGCATGGCTCCAAGGGCATGGTTTGTAAAGGAATATATAACGAAAATGGTTGTCCTTATTTCAATGGAATGAGAATTGGCAGTGAAATACAGTATCTATTAAGAACATCGAAGGCTTCCTAATAACTAGTGTCCTACTTGAAATGGATATCCTTTCTTAGGAAGTGATGGAATGGTTGACATTGATCAAATATTTATGAGATAAAATGATGGATAGATTGAAATTTACCTTATAAACTATAGAGTTGCTTAAGATTGTATGGGGGTGGTATTTATAAAATGTATTTAATCTTGGTAGGGTCAAATTCTATCCCTAAAATGGAGATAATAAATCTTAAGAGTTTAAATATCAATTCTACAAAAATGCATTTCTTAGAATTTAGTGAAGATTACCTTTAGGACTGAAAGGTGATATTTTCTTAATTTTAATTTACCAAGGAGATCATCCACATAATCCTTAATAATTTTATGGATAATATCATGGAAGATATAATTCATAGCTCTTTGATAGGTGGTTCCTACATTATTTAGGTTGAAAGGCATAACTTGATAGCATAAAGTCCCATAGGGAGTAATAAATGAAGTCTTATGTTGATATTTTAGCATGACAAGAATCTAATTATATCCATAAAAACCATACATGAGTGAAAATATTTCCTACCTAGCTATTAAATCTACTAATTGGTTAATATTAGGGAGAGGTAAATCATCCTTAGGACATGCAAGATTAAGGTCACAAAAACTATTACAAAGGTGTAATCCCCTTGTGGCCTTTGTGATAGGGATTATATTAGATACCCATTGTGGGTCATTGATAGGTTGGAGAAAGTTACTAGATAAGAGACACTAAATTGTTTCTTTGAATAAGAGTGAAATGCAGGGATGCATTTTTCAAAGATTTTGCTTTATAGGTTTGGTGTCAAACAATGTGATAATGCTATGGATGATAATAATAGATTGATACTAGGAATGTCACTATAGGACCAAGAGAATGCTTCATTGTGATCTTTTACAAATGCAGTGAAATCTTGGTACTCTTGAGGATATAAGGATTTATTGACCTTAACTATTTATTGAGTATCATAAAACCCTATGTTGATGTCAATGGTAGCCTCATTTAATAGGCTACAAGTTTTATATGGAAGAGATTTACGTAGATGGGATTTATTCATGCCCAAATGAGTTAATATTGACTCATAATCTTGGCATTAAAGAACAAGGATAGTGGGAAAATCCTAACCTATCATGTTTGGGTAGGATAGAGGAATGGTTATGACCTCCCCATCATGAGGATAGATGAAAGGTTCTATTATAATGGAATTTATTAAAAAAAAGTTTGGGGGAATGGATACAACATCATCCATCAAGGAAGGGATGATGGATGGTGAGTAGGGCATGTCCTCTTCAAGGATATGAAGGAGAGTAATATCTAAGGTAGTTTTAGGTTTTTTCCTAAAACTAAGGTGATGATTTTCATGAGGTTTCCAAAAATCTCCCATTACAACCTCATGTGGGCCTTGTTCATAGCATCATATGTCAAAACCTTCCAAGAACATCATTTCAAGTATGCTTATATAAATTAGGGTTAATCAAATAATTAAAAATTTGAGGTAAATGGTTTAGCATGGATTTTTTTAGAAAGGTCTGAAGAAGGCCAAACAATTCCCCCATATATCAAATGGGTGTAGAAGAAAAGTGGACTAAAGGGAATAATTTCTCCTAAATTGAGATGATATGCATGTTGTTTATTTGGATGCTCATATTATTGGGGAGTGGGTAGAGTATTGAGTGTCAATAATTCATACTCTCTAAGTGATAGTTGTTGAAATATGGACTTAAAGAAATCCTTGTCAATCCTTAATGTAGGGATTGTCATACTAGAGGATGCCTCATTGGATGATGATGGCATAGTATTTTGTAATAGAATTAAAATGTCATTTGTTTGAAAGGTGAGGTTGTAGTTTTTTAATGTATGGGGATCAACTGAAACATTGTGGATTTTACCTTTGTGTTCAAATTTAATACATCAATGCAAGGTGGATGGGGGGGGGGGTAATGCATAACACATATTTATGGATGACCTAGTAAAATGTTATATTAAATATCCCCTTCTATTACATAAAAAAATTTAGGTAGAACATGTATGCCTACTTGAATTGAAGGATTACTATTCCTAATATAGGGGCAATAATATCATTGAATACTCATAGTATAGTGGGGGATTAGCCTAAATAGTTTTAGGTAACTATAGTTGTTTAAATGCATGAGAGGATATGATATTTATACTTTCACCATTATCAATCATTACTCATTTGATTTGAGTTTGATTAATTTGGGTAGTGATAAATAGTGTGGGATGTTTTTCATCAGTTACAAGGTTGGTATTTTTGAATCATGAAATGTTATGGATAATAGATTTTGAAATGCTATGATAAAATATGATAAAGGTTGGGGTTCATCAGTTTGTATCTTGGTAGTCTACAAGGCTTCTATCATAGCCTTGTGATGTGGAGAATTTAAGACATCTTTACATCTAATATAGGTACATCTTGATTGGGAGATAACGAAGTTTCTTTAGAATAGATATTTGTATGAGTTATGAAGCATTATTATTTTTCCCTATCCTCAAAATATAAATTTTAGGTTTTAGAGAAGGCATTATAGAATTATTTGTGGTAGGAGATGGTGCTTTAGGAATAGTCACTTTGGCCTTTTCATGATTATGGGTCTTATGACCCTGGGCTTGGGATCACATAGCTATGTGAATTATGTCTATCTAAAATAAAGAGGGATTTATCACATTTTTAGACTCATATACATCTAGGGGGTTTATAAGGGGTTGATACTAAGCTCTATCAGAGATTTTATCTTATTTTATAGATCATTCTATTTCTATTGGTAGTATACTACTTCTTGAGGTAGATATGACCCTATTATTTTGACTGTGGGGATGGTCATGATCTATCTATTCCATTAAGAGATCATTTTATTCTAATAAATTTTGAACCAAAACCTTTAACACATTATAACATTTTGTGTCACGACCTGTTATTCATTGATACATGTATTTCCTATTTTCTTGATACCATACTAGTCTTTGAATACAAGGGTTAATGGGTTTTATGGGTGGTAGAGTGATAAGGGAGGTTTAGAGAAGATAATTTAGGATCTTAGAATAAGACCCCTTAAATTGATCTAGAATAGTATTTTCAATCCTCTGAGGCACTAATAGGGAAGAGGTATGTGATTTTAAACCTTGACCTTTTGAACTAGTTATTTAAACATTGCCTATGGTAGGTACTTTATGCATATGATAAGCCCTTACACCTAAACCTTGTGGATAATAGGGGTCAAAAGGGTTATATATTAGCATGACCATGGTGGTAATATCCATTTATGATGATACATGTTCTTTATAAGAGGATTCTATGATAGTGGATTTCATTCTCACTAGAGGATAGGGTCTTAATTTAGATACTTTTGTTTGAATAGGTGGTAGAGGCATATTGCTTTTTTGAATCTGATTAGAGGTAGTAGGGATATCCTCTCTAAAGAGTTAAATTATAATGGGAGGATTTAGAAAAAAAATTCCTTATGAGGGCCTGAGGTTTTTGATATTGATACTTTTAGTTTTTCCATTAATTTCTCTAAGAATTAGTTCCTCCCAAACAATGGAGGGAACCAGTCTTGATTTGGTTTGAGGTAACATGATGGTTTCCTCAAGGGGTAATAATCTAAAATGGATGGATATGCTAAACATAATTATTGATATGACACAAGGAATGGTATGCATATCTTATAGAATTCTTAAGAAAGACTTTTCTTTGATAGTCTTTTCCTCTTATATTTTTAATTGATCATCTTAAATGTTTTAAGATATCATTTCCTCAAGTTGATCCATAATAATAAAATCAAAAAAACTTGAGTGCATTTTTATGATAACTTCTCTTCAATTAAATGGTTTAAAATCATCTCCTATAAGGATATCAAGGATAGAAGTAATATCAACTTATTTAGGCAAAACATGATCATGGATTGTGCCAATTACGTGAGTTTCATAGTATGAGGTGGATCCTAAATTATCCTACACAAAATTAGATGTGGAATCATGATTAGTAAATGGTTATTTGAATATGTTTATAGAATGATTAGGAGGCATGTTGGGTTTATCTAGTTGTAACTCCCCTTGATCAATAAGTTTTTGTAGTAGACCCTTAAAATAGAAACACCTACTGATGTCATGACTGTTACATAGTGGAAGTTGAAAAAATCATTTTCCCTAAACTATCTAGGTTTAGGGTAAGAATCATTGAGAGGAATTAGTAGAGGTATCTCAATGAGTGATGACTTTAATATATTATCTACTAAATATGTGTAATACTCTCCTAAATTTGTATGTTTTCATGGAGTAAAACATGCCAATGGTTTTTGAGACTGTGCCTAAGACGTAGAGGGCTTAGATTAACTTTTTATTTGTGGTGCTGTTGATTTTAAAACTATGGCATTAACATCTCCTTTGGTTTTATCATTGTTGTTAGTCCCTTTAGAGAGATTAGGCTTGAAGATTTTAATATTCAATTTCACTTTCCCTTATTTTAAGGCTCTAATTTCCAATTTTTAGGCCATCAAAAAGGCCTCATCAAAGGTTTTGAAAGACTACACCTATAACATTGATGAGATATGTTTAGTAAATGCCCTCACAAATAATTATATTAACTTAGGTTGTGGAAGGGAAAATGTGATTTGGTTTATAAGACTCCTCCATATAGCCACAAAATCAATGATAGATTCATCATCGAACTACTAAATGGCATATAAGTAGGTGTAGTTACTTTTTCTACAATGTTGTAGAAAAGTGATCTAATAATATTTGGGATAGCTACCCAAAAGAGAATAGGAAATGTTAAGGAATTGAGCTATACCAATCTAAGGTAGGTCCAACTAGTGACATGGGAAAGGTCTTAAGAAGAAGTGCATCATCATGAGCTATAAGATAGAAAGCATTCTTGAATTATCAAAGGTGTAATTATGGATTTTCCTTATTTTGAAACCTGGTGAACTTTAAAAGCTCCCATTGTGGAGGATAAGGTCTAATGGGGATTGCTAGATTAATAGGTTCACTACAAATTTGCTTGTAAGTGAAAACATTTTTCTTCCTAGAGGTAGAGGCTTCTAAATTGGACATCTTATTCATAAGGATACTCATAAACTCTGGTTAAGTATTGTATTAAGGAATAAATCCTAAGACATTCTATTGTAGGAGATGATAAGTAAGAATCTAAGTGGAAAAGAGTTGGGATAAAGGATAACCAACTGAGGTGGTCATGATTGGTTGGGATGTCACTACATACTATGGGGCTTGTAAGGGATATAAGTAGGCCCAATAGCTTACATAGGTGATATGTATTAGGTAGTCAAGGGGACATACTTTTGATGTAGTTGAGTTATAGGGGCTTGTTTCAAAGGTTGAGTTTAAGGATTCAAAGGTAAATTGGTTTGGATAGGTGAAAGGGTTGATGGGATTGAGATAACTAGGTTCTAAAGTGTCATGGTAATAGGTGGAGTGGATGTAGGTTGAGGTTTAGTGACATTCTAAGCTTGGTTACTAGTTAGGGAAGGAACACTAAATGTTATTGAAGGTGGAATGCCTAAAAGTTGCATAGTGTTGGTGTCAAAACTTGTTGGGGGAGGATTGTTATGTGAAGACACCATAGCGGTGGTAAAACCTTCACCTTCCTCTAAAATCATACCATAAGGGTTGTCAAAAAATTATTTATGGGGGGAAGTGGGATGTGTATATCTCATGAAATAACATAATGGTTAAGAATGATTGGATTACTATCCAATATGGTGGTGAATTTAGTATTAATCTGAGTATAATACTGGGGATTTCCTTCCCCTATGGACTTAAGCGAAGTAGTAAGACTAGGAGAGTTCTCCATGGATGATGATGAAGTTGGGGGTTTAATTTTCTTTAGTGACCACTGTCACATCAAAACCATGTAGATATGAAAGAAAAAGCAAGAAATAAAAGTGAAAAGCATAGAAAAGTCTTTTTGATTATCTCATATTTCATGAAAATGAAAAGACACACACTAAAGACATACCTAAAAATATTTTATGTTTTAACTTTAAAGTGTGGTAAAATAAAATAAAAGGTTATCAAGGGTCCTAAGAAGTGGTAATGTAGGGATGGTTTTAGGTTTGTTTAGGATCAAAAATATATTTGTACTGGAATCAATACATGGCTTGATATTGGGGCCTACCCCTTCACTTCACACACCACAACATGAAGGTATTGGGTGCTTAGCTAGTATATATCAAATAATCAGGGTTTATACTCATTTAACATACTAAGTTGGTTCTCCCCTTGGCGATGAAATCTAAGTAGGATAGTTGGGAAGAAGATCATTGCTAGGTGATGAAATCCTAGTTGGTTCCCATATGTTAATGTTTGATTAGTTTATTATGTAAGTAGTTTCATATGTGTGTGAAATAAGTCATTTCTATAATAAATTAACCCACCTAAATTATTGTATATGAACTATCTAAGCAAGAAAAAATGGATGCAATTCTTTTTTACCTTTAGAAATGAAAAACCAATTTTGGATTTTCTTTTGAATGAAGATAACCATCAAGAGAAAAGGAGAGAAAGATGGATAAATTTGTAATGAATTATAATAAGAAAAATGAGATCTTAGGTGTCCCACTAGGAGTTCCAGAGTGTTATAGCATTTTTTCATTTTTTATTTAAATTAAATTACTTACTAAAAACTCAATGAAAATCAAGGTTTCTGATGAATACCTGGAGATTAGGAATGGTTATGCACCGCTTGAATCTAGTGACTTAGGGAGCTTATTTTTGGATATAAAGAATAACCTACACACATATAAACAACTTAGAAAAAAATAAGTTAATATATAAATAGGTGAGCTCCCTAGTTAGAAACTAGTCCCAAGAAGTTATAAACTTCCTCAAGTGGAGGTAAACTCACTTTTTACAAAATTAAGTGGATAAATAAAATTTGAAATTATAATAGATAAATATATGATAAAAATAATGATTAATATTTAATCCTTATTTAATCTATCAATGTAAGCAAAATATTCATCCTAATAAGTTGTAGTAGCATTTACATCCTCTTGTATGACATCAAGTTGGTCAGTAGTGGTTCAAAAGAGGGATAATAAATAATACCTCATAGAGTTAGCTCAAAATATATGTCACTCTAATCAACAAATAGGGGTTAGGATACTATAGGGAGATCAATAATATTGATTATGTCATGCACTATGCCTAGTAGGGTCATCTACATAACAAGGGCATATTTAAAGTGATAAAAAAATTAGTAAGAATTAAAGACAAGGGTCTAAGATCAAAGTCATATGTTTTAAAAGTTAAACACAGTTGATCGATGCTGATATTGATAGGATTGGTGCTAATTCTATAAAATTTGTAGCGATTTAAAATGAATTGACATTGATTCTCTCTAAAACTATGCTTAATTAAAATAGAGACTAAATTAGATGATAGAATTTGATAAATATATCATATGGATATATGTTATATTTATATGAACATAATAAGTAGATAAAATCAAAAAGTTAAATAGAAAAGGAAATAACTAATATGATTACTTACCTTTGACCTGGATGCAAATTGAATAAAATTCCTTCTCATAAATGCAAGCAGTGCTCTAGGATCATGATAATGGATGTAGATTCAATGCATAAAAATTATAGTAGAGTTATTTTAAGGGATTTTTAGTAATTTTACCTATTAAGGCCAAATTACTACCCCTATAATATGAAAATTTCTAGTGTTCTATCAAAAGCCTCTACAAGCTAGTCAAACCGAGTATTTTTACCTAAAAAGGAAGATTTTTGATCTTCAAATGTAAAAATTTCTCTCAAATTTTTACTAAATTATCCTAAATTCATTTAATTATATTAAAAAATATGACATTATCCCAAGTCTATGGTTTCAAATCATGAAAAGGTGTTTTAATATACTTTTTATGTCAAAAATAGCCATTTTGAGCCCACACATGCCATTTTTGGCCTCCTAAAACATGGAAATAGTCTAGAACTTGTATTTTTAATGATAATACCATGTAATAATTATTTAAACTTTTATTTGTGGTGGTTTAAGACTTATGTTACATTTTAAAGGTAAAAAGATATATTTTCCTTCACTTTTCAATAGCATAGTATGGATCCATATGAATTTTTTACACCTACAGTAGGTATTTTGAATAAAAATCCATTACTAGGATCAGACACAAGTTTCATGTATATTTGAGGACATATAGGCTCAAACCTAGTCTCTTCTTTCTAATTGGTAATTTTGCACACAATGACCTACTTTTTGGTTTAAAGATGGTACGGTCTATAGGAGAAGGGTACATGTCTAAATTTTGGAGCTAAAAAACTAGACTCATAGGTATTACTCATGGATTAGGTGGTTATTGAATTGTCTTCTCCATGCTCATGAACCATCAATTTTAAATTAGAAAAATCTATGCAGCCTTCCAACCAAAAAGGTAACCAATTCTTCTCAATTTCTCCTCACCTGGGCTGAGTTTTAAGAAATTTCAAGTTGTTCCAGAATATTGGGGACTTAAGATACCTCTATATGTCTTACTTCATCTATTATTCATGAATTTTAGGGTCCAATAAATATCATAAACATAGATGTTCAAATCTGAAATATAACATGATTGCAAGAAGTATGGTCATGAAAGAAGGAGGTAGTCTCAAATTTTCTTGAATTTATTTTTGTAGGGTTTATATCATGTTTTTTCATGTTTTAAAGCATGTTTTACAATAAATAATCTAATATATCCATTTATTACCCTATTTACATGCTCCCATGTCTCTCACAAGGGCCTAGTTTAGCATAAGTTAAGGAATTTTACATATTTTAAGGTTTTTTGGAGAAAACTATGATTCATTTTTAGTCTCTTGCCCTCCTCCAATGGCCTTAAAAGTTATATGGCATGATGATCATGTGTTTATGTTTGAATACAAATCCTTACATTGGTTTTATCATCCTTCCAAATGTTTGTTTCCCACCTCTACCTCATATACCCCAAACCACTATCTTGTCACAATATCTTCCACTGTGTTTAGCCTTTTCTCCAACCCTCCATATTGTTTGCATCTAAATATCCATATCATACCAACCCCACACAATTTACATTCAATTTTACCAATATTATGTCAATAAATTGAGGTAACCATGATCATAAAATGGAGGAAAATCATGTAAAAAACATCATAACACAGTCAAAAGGACATCTATAGTAAGGTCACATAGTCAAGGTGATGTCATAAATGTACAATGGGGATTCAAAATGAGATAAGACCTTATTGAAGATCTATGATGATCAATAAATTATAGTAATGAAAATAATAATAGTATTTAAAGGAATCATAGCAAAATATGTTATAATATAATGAATAAGAGGATACATACATGAAGCAGACATCATTTTTAAGTTAGGAAATGAGGCCCACAATAGGCTAAAATAGTCAAGTATTGGATTTAAAGTACCAATGAAGAGAAAGTAAGAGAGACCTCCTTGAGGTCCTTTAAAAACTAAGGAATACATTATAAAGGAGTATCAATAATTAATGGAGACCATCATGAATATAGAAGATTATATGGACCCTAGAAACATAGACAACTATCATAAGATAGTTATCTACAACCAGCCCTATGTAAGGTTTTTAAGAATCCTAGTTCTTCAAGGTTGAGAGGATAGAAGAAAAAAATATTTAATGGTGAGTGAAGTTTGATAAGAAGTATTTTTTATAAGCATAAAAAGACACAAAAGACTTTTATTATGGTTTAAGGATTCTAAACACAAAAGGACTTTGTTCTAATCCATACACTCTTCATACAATCAAATTTAGAAAAAGAAGTCATTTTCTCAAGAAGGTTTTAAGTTCAATGGTCTATGAAATATTTTTGTAAATAGGAGTGTTATGGTGTTTACATATGAATTAAAGGGTTTATGTAATGAATATTTCATAGTGTGTGGGGTGGGGGGCGGGGGTGGGGGCGAGGCGGCAGAATGCTATCCTACATCCATCTTAAGATGCACCTACAAGCCTGTAAGTGTATTCACTTAAAGTGAAGGGAGTTATATCATCCATACATATTAAGAAAACATCATCACCTAAACCATAAGGCATTGTTTATGGAAGAATATGTTGAGGGTGATGAAAAATTTAAGTAGTGAGTATTGAAGGTTTTCACAAAATGCACCTACACTAAGAAAGGTCTTTGGAAGCAAAGATGATAGTTTGATTATCAAGGGGAAATAAAGTATACACATCTCATTATGTATCAAGATGAAAAGGAAATTTTAAAGATTCTAAGGAAGAGATAATGGGAAAAAGTGATCACCTACAATCATTTTTCCATACAATCAAGCTTAAGCACAATCATAACCTAATGGAAGGTGTGAAAAAGGAATAGTTAGTTTTAGATAAAAGGATGCTATCACATTGGATAGAGGAAGATTTATAATGGAATTGAATTCATAAAAAGGACTGATAAATATCTTCCAAGAAATTATAGTCAAAGACCTAAGTGAAAGACACCCTAAATCCAAGTAAGGGTTTGATTATCTAAAGTACTGTGTAAGGCTAGATAAGGTTTTTAACCTTCAAGTAACAGTCAAGAGAGTGAGTTTGGAAATTTAATGAATAAATATAGGGAGTTAAGGATAGGAAAGTATCAAGGAGAGTTTAAAATGATAATTTCATAAGCTATAGTCACTAAAATACATCTAAAATCAGTCCATATAAGAGTAACCCTATAACCAAGTAGGATAAAACTACCAAATGGAGATTTCCTACAAAGAGGTCATCATGATTTGAAGTTTAGAAATATTTGGATTTTAAATATGGAATTATTATCATCTTGTTGATTCTTTAAAACTCTATAGACTTCCCTAAATAAAGTCTATACAAGGATAACATAGTCACAAAGAACAATCGAGTTTAAGGGATTAAAAATGTTTATTTTAAAATTGATGGCAAAGTATATAGAGGGTCTGATGTTTAAGAACAAATCTCATAGAGCTTAAGTAATTTTTGTCATAAAAATATGACTTTAAGTATTAAATCACATGGTCCATAACCTTAAGAAACCCTCACCTACCATTACCAGCACAATCATTCCTCCAAAATTGCAAGGTTGAACGAAGATAGAGATTCATGGATAAGAATTGAAATTTTCATTTTCATAAAGATCATCAAAATGAAGATGCATAATAGGATTAAAAGAGGTCTATTAAGGGATGAGTAACACTTTTATCCATTAGTTAGGACCTACTTTTAGTCATAGTACTCACCTATAGGATAAGAATTAGAAGAAGTATAAAGACAAATAGAGGGTGGATGGTAACTTGAAAATAATAATAAGCCATGTATGGGGGTGTCCCTATGAATTTTATATCCTTCTCATACTTAAAATAAGGATTTGAAACCATGAAAACTCAAATTTACCCTCTCAAGCTCTAAAGAGACTAAGCTTGTAATTTAAAGTACACTTTTATTTTCTTATACTGTACATGAAAAAGTTGTATGGGGGAATGAGCTTATTAGGAAAGGTGAATATCTCTTCTAGGAAGGTCTTGGATGTGGAATGAGGTCAATCTATTCCCTGATCTATATGAACAAATCTTAAGACCTAGAGAAAATATAAAACCCTAAGCAAACCCTTAAAAGAGCTCGATAAGCAAAACTCACCTCCAATTGTACTCAAATGCCCAAATTGGATCTTAAAACCTATTATAACTTACTAATGACTCCCTTGTGCCTCTATATCATCATGCATTAATATGTTGACTTTAGCTATACAAAATAGTAGAAAATCACTCATTTTTGTAGATTTTAACTCTGAAAGAAGGTATAATCATTTGATAAGGGAAAAATAACTATTGGATAAGGTTTGTAGAGGTCTTATAGACCAATATTATAGGTATAATATTCAAGGAGAATGCCAACTTTGATTTTAAAAAAAACCCTTCTCAACCTCCTTTTACAAGCCAAAAAAATGTTTAGAAACCTCCTTGGTTCTCCCATATGAAAAATAATGAGCCAAAATGATCTTAGGAGTAGGTAAGGGGATAAGTCATATTTATTAAAATATAATTGGTTTGTCAATTATGTTCCTGAGAGCCATGAACAATCACTAAGACTATAGCCCTATCTAGATGGCCTATTTGTTAAGCAACTAACACCTTGTGCTTAGAATAACTAGGAGAAGATGCATTAGGATGAAATATCTTAGGATTAAAATTAGGCTTGAATGCACATGAGATTAGTGGAAGAGAGAGGATAATACTAGTTGTACTCTATGAATGATCATTAAAAAGTTATATGTTTAAAGCCCTTCTAAGAGATCGATTTGCACAAGACTTATTCTAATGCCTCAAATTAACCTCAAATGGACATGAAACCTATTTAAAATAATTTTAAACTCTAGGTATCTAATTTTCATTCTTTTATCTGACATCATAATCTATAAAATTTTCAAAAAATGAGTTTGGGATCCAAAATGAAGTAGTAACAGGGAAATTCATGAAGTAAGAAGATTGAAGATGACTTTCAGATGTTTTTTGGGATATTTTTAGAGATCATATGATGGTTTTAAAGTATGGGAATTATTCATGTGGAAAAAAATGATTAAACTATTCTTGGAGTGATAGACAAGCACATAACCTTGAGCAAGATGAAGGCATTAAGAGCAAAATACAAGATTTATGTTTTTTTAACCCTTGTGTGAGTTTTTTAGGTCTTTAATGATGATGTATAAGATGTCCAAATGAATAAAATATCATATATTATATATTTTAATACTCCAAGAGGTTTCATGGTCTTTTTATAGGCTCTAAGGAGTTTTAGGTGCTAGATGTAAGCTACTAGGCCTAATTAGCCTAATAGGCTTATTTAGTCAAACATCAAAGTTATAATTGGCATTGGAAGAATAAAAAAGAAGTGAAAGTGGAGTTTTAATTAAAATTATATATTTTTTCCATGGATATATAAATCACACTTCAGATTTCAGGGACCATTTTCATGTAAGGAGGGGCTAAAGTGTTGTTGATTAGCCTTAAACTATTAATGATTCTTGGTTGACTAGTCATGAGTGGACCAAACATGCATACTTATTAATTTATTTTCATGAAATAAAAGGCTTTATAAAACTTCCAAATATATTCAAGGAGGAGTTAATATATAAATTTGGCATGGCATTCATGCATGAAGATTGACAAAGTCCAAGATGGACCCACCATTCCTTGTTCTAACACCAAAGTGAGCTTCATGCAAATTTTTTCAAAGTGAAGAAAAGTCTAAGAGACTTTTGATGAATATTTTAATTGAAATAGACCTGATTTGAGTTGAATTTCATCTCCTCTTCTCATTCCAATGCCAATATTTTGGCTAATTTCTACTATTTGATATATATTGTTGGCTTTCAAATCCATTTTCATGATCCATCCCTCTTTTGACAAGACCAAACTCTAAAAAAATTTGAGTTTTGTAACCTTTTTAGAGAAATAAAATATTATTTTAGATATATTTATGCTATTAAGTTTGTTTATGGCAATTAATTTACATATATGGTAGAGTTTTCTCCCTTGTCAAGTTTTGATTCTCACCTAGTTTCTAGTAATCTAGATTATGTAGGTCATGTGCAGTGTTTTGATGCCATTTGGATGAGCTTACAGTGGATATAAGTGGATAGTTAGTTCCATGAATTAGTCATATTCCATCATTTCCCTTAAGCTTTGATCAATTGATAAAACCTTCAAATGAAATACTGATGCATATGAGTTATTTGGAATTGTAGATTCAATCTTTGCTTGTATAATAAGTGTTTTAAGAACTCAACATAGAGTGAATGGAATAGCTATTTAGATGTATCACCAATAGTAAGTATGATTTTTTTTAGTTTCCTTCTCTCCCTTTTCATCCAAATAGTCAATAGTTTAGTAAGAAGAACATAATGATACATCAGAGGAGCTTGCCTCAAATCTAGAGGTTAGATCTAAACACAAGCATCCCATAGCCTTGGATCATTCCCATGTTAGTTAGAATATGAGTCAAACTTGAGAAATATAATCTCTATTAGGTTCTATATAGATAGCTAAAAATTTTAGCATGCTCGATGGCACATGGTCCTACACATTAGCCTTTAGAGTCATTCAGAAGATCAGTACAACCATCAACCAATCAAAATTGGTTATGAACATCAGGTATAATTTAAAATATTGATTACTTTTAGAATTTAACTTACTAATGGTATCTAATGTCTTGTTTCAATATAGACCCATATATTCCTCACTATGATTAGTAACCAACCACACTATGATCCTCACCAATAGTATGAGGACCTATATTAGCCATACTATAGGAGTATTACCCTAATTCTCCTTATGAACAACTAATCCATCATAATATTTCTTATTACTAGCCCTATCATGAGCCATCCTAATCATCTAACTAGCATAATCATGCCCATTTTGTAGCTACCCAATCCATATTGACACTTAAACAATTTGTGATCCTTAAAAATCATGCACTAGAGCTATACTCATGAAACTATTATGGCCAAGATGTCTCTACTCACCTAATTCATCATGTGAGGGAGTCATTGTAGCTAGTGAAAGAAGAATGGACACCCATTAAGGGGGAAAATCACCAAAATATCGTCATATAGTATGTTGGATATTGGAGGTTTTATTACAAGCATAGAAGACAAGATCAGGAGTCTTGAGGGACATCAGGTACATTTCCCTCAGTCTCATGTCCCTACATATGTTCTACCATAACCTTCATATATACCACCTATGCTTCTCTTACAAATAAAGTCTCAAGATGTTTCAAGTCATTTTTATACTCCTCAAGCCTTCCCGTCTTGTAAGTCAATTCAAGAGACCTTTCAATAGTAAAAATAGGTAGGTATGGAGCAGAAAAAATCAAGTAGGATAATGTAGAGTTAGAGAGCTTGATAGCACTGTGGAGAAGTGAAAATGAAGCTATAGTGGTACAAAAACCTACCTACCTTCATCAAGAGAAATCTATTACATTCAAGGTTCTAAGATTCATGAGCTTCCTCTATAATGAGGCTGCCCAAAAAATTCAAGTTATATCAAAAGTTGGGCCATCTTACACTCCTACCATTCACACTCAAAAAAAGAAGCATGTGGCATGGGAACTATAAGAGGAAATTTTTGATTCAAAGGATATTTAAGAAGAATGTTTTGAGGAGGATGAAAGTGTTTATGTAGAGGAGATTGCTATTGGTACCCCTCTTGGATGTGAGAGAATCAATTATACCTCCAAGGATGAGGAAGTAAAGCTATCCTCTTATGTAGAGGACGAGGAAATGGATGTAATAACTTATCAAAGTGATGAATTTATGGATCAGCCATAGCTTACCAATCAGCCAAAAATTTCATTGGAGGACTTGTTTGAAGTTTTGGGATCATGATATGCTCTTTTCTTGGAGGACTAGGGTCTAATTACAATTAAAGAGAGCAGCCTTGTGAAGCAAGTCAAAGAACATGGAATGGATAGTCCTTTAATTTTATCACCTCAAGAGTTAATTATTCACATGGAATTATTTCAAATCTTAATAATGGGTTATCAACTCCTTGATAATCCTACAAACATGGGTATTCTTACATAAGGTAATATAGGTATATTTTATGCTTAACCTAGTTAACTAGATTAAGAAGGAATGGAGCTTGAATCCAAGCTAGGGGATGCTAGTAGGATTGCCATTACAATAGGGTGTCTTTTAAGGCACCTAATTTAGTTGGAAATAGATAAAGAGGAAGATATTCTAAGTGAGTATGTTTACATTAGAGGTTATTTTGATCCTAATATTCCACATATTAACATGCCAAAGGAGTTGACAAAGAAGATTCTTATTTCCTAAACCACCAAGCTTGAAAGGGAAGATGTAATACATCATTTTACATCTCATCATAGAAGTGAACTCAATAAATTTCATTTTTATCTAGGAGGACTAGTAAGGTGGAGGTTAGTTTGTACATAATATACTTCTTTATATAGTTTCATTCCTCAAAGTACACATGTGCACACGCATTTAGTAGTTGTTCTCTTCCATTATGTTGTTGTTATTTCCTCTAAGTGCACATGTGCACATGATTTCATTTTTTTGTTTCCTTTCAAGTCTCTTTGTGTCACAGTCAGAAAAGATATTGCAAAGACCAAAAGAGTTTGTTTCCTAGTCAAGAAAGTCATCCAACCAAAATTGTTATGATTTAGTTTCCCAATGTCACATGTAATCCAATAAGTTATTTTGACCAGCAGGCTAGTTAAAACTTTAAATTCACCATAATTATTCATAAATTGACATGTTAAGGACAAATTACTACCCTTATAGTACAAAATTTCTAGTATCCTATCAAAAGCCTTTACAAATTGGTTAAACTGAGTATTTTTACCTGAAAAAGGAAGATTTTTGGTCTTAAAATGTAAAAATATCTCTAAAATGGTCATTAAATTATTATAAATGCCTTTAATTATATTAAAAAAATATGAATTTATCCTAGGTTTAAGGTTTCAAATCATGAAAAGGTGTTTTAATATACTTTTTAAGTCAAAAATAGCCATTTGGGCTCACAACATGCCATTTTTGGCCTCTTAAAGCATGTAAATAGTATAATTTTTTTATTTTTCATGATAATACCACTTAATACTTATTTAAACTTCTATTTTTGGTGGTGGAAGACTTATCTTGCTTTTAAAAGGCAAAAAGAGCTCTGTTACTTCACTTTTCAAGAGTATAGTATGGATATGTATGGATTTCATACACCTACAATATGTATTTTGAGTAACATGACATTACCAAGTTCCATCATAATTTACATGGATATTTTAATACCTAAAATCTCAAAACCAATATCTTCTTTCCAATTGGTAGTTTTTCACATAGTGACTTGCTTGTAGGTTTGAAGATGGTACATTCTACAGGAGAAGGATAAAGGTCTAAATTTTAGAGCCAAGAAATTATACTTAGAGGTATTCCTCATGGATTAGGTGGTTATTTAATTGGATTCTCCATTATCATGAGCCATAAATTTTAAATTAGGAAAAAAAAATTAGCCTTACCACCAGAAAGGCAACTAGTTTTTCTCCATTTCTCCTCACCTGGGTTGAGTTTCAACAAATTTCAAGTTGTTCCAAAATATTGGGGACTTAATATACCTCTCTATGTATTAATTAATTTATTATTAATGAATTTTATGTTCTAATAAATCTCATAAACATATCTAGTCAAGTATATAATATATCATGATTGTAAGGAGAAGTTATACAGTTATGGAAGAAGAAGAAGGTAGTCTTAAATTTTCTTGAATTTATGTTTGTAGGATATATATCATGTTTTGTCACATTTTGAATCTTGTTTTTCTAATAAATCCTATAATATATCCATTTATTAGTGTATTTCCATGCTCCCGTGTCTCTCAAAAGGACCTAATTTAGCATAGGCTAAGGAATTTTGCATATTTTAAAATTTATTGGAGAAAACTATGATTCATTTTCAATCTCTTTCCCTCTTCCAATGGCCTTAAAATTTATTACAAATTATGATCATGTTCTAATGGTTGAATAAATCTCCTTACCTTAGTTTTAAAATTCTTACAAATGCTTGTTACCCACCTCCACCTCATTCACCCCATACCACTACCTTATCACTATATCTTCCACTATGTTTTGCCTTTTCTCCCACCCTCCATCTTGTTTGCATCCACATATACATATCATACCACCCCCACACCATCTCCATTTGATGTTACTATTAAGAGATAAATAAATGGAGGTCACAATGATCATGAAATGAAGGATAATTACCTATAAAGCATCATAACATAGTCAAAAGAACATCTACAATAAGGTCACATAGTCAGGGTGAAGTCATAAACATACAATGGGGATTCAAAATAAGATAAGACTTTATTAAATGTCTATTATGATCAAGAAAGCATATTAATGAAAGGAATAATAATAAAATATTTTATCATAGCATGAATAAGAGGATACATACATCAAGAATGAATTTTGAAAGGAATAATAGTAAAATATTTTATCATAGATATAAAATAGTTGAGTATTGGCCTTAAAGTATCAATGAGATAAAGTAGGAGAGAGACCTCATTAAGGGCCTTTAAAAAATAAGGAATAAATTATAAATAAGGATTATTAATCATGAATTGAGACCATCTTGAATATATAGGATTATATGGACCCTAGAACCATAACATGCTATCATAAGATAGTCATATACATTTAATCCTAAGTAAGGTTGTTAAGAATCCTAGTTCATGAAGGATGAGGAGGATAGAAGACAAAAATATTCAATGGTGAGTGAAGGTTGATAATAAGTATTTTTTATAAGCATAAAATGACACCATAAGATTTTCCTATGGTTTAACGCTTATAAACACAAAATGACTTTGTTCTAATCTATACACTCCTCATACAATCAAGTTTGGAAAAAGAAGTCATTTTCTCAAGAATGTTTTAAGTTCAATGGTCTATGAAGGATTTTTGTAAAGAAGAGTGTTATTGTGTTTACATATGAATTAAAGGGTTTGTGTAATGAATATTTCATAGTGTGGGGGGGGGCACAAAACACTATCCTACATCCATCTTAAGATACACCTATAGGCCTATAGGAGTATTCACTTACAATGAAGAGAGCTAGATCATCCATACATCTTAAGAAAAAATCATCATATAAACCCTAAATTATTATAAATATAATAAGATGTTAAGGGTGATGACATATTTAAGTAAGTAGTGAGGTAGTCATACCCTTTCATAGTATGCACCTACAACGCACTATGAAACTTACAGGTAGCCCTACAAACACAACCAAGTGAATGGAAGTGGCAGATAGAGACTTTTGAGGGAGTTTTGACCTTCTCAAAGGGTTATTTATGTATCAAAATTCTTCATCATAGCATAAGGATAGTCATAATATCTTGTAAATTTACTCAAGGAGGAACTTAGAGTGCCCTAGGGTGCACCTATAGGTCTATGCCTTATCAAAATGCACCTACACTAAGAAAGGCTTTCATAAGAAAACCATATATTTTTATTACAAAGGATAAGTCAAGTATACACAAATAATGAAGTCTCAAGAGGAAAAATACATTTTCATGCTTCTAAGGAAGAGCTAATGGAAAAAAATGATCACCTAGAACCATTTTTCTGTACAATCAAGATTAAAAATAGTCATAACCTAATGGAAGGTGTGAAGAAGGAATAATTGGTTTTAGATAAAAGGATGTTATCACATTGGCTAGAGGAAGGTTTATAATGGAATTTAATTCATCAAAATTACTAATTTATGTCTTCTAAGAAATTATAGTCAAATACCTAAGCAAAAGACACCCTACAACCAAGTAAGGGTTTGATTATCTAAAGTACTGTACAAGGCTAGATAAGGTTTTTGATCTTCAAGTAATAATTAGGAGAGTGAGTTTGGAAAATTAATGAAGAAATGTAGGGAGTTAAAGCTAGGAAAGTTTCAAGGAGAGTTTAAAGTGATAAGGTCATAAGATATAATCACTAAAGGACATCTACAATCAAACTATAAAAGAGTAACCATATAGCAAAGTAGGATAAAATTACCAAATGGAGATTTCATAAACAGAAGTCATCATGATTTGAAGTTTAGAAATCTTTAGATTTGAAAGATGGACTTATGCTCATCTTGTTTCTTCTTTCAAACCCTCTAGACTTCCCCAAGGATCATACATTTCATACAAGGGCAATATAGTCACAAATAATAATCAAGTTTAAGGGGTTAAGAATGTTTATTTTCAAATTAATGGAAAGGTATATGTAGGGTCTAATGTTCAAGAAGACATATCATAGAGATACACTTAAGTAATTTTTTTTATCAAAAGAAAACTTCAAGAATTAAACCACATGGTCCATAACCTTAAGAAACCCTCACCTACAATTTTTAGATTAAGGTAAAATAGGTTTTGAAGGGACCTCAAAACCCTAAAACAAAGGAAGAAGGATGTAACAATAATGAACCATAGGAAAAACAAACCTATCACCTACTGTAGAGCAACATCAAAAATAGGTTTTATAGGGACCTAAAACCACAAAACAAGAAAGTAAGAGGAAAGACCCCAAGTTTTACAAAGACCTGGAAACTCAAATATGTTAGGAAACAAAGGACCAGATTATGGAACTGGTTAAAACATCCAACAAAAAGGACCAGAACAAAAAGAACCTATTTTTCTAATTCCAAGATCATCTTCTCCACCTCCTTTCCAATCACAACAGTGTCCTGTATGGATATTGCAGCTAATGTAGCAGCCTCTTGCATTGCTTTCTTTCTCAAGCTCTATTTGGTCCTCTTACTCAGCCCCTCCAAGGATTTTTATTTCCTCATTAGCTCATTTTCCAAGGTTTGCAGGAGCAACACATATGCTAGAAGTAACCTCCTCCATCTTCATCCTGCTTTCCTTAATGAGCTTTCTGAGATTATTCTCATAATCTTTAAGTTTGATAGGAATATCTCTCATTTTCATTTCCACATTATTGATTTTATTTTAAGAATATCATTTTCCTGATTATGTTCCATTATTTCCATTCTCTTCTTGAGGCCCATTATTTCCTTATACATCTACGAATCCACTTGAAGAATAGCATCTGCTTTGCATTTGGCAAAATTCATGAAGGGAATCCTACTGTCTCTCTGCCAAACTTCACTAAAATCTTCAGTGTTCTCTTTTGGATTGACTTCATCCTTTTCATTTTTATCCTCCGTTTCCATTTTTTTCTATTCTTTAATATCAACAAGGTTTTCATTGTGGACAAGATCATCCTTTTCTTGTTCTCTGGTCTCCATTGCATGGTTGGCATCCTGAACCATGTATTCCTTCTCTATTTTTGAAGCTAGATCCTTAAATAAAATATCCATTTCTTTCTCACTTCCCCCTAATACTTGCTGATTATCCTCATGATCAGAGTTTTTTTATTCTATTTTTTCCTCTGTTGTATCCCCATCTTTTTCATTCTCACTTTTATCTTTACCTTCCAGGTCAGAGCTAGAATCCCCACTATTCGTCCCTTCCTCTTCTTCCATAGTCTCCTCCTCAGAACTTTCTGTACTTTCCCACTCAGTTTCCTCATCAATAATTTGTCACCTACAATTACCAACATAGTCATTCCTCTAAAATTACAAGGTTGATTGAAGATAGAGATTTATGGATAAGAATCAAAATTATCATTTTCATAAATAAAATCAAAAAGAAGAAACATAATAGTATTCAAGGAGGTCTATTAAGGGATGAGGAACACTTTAATCCATCCAATAGGACCTACTTTTAGTCTTAGTACTCACCTATAGGTTAAGAATGAGGAATTTAAAGACAAATAGAGGGTGGATGATCACTTAAAAAGAATAATAAGCCATGTTTGGGGGTGTACCTAATAATTTTATAGCCTTATCATTCTTGAAAGTAGGATTTGAGATGATGAAAACTCAAATTTACCCTTCATGAGATCTAAAGAGACTAAGTTTATAGTTCAAAGTATAATTTTATTTGCTTGTACTATACATGAAAAAGTTTTATGGGGGCATGAGATTATTAGGAAAGGTGAATAGGCCTTATAGGAAGGTCTCAGATGTGGAATTAGGTCAATCTATTCCTTGAGTTATATGAACAAAGATTAAGACCTAAAGAAAGTCTAAAACCCTAAGCAAACCCTCAAATGAGCTTGACAAGAAAAAATCACCTCCATATGTACTCTAATTCCCAAATTATATCATTTAACTTATTTTAACTTACTATAGAGTCCCTTAAACCTCTCATCATATAATCATATGCTAACTTCAACAATATAAAATTATACAAAACCACTCATTTTTGTAGGTTTTAGCTCTAAAAAAAGGTAAAATCACTAGATAAGGGCAAATTAACTATTGACAAAGGTTTTTAGAGGTGTCTTAGACCTATTGGAGAATATTTCAGGTATAAGATGTAAATAAAATTACAAATTTGATCAAAAAATCTCTTCTTAACCTCCTTTTGCAAGCCAAAAAAGGTGTTTAGAAACCTCCTTAGTTCTCCCATATGACATATAATGAACCAAAATTATCTTAGGATTAGTTAAGGGAATAAGTCATATTTCTTCCAATCTAATTGTTTTTCAAATTTAGGACCTGAGAGCCATGAAAAATCACTAAGACTACGGCCCTATCCAGATGGCTTATGTGTTAGGAAACTAACACCTTCTTGTACTTAGAAAAACCAAGAGAATATGCATGGGGATGATTTATCTTAGGATTCAAAGGAGAAATGAATATAATTGATATTAATGGAGGAGAGAGATGCTAATACTAGTTATACTCTATGAATGATCATTAAGAAGTTACAGATGTAAAACCTTTCTAAGAGATTGATTTGCACAAGACTTATTCTAATGCATCCAAATGACCTAAAATTTCCATGAAACCTCTTGAAAATAATTTTACACTCTGTCTCATTTTAAATTTTATTTTATGACATCATCAGCTATACAGATTTCCCATAAATGAGCCTAAGATCTTAAATGAAGTAATAGCATGGAAGTTCATGAAGTAAGAAGCTTGAAGATGACTTACAGAGGTTTTATGGGAGATTTTATAAGATCCTATGATTTTTTTTTAGGTATATGAAGTATATATTTGGAAAAAAATGATGAAATTGTACCTAGGGTGCTAGACAAGCACACAATCTTGAGCAAGATGAAGGCACCAAGAGCAAAATATATGATTTTGGTTTTTTCTAACCCTTGTATGAGTTTTATAGGTCTCTAATGGTGATGTTAAAGATGTAAAAATGAATAAAATATCATATCTTACTTATTTGAATAATCCAAGAGGTATGATGGTCTTGTTATAGGTTCTATAGGGTTTTAGGTATAAGGTGTAAGCTACTAGGCCTAACTAGCCTAGTAGGCTTATTTAGCCAAACATTAAAATTGGAATTTGGATTGGAAGGATAACTAAGGAGTTAAAATGGATTTTAAATGCCACTTATATATATTTTTAATTGAGATATCAAACACACTTTATCTTTTAAGGATCATTTTCATGCAAGGAGGGGCTAAAGTGTAGTTAACTTGCCTTGAACTACCAATGATTTTCAGTTCATTAGTCATGAGTAGACTAAAAATGCATGTATATTAATTTTTTTTAATGAAATGGAATGATTTATAACATTTTAAAATCATTTTAAGGAAGATTTAACATCGAAATATTTCATAGCGTTCATGCATGAAGATTGAAAAAGTACAAGATGGGCCCACCATTCCTTGTTCCAACACCAAAGTCAGCTTCATGCAAAGTTTTTAATATGTAGACAAGTATAAGATAATTTTGATGAATATTTTAATTGAAATATACTTTATTTTACTTGGATTCATCTCCTCTTCTCATTCCAATACAAATCTTTTGGCTAATTTCTATTATTTACTTTATATTGTTGGCTTTCAAAGCCATTTTCTTGATCCATCCCTCTTTTGGCAAGTTAAAAATCTACCAAAATTTGAGTTTTGTAAAATTTTAAAAGAAATAAAATATTTTTTCATATTTAATCATGCTTTTGTAGTGTGTTTATGGTAGTTAATTTGCATATGTGGTAGAGTTTTCTCCCTTGTCAAGTTTTGCTTCTTACCTAGTTTCTAGTAAACTAGATTATGCAGGTCATGTGCAATATTTTGATGTGATTTGGATGATATTAAAGTGGATATAAGTGTTTGGTTAGTGTCTTGAATCAGGCCTATTCCATCATTTTTATCAAGCTTTGATCAACTGATAAAACCTTCACATAAAATACTGATGCATAGGAGTCATTTAGAATGGTAGATTAAGTATTTTCTTGTCTAATTAATGTTTTAGGAACTAAAGATTAAGTTGATGCAATAAATATTCAGGTACAACATCCAAATTAATTAGGATTTCCTTTGAATTACCTTACCTCCTTTTTAATCCAAATAGTCAATATCTTAGTAAGTAGAACATAGTGATACATTAGAGGAGCTAGTCTCAAATCTAGAGGTATAATCTAAACATAGGCATCCCATAGCCTTAGATCATTCCCATGTTAGTCTAGATATTATTCAGACTTGAGAAATCTGATCTCTATTGGGTTCTATTTAGATAGATAATAGTTGTAGCATGCCTGATGGGACACGATCTCACACACTAGCCTTTGGAGGCATTCAAAAGATAAATGCAACCTTTAGGTAATAAAATCTAGTTATGAACATCAGGTATCATTTCAAATATTTATTAATTTTAACATTTGGCTTACTAATGGTTGCTAATGGATTATTTCAATATAGACCCATATACTCTTCACTATGATTAGTATGACCAACCACACTATGATCCTCATCAGTAGGTTGAGGACCTATATCAACCATACATGCAAGAATACTACCCTAATATTCCTTATGAATAACTAATACACAATAATATTGATTCTTAATAGCCCTATCATGAGCCATCTGACTCATCTATCCAACCTAATCATGGTCATTTTATAGCTACCCAATCCATATCAACACTTAAACAAACTTTAGTGAGCCTTGAAAATCATGCACTAGAGTTATACTCATGAAGATATTATGGACAAAATGTCTATACTCACCTAATTTATCACGTGAGGGAGGCATTATAGCTAGTGAAGGAAGACTGGATACCTATTGAGAGGGAAAATCACTAAAATCTCTTAGATAGTATGTTGTATATTAGAGGTTTCACTACAAGCATAAAAGACAAGCTCAAGAGTCTTGATGGATATAAGGTAAATTTTCCTTAGTCTCATGTCTTTGTATATGGGCCACTATAGCCTTCATATATGCCACCTATGATCCCCTTAGAAATTAAGTATCAAGATGTTTCAAATCATTATTATCATCCTCCAACCTTCCCATATTAGAAGTCAATTCAAGAGACCTTTCAAGAACAAAAAGAGGCAGTTGTGGAACAACAAACTATCAAGAAGCAGGATAAAGTAGAGTTAGAGAGCTTGATAACACTATGGAGAAGTGAAAATAAAGATACAATGGCATAAAAATCTACCTACCTTCATGAAGAGAAATATAATCCATTCAATATTCTAAGCTTTATGAGCTTCCTCTATGATGAGGCTGACCAAACAATTCAATTTATATCAAAAATTGAGCCATCTTTCACTCCTACCATTCACACTCAAGAAGAGGAGCATGTCATGTGGGAACTAGAAGAGGAAATTTCTGATTCAAATGAGGTTCAATAATAATGTGCTAAGGAGAATGAAAGTGTCTATGAAGAGGATATTGATATTGGTATCCCTCTTAGATGTGAAAGAATCAATTCTACCTCCAAGGATGAGGAAGCAAAGTTGCCATCTTATATAGAGGATGAGGAAATGGATGTAATAGTTGATCAAAGTGATGAATTTTTGGGGCATCCAAAGGTTAAAAATTAGACAAAAAGCTCATATGAATACTTTTTTGAAATTTTGGGATAAGGATATGCTCTTATCTAGGAAGACTATGGTATAATTGTAGCCAAAGAAAGCAAACTTGTGAAGCAAATCAAAGAACATGGAGTTGCCAGTCCTTCAATTTTGCCACATCAAGAGTTAATTATTCACATGGAATTATTTTAGATATTAATAATGGGATATCATCTCCTTAATAATCCTAAAGACATGGGTATGCTTCCAAAAGGTAATACATGTCTATTTTGTGCTTAGCATAGTCAACCAGATTATGAAAGAATGGATCTTGAATCCAAGCTAGGGGATGCTAGTAGGATTTCCATTATAAGAGGGTATCTTTTGAGGCACCTAATTCAATTAGAGATTAACAAAGAAGAAGAGCCACTAAGTTATTATGTTGACATTAGAGGTTACTTTGCTCCTACTATTCCATATATGAGCATGCCAAAGGAATTAGAAAAGAAGTGAGTTGATTCCTCAACCACCAAGCTTTAAAGGGAACATGTAATACATCATTTTCCATCTCAACATGGAAGTGAACTCAAGAAATTCCCTTCTAATTAAAGAGGACTAACAAGGTGGAGCTTAGTTTGTACATAATATAATTCCTTATATAGTTTCATTCCTCTAAGTTCACATGTGCACATGATTTTAGTAGTTTTTATTCTCTTCCATTTTATTGTTGTTGTTTCCTCTATGTGCACATGTGTAAATCCTTTCAATTTGTATTATTTCATTTAAAATCTTGTTGTGTTATAGTCATAAAAGATATTTCAAATCATAAAAGAGTTTATTTCCCAATTAGGAAAGTCATCCAACCAAAGTTGTTATGCTTCAGTTTGCCAATGTCACATGTAATCTGATGAGTTATTTTGACTAGCAAGATGGTGAACCCCTAAGAGTTATCATAATTGTTAGTAAGTTGACATGTCAAGGCCTAATTACTACCCCTATAGTATAAAAATTTCTAGTTTCCAGTCAAAATCCTTTGTAAGCTGGTTAAACTAGATATTTTTACTTGAAAAGGAAGCTTTTGGGTCTTTAAATGTAAAAATTCTCTCAAACGGTCATTAAATTATTATAAATGCCTTTAATTCTATTCAAAAATATAACTTTATCAAAATTATAAGGTTTAAAATCATGAAAAGGTGTTTTAATATACTTTTAAAGTCAAAAATAGCCATTTTGAGCCCACACGTGCCATGTTTGGCCTCCTAAAGCATGAAAATAGTCTAAAACTTGTATTTTGCATGATAATCCCACGTAATACTTCTTCAACCTTATATTTGTGGTAATAGAAGAATTATATTTATTTTAAAAGGAAGAAAGAGATATTTTCCTTAACTTTTCAAGAGAATAGTATATATCATAAGTTTTAAGGATCTTTGAAGACATATAGGCTCAAAACCAGTCTCTTCTTTCTAATTAGCAGTTTTGCACATAGGGACTTGCTTACAGGTTTGAAGATGGTATAGTTTGTAGGAAAAGGGTAAAGGTATAAATTTTGGAGAAAAGAAACTATACTTAGAGATATTCCTCATGGATTAATTGGTTCTCAAATCTTATCCTCCATTCTCATGAACCATTAATTTTAAATTAGGAAAATTTTTGCAACCTTGCAACCAAAAAGGTAACTAGTTTTTCTCAATTTCTCTTCACCTAGGCTAAGTTTCAATATATTTAAAGTTGTTCCTAAATATTGGGACTTAATATACCTCTATATTACTTTCTTTAGATATTATTCATGTATTTTATATTCCAATAAATATCATAAACATATCCAATCAAATCTTTACTATACCATAATTGTAAGGAGAAGTTGTATGATCATGAAAGAAGAAGGTAATATTAAATTCTCTTGAATTTATGTTTTTAGGGTTTATATCATGTTTTTTCATGTTTTAAATCCTATTTTTACAATAAATATTCTAATATATCCATTTATTATCCTATTTTCATGTTCCCATGTCTCTCAAAAGAGCCTAATTTAGCATAAGTAAAGGAATTTTGCATATTTTAAGGTTTTTTGGAGAAAACTATGATTCATTTTCAATCTCTTACCCTCCTCTATTGGAATTGAAAGTTATGTGTTATTATTATAACATGTTTATGGTTGCATAAAACTCCTTACCTTGGTTTTAGAATGCTTCCAAATTCTTTTTTCCCACCTCCACCTCATTTACCCCATACCACTATCTTGTCATTATATCTTCCACTATGTTTAGCCTTTTCTCCCACCCTCCATCTTGTTTCCATCCAAATATCCATGTCATACCACCCCCAAAACATATCCATTCCATGTTAATATCAAGATAGAAATAAATTAAGGTCGCTATGATCATGAAAGGGAGGATAATCACCTAAAAAGCAACATAGCACAATCAAAAGAACATCTACAATAAGGTCACATAGTCAAGGTGATGTCATGAATGTATAATGAGGATTTAAAATGAGAGAATACCTTCTTGAAGGCATATTATGATCAATAAATCATAGTCATGACAAGAATAAACTTAAAGGATGTTATCATATCATGAATAAGAGGATAAATACATCAGGTAGGCATCATTTTCAGTCAAGAAATGAGGCCTATAATAGGCTAAAATAGTCAAGTATTGGTTTTAAAATATCAATGGAGAGAAAGTAGGAGAGAGGCATCATTGAGGGCCTTTAAAAATAAGGAATCCATTATCAAGAATGATTATTAAGCATGAATAGAGACCATATTTAATATAGAGGTTTATATGGACCCTGAAACCATGACAAGCTGTCATAAGACAGTCATCTACAACAAGCCCTAAGTAAGGTTGTTAAGAATCCTAGTTCATGAAGGTTGAGGAGGATAGAAGATAAAAATATTCAATGGTGAGTAAAGGTTGACAATAATTATGTTTTTAAAGCCTAAAAAGACACCAAACACTTTACCTATGGTTTAAGGCTTCAAAACATAAAAGGACTTTTTTCTAATCCATACACTCCTCATATAATCAAATTTGGAAATAGAAGTCATTTTCTCAAGAAGGTTTCAAGTTTTATGGTTTATGAAGGCTTTTTTAAAATAGGAGTGTTATGGTGTTTACATATTAATTCAAGGGTCTGTGTAATGAAGAGTTAATAGTGTGGGGGGGGGGCAGGTATAACAACATCTTACAACCAACTTAGGATGAACCTATAGGCCTATAGGTGTATTCACTTATAGTGAAGGGAGTTACATCATCCATACATCTTAAGAAAACATCATCACCTAAACCATATTGCATTATCAATGGAAAAAGATGTTTAGGTTGATGACACAATTAAGTAAGAAATGTGTAGTGAAGGTAGCCATACCCTTTCATAGTATACACCTACAGCCCACTATGAAACTTACAGGTAGCCCTACAAACATAGCCAAGTGAATGGAAGTAGCAGATAGAGACATTTGAGGTAGTTTTGACCTTATAAAAGGGTTATTTATGTATAAAAATTTCTCATCATATCATAATGATGGTCATAGTATCTTATAAATGTGCTCAAGTAGGAACTTATAATGACCTAGGGTACAGGTACAAGCCTATGCCTTCTTAAAATGCACCTATAATAAGAAAGGCTTTTATAAGCAAATAAGATAGTTTTATTATCAAGGGGAAGTCAAGTATACACATATCATAAAGTTTAAAGAGGAAAAAGACATTTTCAATCTTCTAAGGAAGAGCTAATGAGAAAAAGTGATCACCTATAGCTATTTTTACATACAACCAAGCTTAAGCACAGTCATAACCTAATGGAAGGTTTGAAGAAGGAAGAATTGGTTTTAGATAAATGGATGATATCACACTAGATATATGAATGTTTATAATGGAATTAAATTCCTAAAATGGACTAATCAATGTCTTCCAAGTAATTACAGTCAAATACCTAAACAAAACACACCCTACAGTCAAGTAAGGGTTTGATTATCTAAAGGACTATGTAAGGCTAAATAAGGTTTTTAACCTTCAAGTCATAGTAAAGAGAGTGAGTTTGGAAATTTAATGAATAAATGTAGGGATTTAAGGCTAGGAAAGTCTCAAGGAGAGTTTAAAGTGATAAGGTATTAGGATACAATCACTAAAGGACATTTACAGTCAGCCTATACACGAGTAACTTGCAGTCAAGGAGGAGAAAACTACCAAATGGATATCTCCTAAAAAGTGGTCATTGTGATTTAAGTTTATAAATATTTGGATTTAAAATATTGACTTATTCTCATATTGTTTCTTCTTTCAAACTCTCTAAACTTCCCCAAGGATCATATAGTCCATACAAGGGCAACACAATCACAAAGAATAGTCAGGTTTAAGGGGTTAAGAGTGTTTTTTTTAAATTGATGGAAAGGTATATGGCGGGTCTAATGTTAAAGAATAAATATCATTGAGATAAAATTATGTGATTTTTTTCATCAAAATATGAATTCAATCATTAAACCACATGGTCCATGACCTTAGGAAACCCTCACCTATAGTTACCAGCATAGTCATTCCTCAAAAAATTTAAGGTTGAATGAAGATAGAGATTCATGGATAAGAATTGAAATTGTCATTTTCATAAATAGTATCAAAAGGAGGAGGAATAATAGGGTTAAATGAGGTATTATAAGGGATTAGGAACACTTTTAACCATCTGGTAAGATGTACTTTCAGTCATAGTACTCACCTATAGGTTAAGAATGAGGAGTAAAGACAAATAGAGGGTGGATGATCACTTAAAAAACATAATAATCCATGTATGGGGGTGCCCCTAATAATTTTATAGACTTATAATTATTGAAAGTAGGATTTGAGACCAATAAGACTCAAATTTTTCCTTCTCAAGCTCTAAAGAGACTAAGTCTGTAGTTCAAAGTGTAATTTCATTTGCTTATACAAGACATGAAAAAGATGCATGGGGGAATGATATTATCAATTAAGTTAAATATGTCTTATAATAATGTATCATAAGTGGAATGAGGCCAATCCATTCCCTACATTGTATGAACAAAGCTTAATACCTAAATAAAATCTAAAACCCTAAGTAAACTCTCAAATGAACTCAATAAGAAAAATTAACCTCCAAATGTAGTCAAATAGCCAAATTGGATACTATAACCTATTGTAACTTACTAAATAATACATTAATCCTCTCATCATGCAGTCATATGTTGACTTTAGTTGTATGAAATAGTATAAATCACTTATTTTTATAGGTTTTATCTCCAAAATAAGGTAGAGTCACTAGATAAGGGCAAAATACCTATTGTAAAAGGTTTGAATAGGTTTTTTAGACTATTTAGAGAAGATTACAGGTAGAATATGTAAGGGAAAAGACAAATTTGATCAAAAAAGCCCTTTTTGACCTCCTTTTACAGGTGAAAATAGGTGTTTGGAAAACTCCTTAGTTCTCCCATATCTTAAAGAGTGAGCCAAAATGATATTAAGAAGAGGTAATGGGATAATTAATCTTGATTCTAGTCCAATTGGTTTATAGACACCAAAATTGTGTCAACTCCCCTTGGTCCCTTACACATCTTATTAATCTAAAATAAACAACTTATTTTAAATTATGACATCACCTTGACACCTCACCTTAGACACCTCACCCTAAGACCATTTCCTACCCTATGACTCACCCTATGACTAAGTCCTTCATATCATAACCATCTAAGACCTATTCTCACTCCTTTCCAACTGCCTAACCAATACTCATGCATAATAACCTCATCTTTTGACCATTTTCCAACAACAAATACACATGGCGGATGGAGAATGGGTGAAAGGCTAAAAATAGACCTTTTACCCATTCTCTAGCTGCCAACGTCAGTCAAATGTTGGCCAATGCCAGTGGGATCACCCCCGTCAGTTTCTTAAACTAAGTTCTAACCTTGAGCTAGAATCCTGAATCTAATAACTCTCTCTCTCTCTCTTTCAAATTCTTCCATTGGGACTCTGAGACATCAACGCACACACTCTAAGACCAAACATCAAACTTCAACTTTCACTCTCCAAGCTATAAAAACTCTGCAAAATCACTCCAGCCATTGGATTAGAAACATTGCACAAGATCTTCAACATCAGCCACAACCAGAGCTAGGTATTCTTCCCTCTTATTTTAGTAATTTAGAATGCATTAGTAATTAGTTTTTATTTACTATTTGTAAATACTATCAACCCGACCCGACTTTCTTCTTGGAGAGGCTGAAAATCCTTCCCCTTATCCTTACTCTCTTTTCATACCTACCCTCTATCTTTTCCCTTCCTTAGACCCTATTCACTTTCATACAACCCTACACAAACTAGACTCCTTCCAGACTCCTCTGTCGACCATAGACATAATCTAAAGCCCGTCTAAGGCCCATTGCCCCTATCGACATCGGTAACATAATTGATGTTGGCATATTGACCAACTGACGTTGACAGGACTACCGACGTCGGTGACTGTGACAGACTGATTATAGAGAATAGGTATGTGTTATCTTTATTTCTCTTTCTTAGTCTTTCACCATTTCTTTATTTACAACACTTTTACTTATAAATAGTGGACTGTCATCCCTCAAGGAATTTTTTACGCTTCTAGGACTGAGTGTGTGCTTGACAGTCCACCATATATTTATCTAACATTCTCTTTGTTTGAGTTTCTTTCTTTCTTCAGGTGTCTTCCTCCACAGCCAAAGAGGAGCTCCTACATTGCTTGGATATGGTGCACAACTTAATCTGGGTAATGTGCAAACCCTTGACACTTACCTTTAATTTCTTCCTTCTTTTGAATGTAAATAAAAAAAATGTAGAGAAACATTCTCGCATGCCCAGTGGGACCCTAGAGTTTTCCTTGGGTTAATTTTTTTTTAAAAAGAAAACTTTCATATAGATGCATTAGGAAAAAAATTCTCTTCTTGCATCTTTTTCTTCTATCTTTTTATTTCAAAACAAAACCATTAGCACAAGTTAAAAATATCGTCTTTCTTTTTCTTCTTGTCACTTCTTCCCAGCATCTTAGAGTAGTGAAAATTCATACTCTTAACCTTTTCTCCAATTGTTTGCATCTGAACAAAACATTTCAATTTGGGTTAAAAAATAATTGCATTTCATTCCTGCTTGAATGCATACTTATCCCTCTCACTTAGTAATTAAAAATGCATTATGAATAAATCATAATGCACAAATGTTACACAACCAGAACACAAGCACATCAAATTAAACATTTTAAACATACTTGAGACAAGGCTCATCTAGGATTTCATCACCTAGCGGATACCTTACCCATCCTGGTGATCCTACTTGGACTTCACTACCAAGGGGAGGACCCACTTTGTTCTCTGGTAGAGTATAAACTATAGGCAAAGTATATATTGGCTAAGCAGCCCAGCTTGGCTTTGGGTTCATGAAGTGATGGGAGCAAGCCCCAGCACCAGGCCATGTATGGAACCTAACATAGATTTTTGAGCACCAAAACATAACTTGAAACCATCCATAGATTTCCTCTTTAGGACCCATTCTAAAAGCCCAATTCCCAAACACATTCTTCTAAGGCATAAGCCACCATGACTCTAAAATTTATTCTTAGGAATTTAACGTTTAGAGGTTGCTTGCCATCATCTATTTTTCTATTCTTATCTAATTTTTTGAGCTGGTCAGGTCGCATTCTGAGGTCCAAAAATAACTTAGAATTTTTCTTTCTTTCAAAAAAAATTAGTTTTCTATGTTTCTAGAAATACACATAAACTGACATCAGTTTTTCCATGGATGTCAACAACACATCTTCACCGACATCAGTTATACTACCGACCTTGGCAAAATTTCATAACCGACATTGGTTATTTAACCGATGTTGGCCACTGTCCAAAAATTTTCCTTTCAAAACAATAAGCTTAAAGCCTAACTTTTTTGTTGTTAAACACACATCGTAGTTTTTAGAAACTAAAATATATAGTTTTTAGAACCTGAACACATTTTGTCTTGAATGGTTTTGACACGTAGTCAAGCCAAAACTCTCATTGACCATGCAAGTCAACCACTTCCACCTTCACCTTTCACACCAAGTCCTCTAATGGAGTATACTTCAGACACTGAACGTACTCCTCTCCAACCTATCCCAAATCAACCACCTATTGTTCTCGAAGGGGATCAAAATTTTGAGGGATTCCTTGACTACAATGTCAAGGCTCTCCAACACTATCTTGTAAGAAGCTAAATGCGAGATCCTTTAGGTACCCCTATTTATGGGATGCCAACTTCCTCGATTGAAGCAATAATGATATCAACCACATCTATTACCCAGCCTATGGTTATTCAAGCCACTACTTCAACCAATAAGCCAACCATGGCCAACATTCAAGATTTGGCCTCCCCTTTTATCTCTGGACCTACCTCAATCGGGGTTTTTGTATGCCCTCAACCACAAACAATTCAAACAAGTTCAACACCTTTTCAAAACTTGCCTGTCTTAATACCACCCACTCGTGCACCCATAAATACAAGAGTGAATACCTATCCTTTAACTAGTGTCACCACCATCTAACCACCCTTGGCAACATCTAGTCAAGTTGTGCCCTCCAACTTCATGGCACAAGCCCCCTTGGCCTCAACATCAGTCCCTATGATGAACTACCAATATGTTGCACCTATACAAATGCAACCAAGTACATCATATGCCCCTCCCAACACCTTCCAGGTACCTTACAACCTAGGGGGTGCTCCACCTGCCAATCCATTAGCTGATCTAATTAAGATGCTGATGGATAAGATGTCCAACCTTGAGACATCCATTTCTGGTTCAAGTAATGTTCTTTCATATAAACAAATCTGCAATGAACCCATCCACCCTTCGATGCCTATTAGACCATACCCTAGCCAATGGGAACTCCCAAAATTTACTCATTTTCAAGGTAAAGAGGACCCACAATAACTTCTAAGAGTGTTTGGACACGCTTGCTACCTTATAACACACAATGATGCGTTATTACTTCGCACATTTCCCATGTCACTTTTTGGTGTCACCCTTGATTGGTATAGTTCTATTACTATTCATTCTCTCTTTACCTTCACTCAATTAGCTCAACTATTCCTTGACCATTTTTCAATTAACATCACTAAGAAGGTCTCCATCACAGACCTATATTCTATTAGACAATTTGATGATGAGTCAATAGCTAACTTCATTGCCCATTGGAGAGGTTTGATCAACCAAATCTCCTTTTCATTACCTCAACCTGAGCTCATCGAGCTCTTTTCAAGAGCATGTGCCAAGCACATCTCATCCACTTTGTGGGTTCAAACATTCCACACATGTGATGAAGCTTTCACCATGGCCTAAAAGCTTGAACTTCGCGCTATCGAAGAAGATAAGGTCAAATTATGTAGTAAAAATACCAACACAAAATACAATGACTCTTCATCTTCCAAATCTTCTTCTTCCCATTCCAAGTCTAAGGGATCGACAAATGCTATGGTACTTAGATCATTATCCTCTACCACAACTAATCAATCTGAGCCCTCCACATCACAGAGCATCATAAGACAATTCCAACAACGGTATATATAGCGTCAATACACTCAAATATGAGAATCATATGCTTCTGTGCTGGATAAATTAGTGAAGCAAGGGGTCCTCAATCTCCCTCAAATTTGACCACCCCAATTTGACCCCTCAAAATCCATCCCTACATGGTATAGGGAAAATGACATTTGTAATTATCATCGTGTCAAGGGTCATGACACAGACAATTGTAAAAACTTCAAAAACATTGTTCAAGACATGTTGGACAAGGGGGACCATGTTTTGGATAACCCAAATGTGCTGGCTAACTAAAACATGGATGTCTTTAGACAACCATTCCCTAACCATCCCCTTAGTCAAAATAATGTTTAGACCATGGCTAATGACCTTCAAGAGCGTAACATATGCACGGTTGACATGGTTTCTCCTTTCATTCCTAACCAACCTCTCCCACAGTCTAAAGAGGTTAGTCAACCTATTTATCCACCATGGGTAGAAGAGCCTATTCTACCCATATCACCCCCACGACATCAAACACCTCCTCCACACATACTTCTACCTCGTGAGGAACCCGTATTACCTGTTCCTCTTACCCCCACCTTTCTTCTTATTCTACCATTGAAATAAATTACCATTCATACCCCACACCCTCATGTAGAAGGGGCCATAATCCCTCTACTTCACCCTTTAGAGGAGCCTTTCTCTCCTATTTGTCCTCCACTGATGGAGGATAGTCATCCATCCAACCCCCTTTCACACATAAGAGAATCTACTTCAACCTCTCCCATATTAGAGGATGCTTTGACGGTACCAACACTAGTAGCATTGCCCTCATCCTTCTTATTACCAATGGAGGATCATACTTTCCATGCCCCCAGACCACATGTAGAATCCATGATCATCCCTGCATTCTATCCTTTAGAAGAGCCACATTCTCTAATCCCTTCTCCATTGAGAGAAGAACTTGTCCCTTCACCTACTTTGGCCGAGGAAGATCCGGTGATAGTTTTCTCTCGCCTTTGGCCTGAGATCACTGCATCCAACACATTTCCACTCTCATGATCACCCAAATCCTCTAAAAGACTGACTACAAGACCTTGCATGACATCACCTAAACCCTTCTCTCAATTGGTAGAAAACTTAAGATTTCTCCATTTGAGAAACTTAAAACATGAGGCGCTATGGGAGTGACTTAAGGCTCCTTATCTTACACATCCCGCTTCGACTGCCAACCCTTTCATGACAAATCACCCCAAAGTTTTTGACAAATATCAGGCTTCTACTTCCAAATCTTTAGAAGCTCAACCATCCACATCTAAACCTAAACCCTCATAGGTGTCCACCATGCCAAAATAGATTACATCTCTTGATATTCTCCCCAAATCCAACCTCACTCACCCATAGGTGAAGGTAGATTTGAACCTTGCCTCATATAATAGTGGTCCTCACACTAAGCTAAAGAAGGCTACTAAACCATGGTGGAGAACTCCTCCCCCACCATCTCCATCACCCTCTATTTTGGGCCCACATCCATTTACTTTAATAGGAGTGTTCCCAACTCCAACACCTAACAGAGGAAAAATGCCTCCATTACTCCCTCTACCCATCAAAAACATACTTCCTCTAAAAATTTTTACACCTCTCACCATGAAAGTGCCATCTACACAAGTGGCCACACCACCAAACAAAAAGATGGTACAAAAAACTCCTCCTACAACTCTTAAAAAGAAGTTGTCAACCCCTATTGTGACAAAGCGTGTAGACCCATTAGCAGGTTCCTATGCTTTGCTATTACACCAATTATTACAGTCTTCTAGCATCATTTTCCCACCAATTAAGTTATACCAACCTCTTAGACAAAAACCATCTTGGTTCTATGACACTCAAATCTATGCATATCATTGCACACCTGGGCATGATACTGAAAAGTGTTGTGCTCTTAAGGTTGTCATTCATCAACACCTAAAAAAAGGCACCCTTCTCATTAAAGACCCCTTTGAAAAACTACTGACATCATCCCATGCCTCACAAACCTCGTCACCTTCACACTAATCAACTCTTGAATCAAAACCATCTTGGTTCGATGACACTAAATTTTGTGCATATCATCACACACTTGGACATGATATTGAGTGTTGTTGTGCTCTTAAGGTTGTCATTCATCAAAACTTGAAAAAGGACACCCTTTTCATTAAGGATCCTCTTGACCACCCCTTTAAAAAATCATTGACACCATCCCCTGTCTCTCAAACATCCTCACCTACATCGGGATCCTATCATGAGACTATGGTCCCTCTACCACTTGCTCCCCCTTTATTTGAAATCAACACTATCAATGTGGCCACCAAGTCACAAACCTTAAAGGATAAAAGAAAAGAGAATGTTTCTATCCCTTGGACATATCTATTCATCAAGCCTTCTCAACCACCAAAACCCAAGATTTCAATCTTGGGCACATCCCAACCAACATCTTCGAAGCCACTTCATGACTTCATGGTGAAACAACTTCACCAAACCCCTATGAAGATGTCTTTGTATGCTCTAATACAAAACTCTCCACAACATTTCCAAGCCTTAATCAAAGCTTTATAGGTAGTGGAGGTCTAACTTGAAGACCCCCAACCAATGTCTACTTTAGTCAAATCATTACCCACCATTGCCTCCATCACTGTCAATAATTCTAAGATTCTAGACTACAACCTGGAAGATCAGGATATCACCCTCTTAAACTAAGCCTGTCTGGAAAAATCTTAACAAGATGCATCCTCGTGTCACACTCCTTATCAAAGAGGAGCTTCATCATCTTCTCTCCATCTCATTTATCCAACCCATTGATTATCCACAATGGGTGTCAAACATTGTCCCTATCATAAAAGCAATTGGGGGAATTTGACTTTTGTACTGAGTATCACAACCTCAACAAAGCATCAATCAACTTCTTAACCAACTTCACGTCCAAGACCACATCCACCATGCCTACAACAAGAATCTGAAAGAATGAGATTTCAAATCGAGATCTCATCCTTAAATAAAACCATCATGTGACCAATATGGAAAGAAGCAAATGAGGCAAGTTTTCTCCTAATTGGCTCAAGCCTTACATAATAATGCACAAGTATGGATTAGGTACTTATCATCTGTCTTCTCTTGAAGGCTAACCAAAAATTGAGCCCCTTAATGACTTACATCTGAGACCATTCTATTGTTAACCAAGTAATCATTCACTTGATGTTTAACTTGAGCTCATCCCTTGAGTAACTCCCGTCATCCTCATTCCTATTCCTTTCAACCCTTTTTCTTGACAAACATTAGTCAACCCTTATGTAAAGCATTTATGCTTTGTCCTAATAAAAAGGAAACCCCTAAACCTCTATAGTCTAGTCCATGACTAAAACTTTAGTCAACAGAAACATAAAAATTTGGATGCCTAACCAAAGGTCATTAACTATAAATGTAGACTACTCCCTCAAAGGATAGCTACATCATTATTACTATTAATAGACTACTCCCTTGAAGGACAGATATCAAAACATACAAAGCAAAACATAGACCACTCCTTTGAAGGATGGCTATGCCTTAATTTTTCTACAAATAGCACCCTTTTAGAAGCTTCCCACATTGATCAGCTTCATATGACCACAACACAAAACAACATCCCCAAGTAGACTTCCCGCATTGATCAGTCTACCAAAAAAAATTGACTGACAAACTATTAAGTCATGGACTTGCCTATAGTCATTCTCAGGGTCACCTATAAAAATGGCAAAAGTGATCCCTGCTAAAAAGGGTTATGCTATCCTGACATATCACATAATCACACCTATTACCCCAACATACTCAAGGGATTTTGAGCTCACTTAATGTCAAGTGATTAGGGTACTTCTTTAACACAAACAATTGTTCAATGACATAATGCATGAATGGGGATTTTTGTTTACAAAAACCCTATCTATGCTATCACTATGGTCCTTGTCAATGAAAGATCAAACATGCCTTTCACTTCTTATACACCTTCGTCACATACGACCAAGCCAAACCTAACCAAACCAAAACATTTTCTAACAACCAAACCAAGACATTTTCTAACCAAACCAAACCAAACCAATTCAACACATTTTTTTAACATAACCTCATGATTTATTTAATACAAATTCTAATTTGTGTTATATGAATTATCATAGCCTATTTTCACTAGTTTCTATGGAAAACAATACACATGGAAACTATCAACCAAACATCACCAATGTTATAGAATACACCATCACAAAATATGGAAAAGGCTATAACATCATTACTTATTTCATTTTTAGCATACACCATCACTAATATGGAAAATTGCTAAGGATGAAAAACCACATAATCAATGTTATAGAATACACCATCACACAATATGGAAAAGGCTATAACATCATCATACACTCATCATTTTTAACATAACCAAACTAACTAACAACCTCTTTGACTCCATCTTCCCTTTTGGGGAGAACTACATTGGCCTAAGGCCCTTAAAATAGGGGCTATGTAGGTAGCACTCAGTTGACACAAAGTCTTCTGGGGTTAGCTCAGCCATTCGCCTAATTGTCTCCCTGATGACATCAACCATTTATTTGTTCATCTACCTAATGGACCAACCATATAACCTTTAACCATGACTTAACCTAGTTAAAACCAATCTAGAGAACTACATTGGCCTAAGGCCCTTAAAATAGGGGCTATGTAGGCAACACTTAGTTGACATGAAGTCTTCTGGGGTTAGCTCGGCCATTCGCCCGATTGTCTCCCTGATGACGTCGGCCTTTCGTTTATTCATCTACCTGATGGACCAACCATATAACCTTTAACAATGGCTTAACCTAGCCAATCCCAATCCATAACCTACCCTATTCTTCCCTCTTAGGGAGAACTACATTGGCCTGAGGCCCTTAAAATAGGGGCTATGTAGGTAGCACTCAGTTGACATGAAGACTTTTGAGGTTAGCTCAGCCATTCATTTGTCTGTCTACCTGATGGACCAACCATATAACCTTTAACCATGACCCAACTATCTAAACCAGTCTAAAATCATGATCAAACAACCAGCCCTAACATTGTAAAAGTCACCTTTAGACTCCTCATGAGGCACATTAGAGATCACATACATCTCCCTGACCACAACAAACTACATTTGAGATCACTTATATCTCCAATCGACCCAACCAATGACCTTGAAGATCATGACTATCTCCTCAGACCATAACCACTTTCGAGACAACTCTGCTTTGGTTGTTTTGATTACATATATGCTACCTCATGAATAGTTAGTAAATTATATGCAACCCATATTACAACCCTCACACGTATTGTAGGATTGCAACCAAGTTGATCCCCAATATGTGTGACATTTTTGTGTTTTCTAGGAGCACTTCCTAAGCCTAGGATACTTGGAACATGATGATCATTGGAGCTATAGATTTGATCGTTTAACCCAATCAACTATGACTAAAAGCTAGGGATCGATTACTTTGATTTTAGTGCTCCTTTACCTTGACTATGACAATTTTACCTACCTATCACGTGAAGTGGTATATGCGCAATCTCAACTATTGCAACGTTCACACTCCAACTTCACCATACTCATCCACTGCCTATCAAATCAGCACTCGATATTAGGTTACCTTCTTTTGACTCCCACTTTTAGGGGGAATACCTCATCCCATACCTGGGGCAACTAACACCTTATTTTTGTCTTGTAGTTCGTCAAAAACAACCAACAAGACAAAAAGGGGCAAATGTAGACACCAAAATTGTGTCGACTCTCCTTAGTCCCTTACACATCTTATTAATTTAAAATAAACAACTTATTTTAAATTATGACATCACCTCAACACCTCACCTAGGACACCTCACCTTGGACACCTTGCCCTAAGACCATTTCCTACCCTATGACTCACACTATGACTAAGTCCTTCATATCATAACCACCTAAGACCTATTCTCACTCCTTTCTAACCACCTAACCAATACTCATGCATAATAACCCCATATTTTGACCATTTTACAACAAAAAATGCACATGGTGGATGGAGAATGGGTGAAAGGCTAAAAATAGACCTTTTACCTATTCTTTGGCCACTGCTGTCAGTCAAATGTTGACCGATGCCGATGGGATCGCTGACATCAGTTTCTTAAACTAAGTTCTAACCTTGAGATAGAATCTTGAATCTAATAACTCTCTCTCTTCCAAATTATTCTACCAAGACTCTGAGACATCGATGTGCACACTCTGAGACCAAGCATCAGACTTCAACTTTCACTCTCTAGGCTATAAAAACTCTACAGAATCACTCCAGACATTGGATTGGAAACATTACATGAGATCTTCAACATCAGCTACAACCAGAGCTAAGTATTCTTCCCTCTTATTTCAATAATTTAGAATGCATTAGTAATTAGTTTCTATTTACTATTTCTAAATACTATCAACCTGACCTGACTTTCTTCCTGGAGAGGCTCAAAAGCCTTCCCCTTATCTTTACTCTCTTTTCATACCTACCCTCTATCTTTGCCCTTCCTTAGACCCTATTCACTTTCCTGTAACCTTGCACAAACCAGACTCCTTCCAGACTCCTCTATCAACCACAGACATAACTTGAAGCCTGTCTAAGGCCCATTTCCCCTATCGACATGGTAACATAACTGACGTCAGCATATTGACCAACCAACATCGGTAGGACTACTGATGTCGGTGACTGTGACAGACTGATTACAGAGAATAGGTACGCGTTATCTTTATTTCTCTTTCTTAATCTTTCACCATTTCTTTATTTATGACACTTTTACTTATAAATAATGGACTGTCATCCCTCAAGGAAGTTTTTATGCTTCTGCGACTGAGCGTGTGCTTGGTAGTCCACCATATATTTATCTAACATTCTCTTTGTTTGAGTTTCTTTCTTTCTACAAGTGTTTTCCTCCACAGCCAAAGAAGAGCTCCTACATCGCTTGGATATGGTGCACAACTTAATCTAGGTAACATACAAACCCTTGACCCTTACCTTTAGTTTCTTCCTTCTTCTGAATGTAAATAGAAAAAAATGTAGAGAAACATGGTTTTCTAATTGAGGCCCTAGGAGCCATGAATAATCACTAAGACTACAACCCTATCCAGAGCCTATTTGCTAAGAAACTAGCACCTTCTTCTGATCAGAATAACTAAGAGAATCTACATGGGTTGAATGATCTTAAGAGTCAAAGGATTTTAAATACACTTGATATATATGGAGGAGAGAGAGAGGCTAATAGTGTTTTTACTTTATGAGTGATCATTAAGAAGTTACAGGTTTAAAGCCCTTCTAAGAAATTGATTTTCACAAGACTTCTTCTAATGCCTCCAAATGACCTAAAATGGCCATTAAACCTCTTTAAAATAATTTTAAATTCCAATTAGATAATTTTCATGCTTTTTTTATGACATCATCACCTATACAAATTTCCCAAAAAGGAGCCTAGGCAAAATAAAGCAATAGCAAAGAAATTCATGAAGTAAGAAGCTTGAAGATGACTTGCAGAGGTTTTGTGGGACATTTTAAAATATCATATGATTTTTTTTAGGAAGAGGAAATATTCATGTAGAAAAAAATTATGAAACTACTCCTAGGGTGCTAGATAAGCACACAATCCTGAGCAAGATGAAGGTACCAATAGTAACATATAGGATTCTGGTTATTTTTAACCCTTGTGCAAGTTTTACAGGTTTATAATGGTGATGTCCAAGATGAAAAAATGAATAAAATATCATATTTTATTTATTTTAATACTCCAATATATTTCATGGTCTTGTTATAGGTTTTATGGAGTTTCAAGTGCTAGGTATAAGCTACTAGGCCTAATTGGCCTAATAGACTTATTTAATCAAACATCAAAGTTAAAATTGGCATTGGAAGACTAAATATATAGTTTAAATGGAGTTTTAGCACCACTTATATATTTTTTACATGGATATATCAAGAACACTTTAGCTTTCAAGAACCATTTTTATACGAGGGGCTAAAGTGTAGTTGACTAGCCTTGAACTACTAATGATTATTAGTTGAATAGTAATAAGTAGACAAGAAATGCATGCATATTCCTTTATTTTCATAAAAGAAAAGGATTTATAACACTTCAAATAAAATATTAGGAGGTAGCATCCAAATTTGGCATGGAATTCATGCATGAATATTGACAAAGTCTGAGATGGCCCACCATTCCTTGTTGCAATGCCAAAGTGAGCTTCATGCAAAGTTTTTGAAAGTGAAAACAAGTCTAAGAGACTTTTGATTAATATTATAATTAAATATAATTTATTTGAGTTGGATTTCATATCCTCTTCTCATTCTAATGCCACTATTTTGTCTAATTTCTATTATTTGCTATATATTATTGGCTTTCAAATCCATTTTCATGATCCATTCCTCTTCTTGCAAGACCAAACTCTACCAAAATTTGATTTTTTTAACCTTTTTAGAGAAATAAAAGTCTATCTCAGATTTAGTTATATTGGTATAGTGTGTTTATGTTAGTTAATTTCAATATTTGGTAGAGTTTTCTCCCTTGTCAAGTTATGATTCTCACCTAGTTACTAGTAAGCTAGCTTATGTAGGTTATGTGTAATGTTTTGATGTAGTTTGTTTGAGATTATAGTTGATATATGTGTCTGGTTAGTTTTTTAAATTAGGCCTATTCCATCATTTCCATCAATCTTTGATCAACTAATAAAACCTTCACATGAAATACTGATGCATATGAGTCATTTGGAATGATAGATTCTGTCTTTGCTTATCTAATCAATGTTTTAGGAGCTCAACATAGAGTGGATTGAATAACTATTTAGGTGTATCACCAAAATTAAGTAATAATTAATTTTATTTTCCCTATATCCATTTTAATCTAAACAAATAATATTTTAGTAAGCAAAACATAGTGATACATCAAAAGAGTTAGCCTCAAATCTAGAGGTCTAATCTAAACATAGGCATTCCAAAGCCTTATATTATTCCCATGTTAGTCCAGATATGAGTTAGACTTTAGTAATTTGATCTCTATTAGGTGATATTTAGATATCTAATAGGTATTATTTAATTCTCTAAGAATCTTAGTAGTACTTTGATGTTTAGAATTTATGGTCTTGAAGCCAAAGGTTGGATGGGTACTTATGGGTCGATGTTGATATAGAGAATTGGCATTGATCATGATATAATCATCACTAATTCACCCTGATTGGTAGGTTTATTTTAACCATGGGTAAAACTTGTCTTTGGTGAGTTTTAGGTTGGTGGTAATAAGGTTACATGGGGGTAAAGTGGTTAAGAGGTAGATTCCCTAGGATATTAATGGATTTAGGTGGTTAGGGTGGTAGAAAGGTAATTTGTAAAATTAAATTACTAGGTTAAAAATGTTAAAAATACTAAAACTTAGGATAGGGATTATTTAGGTGAATAAATAAAAATAAGGGTATATAACACCTAATAAATCATATAAAGTATACAAAATTATAGTGTCTATAGTTAGATATATCTCTATAAACACATCCTTTCCTCCATTTTCATTAGAGATGGATAGAGATAATCATTTATTTATGCATCTTCTTATACACCATTATACATGAAGAGTCATTGATTAGGGTTTCATACTTATTTTGGAGAGAAAATATTATTTTGTGGGAAAATTATTTTGAATGCATAGGAGAAGTCATGTATCCTAGAGATGACCTATCTTTGTTATCCTTACTAACCATAATAACCACTTGAAAAACACGATTGGCTAAGGGAGAGATTCTGGCTCAATGGGTTTATCTTTAAGGTAACTATTCCTATCTCTTGATCCTCTTTATTAAGTAGATATATTTTCATGTGTTGGATTATGCATATGTTTTTCTCTCAATGCATTAAGATTACCTCTACATTGACTTGAGTAGTGTTATTATTTTCATGTTTATTTTTATGTTTATTATCTCTATTTTATGCCACAAGATTTAGTAAGAACTATATTATATTGACATTACTTTTGTCATTTAATTTGATAAGAAAAAATATGACCTAACTAGGGTTATTATGTGATATCGCTTGATTATAGGATTTGGAACCCTCTCTAGTGATATTATGTGGTAAGAGATCCTTTAGTTAGGTCTAATGGATCCATATTGGTCATGACCTTGGTTGTCTAAATATACCAACAAGTGGAAGGGATAGTGTGATTTATCTTCTCTGAGTTAGGATTGATTTTTAGATTAGCTTCACTTTCCATTGTATATAAGATCTAATCACTTGGATGAATAAAATTAAAAATTTATTTGATCTACATCAGACTCCATGTGTACAAAATGTGTTCATAAACTCTCTGTATCTAGAACTTGATCGATTCATTTGGTATAGATGGTTGTGTGCTTAAAATAAAAAGAAGGGCCTCTAGGTTACCTAGTATTTTTTTTTTGAGGAGATACAACTCCACTATCATAATAATGTGTTAGAAAACTACTTCAAACGACTAGCTAAATTACATAAAATATAGATTATAAAGGATTATACTCATCAATTCTACAATCTATCCTTATGTGTGGATGACATCACTAAGGAAAATTTGACTAACATGTTTTTGGGTGGAATCAAAGATAACATAAAAGTGGAGGTTAAAATGTTTATTTCTAGTTTAGTATATGAATCCATATTAATGTTATGCATGGGAAAATAAATATATGTGATAAAAAAATACCTTTCACTAATATCTGATACCATAATCTCCCAACCCCATCATTTTTAGAGCCTAAAAAATTGGCTTTTTAGTAAATTTAAGATAATTGTGCAAATGGGTTATGTTTTAGTTGTGATAAAAAATGGACCAAAGGACATAGATGTGTTGAAAAATAATTGTTTTATATTGAAGATGCTAATGAGGATGAAGAATATGTAGGTCTCAAAGAACCTAATGATAAATCTGAAGATTCTCAACCTACTATTTCCTATCATACACTCTTAGGTATTAGTACTCCTCAAATTATTATGATGGTGGGGATCCTCAAGAAATAAAATATGACTACGTTTATTGACTCTAAAAGTACACAAAAAATCATCAATATTAAATTGGTGGCTCATTTGAACTATTTAATTTACTTAGATCCAAAATTTTAGGTCAAGATTTTATATGGTGGTATAGTCAATTATTATAGAAAAATATGTAATATTAAGATTGCTATGTGACACTACCTATTAGATTTTCCTATTTTTGTTATTCTCATGGGCAAAGCTAACATTATTTTGGGAGTGAAATGGCTCATCAATTTTTAATAACTAATATTAATTACCATGAATTATTAATTCACTTTCATTTATAAGATAGGAAAATTAAACATCATGGTTTGTTGGCTAAATATCCATAATTGGTTATTTCTCACTAGATGACAAAGATGTTCAAACAAGGTGCTGAAGGATTTGTTGCATGATTGTTTTCCATAAAAGTTCAGCCAACCAAAGAATCTACCCATCTTGAATTACAAATGGTGTTGGATGGCCATTTTATTATTTTTTGTGCCATGGAGAAAGGTCTTTCACTAAATAGAGTGCATGATCATGCCATTAGAATACTTCTAGGTAATACACCACCCAAAATTAGATCCTATAGGTATCCCTATGCCTAAAAGAGTGAAAATAAAAATATGTAAAAGGATATGATGGAGGTAGGAATTATTAGACATATCCAAATTTAATATTCCTCCCAATGGTTATGGTGTATAATAAGGATGACACTTGGAGGATGTACCCAGACTATAGAAAATTCAACAAGTATACCATCAAAGATAAGTTTTCTATTCTAATAATTGATTATTTTCTATATGAATTAGAGGGAAATATTTAATTTAAAAAATTATATATTCACTTTAGGTTTCATTAAATTATATTCCATGAAGAGTACATACCTAAAAAAAATCCAAACTCATGAAGGCCATTATGAATTTATGGTCACGTCATTTGGTGTCACAAATGCACCTTCTACATTTTTATTTTGATGAATATTATATTTAGGCCATTTTTGATGAATTTTTTTTTGGTGTTGATATCATCATTTATAGAAAATTGGGAAGACCATTTTAAACATGTGAAATAGGTACTTTCCATTATAGAACAACATTAGCTTTATGCCAAATTTCCAAATGTGATTTTGGAGTCAGAGAGGTGGAGTAATTGGGTCATATTATTTCACATGAAGGAATTAAATTTTATCCTTAAAATATCCAATTTATGATGGAGTGGCAAGTTCCCATGCGCTCAATAATTTTTGATGGTTTTTGGGGCTAATAGGTTTCTAGTATAGGTTTGTCAAAAATTATGGTAACATCATAGCCTCACTCACATATTTGTTAAATAAATACTCCTTCCAAGGGATTAACATATCTACTAAGTTGTTTGAAAATATTAAAATGGCCATGTGTAATACTCTAATTTTGGCTACTCTTGATGTTTCTAAAATTTTTGTTGTTGAATGTGATGCATTAGGATATAACATGGGGACTACAGTCATGAAATAAGGTAAACCAATTGTATTTGGGAGTCATCAGATGAAGGGGGAAAAAGGTTCAAGATAATATATGAGAATGAGATTATGACTATTCTAAATGTAGTCAATTAATGAAGACATTATCTAATGGGTTGACACTTTCTGGTAAACTCTAATCATGATAGCTTCAAATGTATTTTGGAACAATGATTGCCATTAAAATAAAAATAAAAATGTGTGACTAAAATATTAGAATATAATTTTGAAATAGTATATAAGAAAGGAAAATATAATGTGGTGGAAATTCATTATCTAATAAGGATGAATGAATTAAGGCATTGTTATACATAATGACCATTTAACAGGTAGATTGGATAGAGGAAGCAAGTTGGAATGGGAGAATGCTAGGGATACCTAGAATTTGATTCAGAATCTTTAGCTTGGTTTTGTGGGGTGTGAAAAAATTTCATGGAAGGGGAATACATTATCACATAAATATATGTTATACATATGTAAGCATTCTCTCCTCAAACATAAATTCCTTTAATAACTACATGCATATCCAATAGGATGTCATTCAATATTTTGAAAAACATATCATATATTCAAGAAAGATTTATTTTGTGAAAGACTCAAGGGGGATGTCTAGAAATATGTGGAATAATGTATGGTATGTCTGTAGGACAAAGGTAAAACCGTTAAGACCCTAAGTTTTTTCATCATTTATCCATCCCTATCTAGATGTGGGATGAGGTTTCCATGGATTTCATTACTAGGTTACTATAATATGGGGGTAAAAATTTTATCATGGTAATTGTGTATTGACTCACCAAGTGTGCTCATTTATTTTATTATCACAACTATTTGTTTCAAGTAAAATGACTTATACTTTTATCAATATAGTTTAAAATTTTCATGTCATTCTAAATATTATTGTAAGTGATTGAGATCCCATATTTACTAGTATTTTTTGAACTAATTTATTTGCATGTTTGAATACCTAGTGTCCATATCTCATCTTATCATCCTAAATTTGATGGACAAATAGAGGTAATCAATTTTTTTATGGAGGGGTATCTTTGTTGTTTTTTTCAAATAGAGAAGACAAATGGGTTCAGTAGATGTCACTTGTTGAATGGTGGTATAAAAAATCTTTTCACACTTATTCCAAAATGTATCCCTTTGTGGAATTATATGGTTATCACCCCCATACATCCCTTCACCCTTTAAGATCAATAACAAGGTTAAAATTTTTGAGGAACACATTCACCATAAATAATAGGTACTTTATAGTTTATGAGAGAATTTAACAACACAAAATCGAATAAAGTAACAAATGGATCAACATTGTAGTGAGTGGAATTTTGACATAGGTGATTGGGTATTTATAAGTTTTCATCCATATAAGTGTATATATTTTAATCAAAAAATAAAAATAACAAGTTATCCATTAAGTATTATGGTCCTTTTTATATCTTACATAAAATTGGTAGTGTGTCTTACAAGCTAGAATTTCCCCTATCCACTCACATACATATGGTATTCAATGTCTCTTTATTGAAGAAGGTAATTAAACACAAATTTTATGCTCAAAATATGTTATTTGAATTAGATGAATAAATCTAAGTCATTATAGATCTTAAATATACCATTCACACATGTAATAAACAACTATGGACTATAGAGAGTAAGGAGTATTCAATCAAATAGAAGAATCTACATTATAAATATGTAACATGGGAGGATGAAACAATCTTATAACAACATCCTAGTTTGATTCAACATTGAGGACACCATTTTTATGAAGTGGATGGGAATGTTTTTCCCTTAACCTATGACATGTCTTAGGATATGTTTGGTCAACTTAGGGCTTACATACCTCTTATATTATATTGTCTCATTTCTCTATGTTCTTATTAAGGTTGGCGTTTGGAATAACCATGGTGAAGTAGATTATATATAGGAGGTAGTGGTTATTATTTGATCATCATATTGTGAATTCTAATCTTATTGCATTATTTTTAGGTTCCCCCTCTAAGTGGCTCAACTATATTTATCATTCTTCTCTTCTATCAATTATTATTATGAATATACATATTCTACTCTTATTTCTATGATATAATATTATATTATGAAAAAATATAAGTATTTACATTAAAAAGTTAGATTTTGTTTATGGAGAAGATGATATTGATGTTACATAATGGTTTATCCTTATTAATAAGTATTATTTTTTATAGAATAACGTAGTTATTTTCTTTATCACATCATTTTAGGGGTATTGCACAACTCTTATGGGTTCAGCTACGAGTCTAAAGATGGAAGTTTTCATGGGAATTAAAGGAATAATTTTTTTTAGATAAATGGAGCATAAAAAATAAAATACATAAGAGGAATAAAATGATGATGATGGTAATGAATTAGATAATTTAGATGAAAAATAAGAAAAATTAGAATAAAAAAATAATGACAATGAGGAAAAACATTCAGGTAATGAAGAATAAAAAATTATAGTATAATGATAATGATAAGGAGGCTATATACAATGCATAAGGACTGGTAGAGTATTTTTAAGAGGAATAAGGATTGGATGATAAGGGTTCAAATAGTTTGTATCCCTAGAAATTAGGGTCAATTTTTTAGTTTCATGAATGCATTCACAAGAAGAAGGCCATTGATTTTATAAACCTTAGAATCAAGTATAAATTCATCAACATGGATGTGGATCAACATATACATGTTTAATCAAATAATATCAAGGAGGATTAAATATATGGTATAAATTTTCAAGTTTTTGAATATTTAAATCTCACTATGGAAAAATATGTTTTGCATTCAGATTTTTATGCTTTGGATATGGATTGTGTGGATATGGTTCTTGGATATCCATGGTTAGAGACTTTGGAAATAATTAATATTAATGTGAAAAATAAGTTCTTGAAGTTTTGGTACAATAAAATGAATATTAATTTACAAGATATCATAGCTAGAAAGTCACAAATAATAGACAAGGTAGAGCATGAGGATAGGATTAGAGTGTGTGAAGAATAACATGAGGAAGATTAACATGAAGGAATATATGAATAAATATTACAAGTATAGAAGGACTCTTCATCTATTCAAGTGATAAAGGAACCATGAAATGAAAAGTTGGAAGAGGTAAAATAGAATGTTGATAAGGTTAAAGTATCAAAAAACATTGAGATATATAGACACCCACATCATCATGAGAGGAAAAAATCATGTGACCATGATAGGGAGTGTCATAATAAAAATCACTTTGACTATACAAAAAATAAAAATACAAATCACTATGGCTACACAGGGATTCATATGATCAATCAATATGTCTATGCATGGAATCCAAATAAGAAATACTATGGTTAGGTATGGATTCAGAGTAGTGAAATGGTATATGGAACATGTAATCAATGGGAAAATAACTATTAATATTAATTTAAGAGTAACTATTATATTCATTTATGGAATCATATTAATGTAGTAGAATATGGTACTTGTAATCAAAGAATGAGTCATTATGCATGGACACTAAGGTAGTAAAATTATGACCATGAATGGATTTAGAGTCTCAGAGTAGCAAAATGGAATTTTGAAACAATGTTGGAGGTATATCACTTACTAATATCACATACAAGTGGTTGGATGATCGATCTTGGAGATAAATGTACAATGATTGGAGCATACTCATTATTTGGTTTCTTCTTATGTTTTGAGTATGAAACATGAAAAGGATGGAAGTAATGCCATGTACACATGGATATGATATATTTATGGATATTATAACATGTGGCACACATCCTTCTTAGTTATTTATGTGGTTCTAATATATCAGGGTAAATGAGTAACTTCTAAAATTAATACATTAGGTAATGGTTAGTGTAAATTTGAATTAGGAGGTTACCCATCCATTTTTAGTTATATAGATGTCTATATAAAGGATATGAATACCATTTTAAATGACATTAAAAAATCAATTAAGTATTGAGTCTTATATTTTTATAATGATATTGGAGGATATCCCCTCAAAGTGGCATTGTGGAATTATTCCTTCCTAAATAAGTATTGTATGGTGTTGCCCTACCTCAAGGGTATTATTTCTATGTATAATGAATATTTGGGCATCTTAGACCACTAATATTTATTGTGTTATTTTTATCTACATTATATTATGAATATTTACAATATTATTATAGTGGATCATAACAAGATTATAATAAGCATTATTAATGCAATATATTTAAAATAAAGGACCTAGTGTCACTTATGAAAAGTTACCCTATTTTCACCGAGACACATTAAGCAAGTTTGTGATTATACCCTAAGATTTAAGACTGATATTCATTAATAAATTTATCAACCAACTTATTTGGATGTATAATATATATATATATATATATATATATATATTAGGTCTAATTTATCCATTAAAAGAGAAGTTACTATATTATACTTGTGACTCATATATAGATGTTTGTTATGAGGCCCTAAAATTAGATGAGGAATTGGGTATTATTTAAGTTTCAAATAATACTAATGAGAAATTTTCATTAGATAAAGAAAATACACATAATATAATCCACTCAATTCATGTTGATTCACAAATTCTTTATCAATCACAAGGATTAAATTATAAAAATTATTCTAATAAATGTATACACTAAATCACACCCTAATAAAAAGGCACATACTACTATTAATCATTTTGAACCCAATGTTAAACCCACTCACAACAATTTTAAAGTATTATAAAAAGGAAAAAAAAATACTTTGAACTATATTAATAATAATAATCCCTTTACATAAATTAAAATATAACCTCTAAATTTACTTTTAATGATCATCCATATGATATTTTAAATACATTGTTAGATAAAAATTTAATCAATATATGCCCTAATTAATATATTCATCCTCATAATTTGGAAAAACTTAATGGAAAACCATTTTTTACTTATCATGGTATCAATGGACATAATGATAATGATTGATATGCATTACAAGAAAAACTAAAGGAAATTGTAAATGAAAAAAATATATCATTCAAAAAATTTATAACAATTTACATAAATATTCATCTCTACCTTCAAAATATCCAACTATAAGGGCTTCCAAAAATTTCACTGTTATTAATAACTAATATAATAACATCATTGATAGTTCTCAAATTGATAATAGTAACAATGAAAAATCATTCACACAAAAATTTCCTCAAGTACAATTTTTTTTTAAAGAACCAACCAAGTTATCTACACAAATGTGGATTCATAAATCAAAGTAATTATAAGTTGAGAATAATGAAATACACAACAAAACAAATCTTACATGTTCAACCAATAAAATAAAAAATGATTATTCAACATTTCCATTTCCATCTAATTGTAAATTATCTTATCAAATCTTAAAAGCTAAGAATTCACAAGTAAATACAAATGCACATACATATAAATAAATAAAACTATCACACACACATACACACACATACAAATCCAATTATTCAAACATAACATAAATCAACTAATATGTGTCAATCAATAATCCTCCTTTGGACTTGAATATATAGTGCATAATCATTATTAATATTTTCATCCCTATCATTTATCAATGGTTCTTGAGAATTCGATACACTACCTAAATCTTGGGACCCCGGTCTCAATATCCTCCTATCATGAGACTCATAGGCTGATAAATAGGCTCATATAGTTATATTTTCACCTTAAATATGAACATATTATATAGAAATAACTTTACCCAAATTTGATGCCCCATAAGTAGAGACATTTTTTTTCATTTATCTCTACACAAAACTAAGCTTTATTAATCAATAATGCATCTCATTATTCCCTCAACACCTTCAAAACGTTTTCCACCCAAACATAGGTCATTTTTTAATATAACCTATTTTAAATAAATAGGCATGTGGGCCTACCATGTTTACTCTCTCCACAATCCCTTTGGGAATGAAATTATCAAGGACATGTCATGTCGACACATTTATAATAAGTGACCAATAATAATCACCTCATACATCAATAAAATCAATAATAAATTATAATTAGAAAGGAAAATTGACCAAATCTCACACAATACATATAAGTACCACCCATTTCTACAAGATCCTTTGGCATAACTATTGATAAAACTAATGTTATAACCTAAAACAAGTGTGACTACTTAAGATGGGGAACTCCACTATGTATACTCATATGTGCATCCCAAATCATCAACTTATGAGATCTTCTATATAGTATCTATCTCATTGGAAGGTACTAGAGATAACTCATCAATCATTAGTGGAGCTCACTTCCCTTCTCATGAAGGGGTTCTAATTTATCATGGCCAAATAAGTAGTGTTGGGGAATTCCATAAACCACACCAAATTGATGAATCACTCATTTCATATAAAATCACTCATATACACTTTAAATCTAGTTATAAATCCAAAAACTCACATGAATCCACTCTATCTCCTTTACATCCTATTTTTAACCCTCAAACCTATAGGTATAAGTTGTTAAACATTCTCCTAATAAACATGTAGATACATGTTCACATGGGTATATGATCAGTGATTCAGATTAGAACATTTGATCATAATTTAGATTCTAAGGTATCTATAGTTGACACTACTTCTTCACAAGAATCCATTCCTTCATATCATGCCATGGGTTATGTATACATTCCCATCACTAATATAATTTCTTTTTTATCTACATTTTACCTTTGTAAATGTTATTTTGTTTTAATTCCTTGATAAGTATTCTATCCCTTATCAAATCATTCTTATAGCCCTTGGATTTATGTTTCACTTTGGGCATTTTCCCTCTTGATTTTCAAACCAATTTAAAAAATCCAAAGCATATAACTTTAAAATAATGTAAATGATCATTATTGATTACTATTTCACGCACACAATACTTGAATTTGATTGCACTTATATGATCACATGTCTCTCTTACCCATGAGGATCATTTCAATTCTTATCTATCTTAATAATTTGAGCTACATTGTTATGATTCATTTTCAAATACATTAGGGGCACATGGCTTGATTTCCTCCTTGCCACTATGATTTTTAACCTTTTTGAATATTTTTAGAATCTATTACACTTCCTATATTTTCATAGCCTTAGTTCTTAAAAAAAATTCAATTCTAAAATTAAAAAAATTCAAATATATAAAAAATTCAAAACATCAAAATATTTTCAAAAAAATTCAAAATTAGGACCTCAGAATCATTTTCAATTATTTCTATCTTATTTATTTCAATATATTATTAATTATTTGTTAGGTAAATATATTAGTTTTTTATACAAAATTATTTTCACAAGGTATTTGAGAATGATATAGGACATACATTTACATGATTTTGATGTTGAGATTCCCTCATTACTCAACAACCTTGCTAATCTAGAGACATATCCATTCTCCATAAACATTTCAACATGTTGTATCTATCCACAAAATTTATACCATGTTTGGATATATATGTTATAAATGTTTTGTAAATTATTCATACTATACATGTGCTACATGAATATGATACTCACTAAAAATGACATGGATCCATATGATTGATCTACACTAGTTTTATTTTTTATATGCTTCTCTATTACTTTACTATGTCATGATTTATAAATTTATTGGTTAGTGTGTGTGGCCTATGGAATTAAGTGTGAAAAATTATTGATTGTAAGAATCATCATGTTATTTTTATGTGGCCCTTGGCTTTGTGTTATGAAAAATTTACATGCCCCTTGTATGTGGACTTTGGGCCTTATGTGTAACATATTATTCAAATTATGTGACATTATTTATTATCCATTACTTTTTACTATTATTCGATGGTTTACATCATGAAATACTCACATATTATATTACTCTAGTGACATAAAGCATATCATGCACATCATATTTATGTAATTCAATGATATATATCTCTAATGCGTGTTTAATATACAATTCAATACTATACTTAAATAATATGAATCAATAAATTAAAAGGTTAAAATAATACTACATAATCCTATCTTTCACATATGTTTTATTTTGAGATAAGTGACTTGTGGGATACATATCTCATATTAAAATAGTGGCATCACAATGGGATTTTATTGATAACTAAATTCCTCATGAGTAAATTTCATATCTATGGCACTATATAGTTTCAAAAATTAAAAAATGACTTATAATTTTTAAATTATGGGGGCATGTGACATGCATATTCACTCATTATTATAGTTAAAAAGTGGAAAATTTCAAGTAGCTATAAATTTTCATAGTTTCAAAGTTCAAATGGAATTTAATATCAATACTATAAATTTTCATAGTTTCAAAGTTCAAATGGAATTTAATATCAATACATTATAGTACAAGGGAAATGATAATTATTCATGTTAAATTTACTATATGGCAATCTAATTTTTTTCAAATTTAAAATATAATCTATATTTTTCTATAATTCCATGGTTAATATTAATGTTGCAAGTGGAACACATTAGATTATAGTGACACTTAACATCTATGGTTTCACTTTTTCTATGTAGCAAGCCACATTTCATGGTTCCACCCATTAAATATTTTGTAATTACTCTACAAAATCAAATGAGAGTTTGAACATACAATATTTCCAACTAAAGAGCATTCAATGGTTTACAAATTTGGAATTGATCACTCTCAAATCACCATAGATTCAACATTTATCCAAATTCTTCAACAAGGGGAAAGCACTTCTCTATTTACATGTTATAGGGAAATTATATTACACACTATTTTAGGTGTATAATTTTCTTATTCTCTTTACAAATTTCAAATTTCAAAATTTCAATTTTCAAATATAGAAAAAAACTATTTTTAATGGCATATTTGTAGGTTTAACACTAAGGCATCTCTCATAATTAAGCTTCATATGAAAATAAAAAGTGTGTATAAACACTTAGGTTTGAATTAATTTACTCTAGTAATTTCAATTTTTTGCATCACTATAATAAAGTGGAGGGAAATGTAGACACATAAAAATAATGATTAAGTGCTTTATAATGTTTATTTTTGACATCCTTACCTTACTTTATTCACTATTTCGCTAACTCACAATATATAATAAATCCTTAATTTTATTGAAAACACTAAAAATATCATACAGACATATATATTATAATATATTTTATTCCTATTTAATCTATAATATCTTGTCAGACCTATCCCTATAGTCTTTAGTCTTATGGGACAAGTCTATGCTATGTTGGACAATGCCACACTGTGGCATTGTCCACTAGTTCAACATTGTCCCCTATGCTCTAAAAATTAGTTTTTAAAATTAGAAATTTTCATAATGGCTCTCTAGCACATCTTTTAATGTTGGTTAGTGTAAATACTTTAAATATTCCTATATATAAGCACTTTAACTCTTCTCTAAATACATCTAGAAACCACTTGGAAATTATACTACACATTAAGAGAAAGAGCACTATTTATTCCAATTTAAAACATACTACATTCAAATAGTCATATGTCAAGTTAGATTATTATTTAATGTATGCCAAGGGCATTTGTTATCAAACACTTCAATCAATGTTATTATAATATTCATATATTTTCACACTCATGGATCACATAATCACTTTAGGAGGGAGAACTAAATTTTCTTGGGGCCTATATGCACCGAAAATTTACATGGTGCAACACTTCTGATATAAAAATTTAATGATGATGCAATGACCTCTTGTTTTTTACTCCATAGGTAACTCTCTATCTCTATTCTTTACCTATGCTTACCTATTCCTTTTCTGACATCTTTTGATCCCCTTAATTCTAATCTTCCTAGCCATTTTCACATTGTTTCAAAAACTAACCATAGGTGATGCAACTACCACTCTAAGTAATGAAACCAACCCTCTATGTTATGCAACCACTCCTTATTTTACACAACCACCATTATGGTTGTGTAACTTAGGAGGTGGGTTTGACAAAAAGAGGTAGTTTTGAATTAAAAGGGTAGTTGTATTTAAAGGTTTAGATGTGGTTTTGACACCTTAAGAGGAGTTTTAAAACCACCCTTGCATAAAGATATGGTTTTATTATAGTTGAAAAACCTTCCAAAATTAATCCCATAACTCTAATTTTCATGTGTCTTGCATGACTAGATTAATGGTTCTTATTTTTATCAACTTGTGTTTTCCTCAAATTGGGGCCAACTCACTCACTATTATATTTTTAGTCTTATTCAACTCCTCTCAAGTTAAACTCACCATCAAACTTAGTTGAACTCCACCATGAAAACTCCCATATATTTCTAAAAGAAGGTTAATTTTGGTCTAATTTCATATCCAAAAATTGCCTTTAAATTTTCTTATTGATAATTTCTTATAACTATAGCCTTTCTATAATTTCCAAAATATTTAACTTCTATTATTTTAAAGTTAACTACACAGCTACAAGTGCAGAAATGTTCTTGGTGAAATCAACTCAAAATTTCCAAGCCAAGAGTTATGTTTAGCTTCTCTCCATTTATGAATTGTGTCTTCCCCTTTTCCTATCTTATTATAGAGTTTGTGCATCATCTAGATAGATATTTTATAGAATTTATACAAGATAATATAGAGATAACATACTAAGGATTCTCCTATCAAAAGACTACATGCACTTTAGCTAATTTATTCCAAAATTAGGTTGGATTTATTTTGATTTTTATTATTTGTTTTATTTATTATATGATATTTAGTTTAGATTTTTATTTTTTTAGATTAGTTTTACATATTTATAAAAAAGTAAATTTTATAATGAAATAGATATCTTCCTTTACATTTCTCTTTGCTACAAAAATATAACTAATTTTGATTTGTGTTTGTATTTCAGTAGATTAGTTTCCTTTCAAGTTAGTAATATTTTTTTAAAATCATCCTAAAAAATATCATATCAAATATCTGATTCATTTTCATCCAAGATATCTTTTCTTTTTCAAGTTCAAAACAAGTCTCTCGCATTTTAAACAAGCACCTAAACAAACATAGAAACATAGACAAGCATAGGTGCATAGAAAATAGTATTAGATTAATAATATTATTTGTTTTAAAGAGATAAAAACACTATAATTTTAATCTTAAATTATAAAACCAAAATTTTCATCTCTTACTTTTATTTTATAAATTCATTTAGAAAAACTTGTTTTTAGAAAATTGGGGAAGTTGAAAAGCTAGTCTAGTTTATTTGTGACAAAAATTAAACTCACAAAAGGAATTTCATTGATTTTTTTAGATTATATATATTATAAAATTAATTAAATTCAGAGATTAATTTTATACATTTTTTTATCTCATACAAAACAACCAAATGAATAAAAATATTTCATCTAGTTTGCATACAAGTCAATTTATGAAAAATTAGCATCTTGAATGATAGAATAGGTTTATTCTCCCCTTATTTCCAATCAAAAACATTAATAAGGATAAAATAAATATTTTTACTTTCATTTAATTGCATATTTTATATTATTTTAGCTTTATGACTTTATTTTTAGTAATCAATCATTTACTCCTGCAAAACCAAGAAAAGTCTAAAAAATAATAAAAACAAGCAAAAATAGTGTCTAAATCCTTGATAACACATGAAATCATTACCGAACCATGAAATAAATCACACCACACATAAGCCTTGTCCATCTATAAAAGTACCATATATCATGCTTTTCTTCAACATTCTAGCAAGCATAATTTACAAGACATTACCTAAAAAAATCATATGTTTCTCCCTAGCTTCTACCTAATCTTCTTCAAATGACCCTTATTGAGACTCCAACTCTTATCTAGAATGGTACATTCCATAGATTTAGATAACATGGTCTAATCATCACCACACAGTCCAACACTAACATTGAGTTGAGATGTGAGGTCTTTGTATCCACTCCAATTCCCCACCTCATTATAGAGTCTTTAGCTACATTAGAAGAGGAAGAACACATCCATAATACACATATAATTACCATTAAATATAACATAGGATTTCATTAAAACATCATCCAAGATTAGTCACCCATCCACCCCCTATTTCTTCTCCTTAGGTCTAGCCTCATACTATATCATTCACACTTAGTAGATGACATAGATCGGGCAAAGTCAAAATAATAGAGTAGACCTTTTCCATTGATTCATACAACCTAATATCCCTCATTTCCCCAAACCTATCATTGACAAATAACTATAGCTTCTTGTGATATCAAAGATTGAAAGACCTTGGATTTTTATTTATACATATTTTGATATTATTAATGAGCATTGATACATTATTGAGGTATTTTTTTTCCATCACAAGAACCCATTGCAACTACCTATCCCAAATAATATTATACCAATTAATAAACCAAACCCCTATCCCATCATTTACATCATATATCTTGGCAAGGCCTCAAGGACTTAAGTGCAAAGGTTTAACATGTGTTATTCACATGCATACAAATTGGTGGACCTAACATGAAAGACTCTATCCTTTTGCATGTTCCTTTCTTCCTCTTCTCCTTTCCTTTCTCCATTTTACCTCCTTAAATTTATTATTTGGGTATCCATATACCCTAAAATATGTTTGGATAACATATTGGTAGATCTCTTGTCCTAGAGGGATATAAGAGAAGCCAACTTAGCTCTAGTGATCTTTCATTGATTAGTTAGAAAAGTTGAACCTTCCACACTAACATAAAATACCAATACTACTACTAATCTCTTCATAACACTCAAAAAAGGAGTGGGGTTATTATCCAAGGGATACACGACATATCTAAAACCAAAAGTAACTATCCTAACTCTAATTAGATGACCCTTATGGGTGAAGGCATAGACACAAGGCCATCGATCATCTTGTAGAGTTTATACATAGAAAGCATCTCTAAATATGATCACTACTTAGGAAGGATTAATCACTTAGAGGATGAGGTCAACTTCATGGAAGTTAATACTCATCCTCTTAATATGAATCAAGGTTCTTCCAACCCATCAGTGACAAAAAAAACATTGATTGTGGAGCTTCTAGCCCAAACTGAACCCTTCATGTAGCCTTATCTCATACACCTACCCATATTACCTTGGAGGCCCATTGGCCTAACAATAAAAATATAAAAATATAATTCATTAACACCCTAATAGGTCATATCTATAACCTAGAAAATAATCAACAAACTCTAAGTCAAGGGGTAGGCCCAAACCCTATAGCACTAATTTATCTCTCTTCTTGTCACATTCAAAAAAAAACTTACCTCACATCAAAATAATAAACCTACATTCTCCTAAAATTGGAGGAACAAGTACCACCATATAAACACATCTCTCATCAAGCTCTTGGAGATATCCTCACTCATGGGCTCCCTAGCCCTAATGTCTTTAAAATTCCTTCATCTTACTAAGCACCTATTCAAACTCCAATAGGGGGTGTATACATGTATTCTTTACCACTACAAAAAATTCAGTAATAAATAATCCATTATTCTTAATGCCTCAAGGCCAGGTACATCTCACAACACCATAACAAACGACATATACTTTACCACATTATGCAATGCCTTTGATGTCTCATAATGTCCCTGTATATTTCCACATGCTTTATAAGTTCACTCATCTAGATAATTATTCTTTCACCTACTTCATACCACCTTATCAAGCTTCTACATTCCTCCTAATGTCTATCAGGCTAACCCATAAATGACCCTACCTTATCATCCCAGTCCTACTATAATGATGATAGACTTTAACAACATGGGAACTTATACTAAATACCTTAAGGAGACGCTTGATGATAATACATGTGAGGTTCATTTTCTCACATCCCTTATAGATCTTCCCAAATTTAAATGGGAAGGGGATCCCAATATACATGCAAAGCTTACACTACCACCATTAGAGAGCTCCTACCTTGGGATGGGGTTGTACAATTTTTTTTGTAGGAATCTATAGCGAAGAGCACTTGAATGGTACTACCACTTCCCTAAGGGGTCCATACACTCTTTCCACAAACTTATGGCTGATTTATTCAAAGAAATTGACATGAAAAAAATTATAAATATTCAAATATGTGATTTATTGTATATCAATCAAGAATATAATGAATTGACAACTCATTTCATCATGAGATGGCGATAGATCATATAATTCTCTGATAGTGCACCTAACATGGACTAATTAGAGTTATGTGTTCTTTTTATCCATTCCATAAATAATGAAATAATGGAAGACATCCATAAGTTATTATATTGATCACTTTAAGAATCCCTCAAGAGCACCCTATGTATTGACCAAGTGAGCATTGATAGTGGTCGTCAAACCTATGGAACCAATGGACACATCATCATTACTAGCCAAAATAATAGGGGGTATAAAAATACAAACCCAAATAATGAAAATAACCAAGGTTTTGTTTGTAATTTGGCATGTCAAGGCTAAATTTTAACCCCTATAATTCAAAAATTTCTAGAAACCATCAGTAGCCTCTTCAACCAGTCTAAAACTATATATTTTAGCCTAAAAAGGAGAATTTTGGTATTTAATTGTAAAAATGGAAGTAAAAATTCAATAAAAATATTTTAAATTACCTTTGAACATCTTTACATATATGACTTAATCTACATCCAAAATTTCAAAAGCTTAAAATGTGTTTTAATGCCTTTTTAATCCAAAAAAGGGACTATTTTGGCTCCCATGTGCCAACTTGGGATAAATAAAACATGTAAAATTCTAATTTGTATGTATTAAATTTTATAATCCTTGTTTAAGTCTTAATTATGTACGAGTTTGGTTGTGGTACCTTGAATTCCTTTAGAAGGGCAAAAATAAGCTTATTTCACTCACTTTCACAAAGATAAGTACGGATCTGTACACACCGTGGATAGGGAATATGAAGAATAGGTAATTTAAAATACATATAATTTATTTCATGATAGTTTTAAGACATAAAAGATCAAAAAAATTCAACCATAGGTAATTTCCAACTTTGCACAAAGTGACCTGCTTGTAGGTTTTTTGATGGTATGGTTTGTTAGAGGAAGGTACAGGTCTAAATTTTGGGGTGTAGAAAGTAGAATCAGAGGTATTAATCAATGATTAATTGGTTATTAAATTATATTATCCACCCTTATTAACCATAAAGTTTAATAAAACCTAATTTTTTAGCCTTGAAACTAGAAAGGCAATGAATTTTCCTCAATTTCTCCTCACCTAGGCAGGGTTTAAATAAATTTCAATATTTTACAGAATCTTGGGGAATTAATATTTATTTACATGGTATCCATATATTTTTCATGAATTTAAAATTCAAAAAAGTATCACAAACATAGACAGTGAAATTTTCAATATGGCATGCCTATGCGAAGAAACTATATGGTCATGGAAGAAGATGGTAGCCTCAAATTTTCTTAAGTTTTTGTTTGCAAGGTTTTTAATCATGTATATCATGTATTATAATTATAATCCTTATAATTTATCCATGTTTCATGGATAAGAATCATTAATATGTTATTAAAAAATATCCAAGGGCCTAATTGAACATATTTTAAGGAAATTGTGTAATTTGTAAGGTTTTTGTGGAAAATTATGTTTCATGTTTACCCCCTTGCCCTCTTCTAATGGTTTCCAAAGTCATATGATGTGATGATTATTGGTTTGTGTTTTAATAACCCTTATAAAATCCTTTGTCATTCTCCTTTATCATCCCTTCCCACCTCCATCTCATCCACCCCATACCACTGCCATACTCTACCTTTTCCACTATGTTTTCACTTATTTTCCATCTCCACTCTTATCTTTGCATCATATTTAATCATATTTCACCCCTCCACTCACATTAATTTCATAGTTTATTTTTTTTGGAGATACAATGTTTTAAAATAATCCACCACAATCATGAGAAGAGGGTATAGGCCACTTGAGAAGCACAAGTAAAATCAAAGAAAAGTACACCTACAATAAGGTTACATAGTCAAAGTGTGGTCATATGGATGTTATGAGGAGTCAAAGTGAAAGAGGATTTCATTAAGATTTAATGAAATCAAACATATATGATCATGAGATAGTATGAGAATAAATCCATAATGGAGGTGAGAGAAGGAATATTTGGACCTTGAATTTTGGCATAAATCATATAACCACCTATAGCCAAAAGGGAAATTTAGTTGTGTTTTGCATAAGGTGCATAGAAAAAGAGTGAAAATGAAGATATATCCTTTTGGTATCCATAAAAATATGTCATCAAGTAGATATTAATGATTAACATGGAATTATTCAAGTATAATGACCTCTCCAAGGCTTATTATTGTCAAAATCCATATAAATGGAGTAAATATAGACATATGCACAACCTTATAAGGATTAGACATGATATCATGTTATTCATGAAGTTGGAAAGCAATATAAGGTCTATCAATCCTTGAAAGTTTCCATTTATGTCATGTTTCATTAATAAAACAATCATTGGCTTTCGTTGAGATCACCTACATCCCCAAATCCTAAAAAGGGGACTACCTACATCCATAAGTCTATTTTCGTATCTAATTTTGACAAGTATTAAGTGACATAGTATTTCCTAACTAGTTTCATGTTGATTTTTAATTTTCAAGAGGGTATAATGGTATTAAATATCTTAAGAGCCTCTATCTTGGTCTAGGTCCATACATAGCTATAGTAGCATAGTCATATGTCTTCTCTTTTGAAGGCCTAAAAATGATAGAGCCTATAGTGTTAAGACCAAACACAACATGGGTCTATTCAAGTTTAAAATAGATTCTCATAACTATTAATGGATGCAAAAAGTTGAGAATATTCAAAACATAAATTTTAGGTGACTCCAAAAGTATTTATGTGTTTCAAAAGGTTACCTATAGTCAACTCAAGCATGGGAGAAAGCTACAATCATGGTAGAAAGAGTGAGTTAAATACAACCCTAGGTCATCTTTTATAGAAGAACGAAATTTTTGAATTTTTTATAAAATGATAAGAAGGATGAAATAATTCTATTAGTTTTTTTAGGTTTGTATTTTCAATATCAATTCACTTCAAATCATAACCCTATCTATATACTCAGAGCAAGCTATAGCTAGGTAAGGGTTTGGTGACCTAAGAAACCTATCAAATAGGTTAAGGGCATAAAGCACTTCCAAATCAAGAATTATAAATTGGAAAAGTTTATCTCATTAAAGTATAATGATAGCAAAGAAAGGACAAGATTCACTTCAAATAAAGTGTACTTACAATCTTGTACTTGAGAAAAAATGGATATAATTGATTATGTTGATCATCAAAGAGAATGATCAAGAGATTTAAAGAACCTAGAGAAATAATAAGTGCCTAAATATTATGAAGTTTGGTTATGGTTTAATATGAGCTTAAACTACATGAATCCTACATCTAATATCCCATCAATCACCTTGTAAAGGGAAACCTACAGTCAATGTTTTACATAGTTTATCCATACTAAGCTAGAATACAAGTGTGTTTAAAGAGGTCTAAAGATGAATATTGATTTGGGAAACACTTCATGAAAATTATGTGATGAATAAGGTAAAATATAAGTTATATGATACTCAAGGATAAGAAATTATAGTCATATTCCTCACTTGAATAGTCCTACAACCATCAATAATGTAACCTATAGTCAAGTGATAGTACCAAATGAGATTTTCTAGGTTTTAATAATTTCCAAGGAGGATTAATGAGATTTAGAGAAATAATAACAAAAGGTAAAATCATGGGATTATTATAATTTTATCAAACACTCCAAGAAACCTTCAAGCCCTTCATAGTCTGTAGAAAGGATAATCAAGCACACAACTAATGATAAAAGATGTGATTGAAAACTAAACTTAAGACCTTTGTGGGAGGGTTTGAAGGCTAAATAAAGTTATTAAACCTATTAAAGCCTTAATGAATCATAAAAATGTCCTAATAATCCACCTTTTCAAGGTATAAAACTAGTACTCAATCTGTACTAGTATTAACAAGACAAACATAGTCAAATAGGTGTTTTAATGAAGCAATTTGTTTTCAAGTGGAGAGACAGAGTTCTTAATGATAACATGCCCAAGGGGATGTATAATGAGAACCATCATGATAATGGTTATAATGTGTAATTTTAAAACATATGATAAAATCATACCATCTTAAGGCTTGAATCTACAACTATGGAAGCACAATCTTAAGTTCAAATTGGCAATCTTGAAGGATTTAATGATGTAAAGTTAGTTTCCATGTTCAAAAAATTATATGAGGAAACAATAGGGTTATGAGCTCATAATAAAATTTAAAAGTGAGAGTTTCAAGATCCAAAAATAGTCATACACTTTATAAAGTTTGAAATCCTACAACCATAAGTACTATAAGCATGTTCTAGGCATAAAGGAGAAATGAAAGACACAATAGCCTAAGGGAAGGTTTCATGATTAAATTTGTGGATAAAGTGGAAAAATATGTATAATATCATAAAGATATCATGGGAGGGATTCAAAACCCATTTTATATGATCAAGCCTATCCAATAATATTAGACCCTAAGTCATGATCCATACAAAACCTATAGTCATGAGAATTCAATCATCTTCCAAGACTAGTTCATGTAACTTGAGGGTTAGTAGTCTCTTTGAGAGATATATAAAATAAAGGTAGTGAAAAAGAGACATTATCAATAACTTGATCAAAGTGAATTAAGCATTTCCAACCACAAAATAGTGAAGGTACAAAGCCAGTGTATAGACTGCATAGACATAGGCCTAATTGCCTTGTCAAAGGTCAAAAAATGATAAAAAGAGGGGTTGAGGATGTTTTCAAATGATTTGAGATGAATATTGAGATAATTTAAGATGAATTTTATCTTGATAACCTAATTACCCATGAAATCAACTGTAACAACACCAAAACATAGTCAAGTATGCACACAATCCATGCAAAAGGGGCATTTTTAAAGGAAATTTGAAGATTATGGCATCTAAAAGTGGAGTTTTGACTTTAAATTTGGTACATAATTCATAATGACTTGAGAATAATCAATACAAGTTTCAAGGCCAAAGGATAAATAGAAGCATTCATTATTTTTGCATAGTCCCTCACTAGTCAAAAATCAATCATAATGGTGCAAGGGGAGGTTCAGGTGAGTTTTAAAGTACCAAAGAGGTTTTTGAGTCCAAATGAGTGTTTTAAAATAATGGGATAATGTTTTTTAGTCTTTATACACCTTCTCCGAGTGTCAAAATCCAACTCATATGCAAACCATGCCCATATAGGCTTGTTCAAGCAAGCAGACATATAGGCCAAAAAGGAATTTTTGACTTTTAAATCAAGGAGATACTTTTAAAATGTTTTGATAGAATGGTACAAACCACATAGATATGTTTAAGTTAGGGAGAGGGAAGGGAAGAGTCATTTCATTTAGGTGAAGAATTTCAAATTCTACAGTTCCAAACACCTTTCCAAGCCACATGTTTAAATGCTCGTATCTTTCACCATGTGATGAGTTTGGTTGAATGATATAAATTTTTTTAGGAACCCTATGTACTTAGAATTAATGAATAATTTAGGTTGATTGAGGGTCTGATATTTATGAACAATCACTAAGAGTGTAGGCAGCCTAAAATACAAATAAAACCCCATAGGCAAATTTTCTCCATGTGATAACTTTTCATATCTTTTACATGGGAACTCAATATTTTTAGGGGTATTAATGAGGTAATTATAATACAAATCAATTCCAATATTTTTTTTATTTGGAATTTTGTACTTCATGAATCATCATTTAGAAGATAAAGCTTCAAAACCCTCCCAAACCCTCAAAAAACTAGTTTTGTAAAAGTTAATTTTATTTTTATCAAATCACCATGGATCAATGTAAAAGCTCTTAAAACATAAATTAAAATTTGAAAGGATTCTATAAATTCCAATTTTATGTATGGATATGTATAGATCAAGGAAAAATCAAGTTTTTAAATGGAAAAAAGCATGGAAAAGTAGGTACAATGTAGTTTACATGAAACCAATTCATAGAGATGAAATCTTGAGAATTGTTATTCATAATAAAATATTAAGTTGGTCAAAAATATTCCTATAAGTAACCCTACCAGCTCAATAAAAATAGCTAGTCTATAGGAAAACAAAGCAAAATGTGTCAGGAATCTAGAATAACAAACATGCTCTGACTCCACTATTAGGATCTAGGAAGCACAATTGATTACCATGTACAAGCAACTTAACATGTAGAATTAACCAGAAGTAACAAGTAACTAGAATTTAGAAACAACATAGAATATGAGAGGCAATACCCAATTGTATTAATACTCTTCTAGAAGGAAATACAACAATGAAGATGCCACAGTCTTCTTCCTTACACACCTCTAGGGCTCCCACACCTCCAGGGCATGAATAGTAAATCTCTTCAAGAGATCACTCTCTCTCTTATGGTCCCAACACATAGCTCAAACACAGAGTTGGTGTTCACCTCCAACTAGTCAGTATCACTACTACCAGTACCACCAGTCAATATCACTACTGCCAGTACACAAGTGCTCCATGCACTCCAAGTACTCAACATACTCCAAGTAAATCTCACCTGATCTTGTACCTTGTTGTGTTGCCCGTCACCTTTGACCTTGCTATCTTGCAGATCCACCTTAGACCTTACACACACAAACACCTGCAAATCAACTGATCATACTTACCATGTAGATCTCTCTACACCCTGAAGAACCCTCGTCCTTGACTCACCAAGTCCTTATGATTCTCCAAACCAGTACCTCAGTGGATCTTCTACCAAATCTTGCTATCCCACAGATCTCCCTGATCATACACACTCGACACCCCTATGGAACTAGGAGGAACACACCTTGCTCTCTTCACCCTGAAGGAGCTAACCTTGCTCTTACTCAACTAGCACAAATTATAATACATCCCATGAGTCTATTATATAGATATCATGAAAACAATAATTAGACATCTAATTACAATAATTAGATATGCAGCTCTAAGGCTAAAATTAGCCTTTAACATGAAAACAACTGATTCATTAGCAAACTATCTGTAACACTCATAGTTCTAAACCACACAAGCAACTGACGTTAGTCCTTGTCTGGCTGGAGATGATCAACATCGGCTGATAATGACCGATGTCAGTTGCTCTACTCACTGGATATGATCGACATTGGTTGATCAGACCAGTGTCAGTTGCTCTACAACTCAGCAACCTCTCAACAACCTCCTCCATGTCTTCATTAGTGAAGCTTTTAGCTCCATAACCTAATAATCTCCCACTTGGAGATAAAAATTTGCACTATACCTATACTTGAACACTGTTTAATCTGTTTCCTGGCTTGTATCCCTCTTCAAGCTCAATCTTGAAGACCAACCACCACACATCATGTGGTCCAACACCTATCATCCAAGTAACCTACCACATCCAAAGTTCTAACCCTACATAGCATGTCGACCTGCTACTAGTCCCTCTCAGATACCTGAGAACCCACTGAACCACTTTCCAGTGCTTCCTTCCCAGATTGACTACAAAGTTTTTTTGATAGCACCCACTGCTTGGGCAAACTCAGGGAGTACACATGTACTCAACCTCATCATGTGATTGGGGACCCTATTTTGTGAACTATCCATCCATAGGTGCACTTTCCGTACTGCATCTTGCACTACCTTCACACAATCATCCTATGACAACATCAACTTGTGATCTTCCCTGTCTCTAGGATTACTCATGCCAAAGAATTTTGCTGCTCCCAAATCCTTCATGGCAAACCACTAAACTAACCTTACCTTTAGCTTAGCAAAACCCTATATGTCTGAGCCTGTAACAAGCTCATCCTACACATACAGTAATAGGATAATGTCACGACCATCATCCACCCTGGTAAGATAAACACAATGGTTACACTGACATTGACTAAAGCCCTGCTTTGTCATCCACCTGTCAAACCTATACCACTATCTTGTAGCTTGCTCAAGACCATATGACCTGGCCTTCCATCTCACGTGTCCATTCTCTCTATTATTTAACCAAGGAATCCATTTGTCTCTTAGTGATTTTATCCCAGCTGGCAACTCTACCAAATCTCCCATTTGGTTCTTCTCTAAAGAAATCATGCCATGCTCCCACTATTTCTTGGATCCTTCCTACTCTATAGTGAACAATGAGTATAAAGAAGAGGAATAATGAATTTGAGGCTTACTTACCCTTTCAGTCCTCCACATGGGCATTTGAGACTCCTTGATAGCTTGTTGTCTGCCCAAAATCCATTCCAGTGACCGACCTCAGTCACCACATAGTTTGCATCCAACTGATGTCAGTTCCATGTGACTGTCCTGGTCATCGATGCTGGTTATCCTACCAACATCGGTCTCCACTAGCTTGACACCACTACCTTTGCTTGTCTGCACATGATCGACGTTGGTGCCTATTTATTCGATGCCAGTTCCTCCTAACCAATGTCGATACCTGTGTTTTGTTGTGAGTGATGACTTTTTACCCGCAAGCTTACTTTGAATCAAAACCCTATCCAAACTACCCTACTCAGAGATATCCAACCCCATCCACTAATCTTTGTCCGTCATCTCCTCCAAGAACACAAAGGTTTTCCAGTTCTTAAGTTTATCAAATACCTCAGTCTTCCTTTTCCTACAATAAATCTAGTCCTTTCTTGTATCATCCCACTGCTTACAAAAATCTTGGTCTATGCTCTCCAAATCTAAACTCTTACCATTTGACTTAAGAACATCCATTCCCTTCTCACTTATGTGACCAAGCCTATAAAGCCACACCTGTGCAACAGAAGTGGAATTAGTAATACATGCAAGTAGATAAAGAGTAACTACTTTCTTACCACATGCTAATTCAAATGCATCCACTGTGAGAGTTCCTATGCATCTCTCATCACCCAACTTTCCTGAAGTAATTAGCCACATCTTCAAGACTGGGACCTGCATGACCTTCTTCAACACCCATGTGTTGGCTGCTTGTAATTTCAGCAACACTTCCCCTTTGCTAATACTTTGACAAGGCTCACCAACCCCTCTATTTGGGGCTACATGGAAAGAGGCAATAAAATATATAAACCAAGATTCTACTTTATCCAAGGAACATCCCAGAGCATCCTATGCAACAACACCTGCAACATCTGCTTCTTCAGTTCCTTCATGCTGATCTTCTACCAACCAATAATATTTCTTTACCTGCTCTTTCTTTCCATAACACCATAATTGACCATTCATGTTTTTCAATTCCTCCATTCTTAGCTTACTTTCTTCTGCCATTGCTATACTCCCACTCAATCAAAAACCCCTGAGAGTGACCTATACCAAACACAAACCTACTCCCTACAACCTTAGCTCTGATACCACTTTGTCAGGAATCTAGAACAACAAACATGCTCTGAATCCACTGTTAGGATCTAGGAAGCACAATTGATTACCATGTACAAGAAACTTAAATATGTGGAATTAACAAAAAGTAACAAGTAACTAGAATTTAGAAACAACACATAATATGAGAGACAATACCCAATTGTATTAATACTCTTCCAGAAGGAAATACAACAAAGAAGATGCCACAATCTTCTTCTTTACACACCTCTAGGTCTCCCACACCTCTAGGGCATAAATAGTAAATCTCTTCAAGAGTCCACTCGCTCTCTTATGGTCCCCACACACAACTCAAACATAGAGTTGGTGTTCACCTCCAACCAGTCAGTATCACTACTACCAGTACCACCAGTCAGTATCACTACTACCAGTACACAAGTGCTCCACGCACTCCAAGTACTCAATGTACTTCAAGTAGATCTCACCTAATCTTGCACCTTATTGTGTTGCCAGTCACCTTTGACCTTGTTATCTTGTAGATCCACCTTAGACCTTGCACACATAAACACCTGCAAATCAACTGATCATACTTACCATGTAGATCTCTCTACACCCTGAAGAACCCTTGTCCTTACCTCACCAAGTCCTTATGATTCTCCAAACCAGTACCCCAGTGGATCTTCTAATAGATCTTGCTATCCTATAGATCTCCTTGATCATACACACTCTGCACCCCTGTGGAACTAAGAGGAACACACCTTGCTCTCTTCACCCTGAAGGAGCTAACCTTGCTCTTACTCAACTAGCACAAATTACAATACAACCCATGAGTCTATTATATAGATCTCATGCAAATAATAATTAGACATCTAATTACAATAATTAGATCCATAGCTTCAATTCTGAAATTAGCCTTTAACATGCAAACAACTGGTTTGTTAACAAACTATCTGTAACACTCACAGTTTTAAACCACACAGGCGATCGATGTCAGTCCCTGTCTGGCTGGAGATGATCGACGTCAGCCAATAATGACTGATGTTAGTTGCTCTGCTGACTAGATATGATTGACATTGGTTGACCAGACTGATGTCAATTGCTTTGCAACTTAGCAACCTCTCAATAACCTCCTCCATGTCTACATCAGTGAAGCTTTTAGCTCCACAACCTAACAAAATGGGCCTAGTCAACCCTATTCACTGAATGGTGAGAATTTTCTCATCAAAATCACCTATCTCATGATGGGAAAAGTTGATTTAGTTATAATATAATTTTTTTTGGTATGTTTCATGTCTTATTGTGTAGGTCATATGGAGTCCAAGTGCAAGGAATGGGATATTAGGCCTAATTGGCCAAACAAGTAAAGTTGAATTTCACATTGAAATGGCTATCAAAGATCTCACATAGAGTTTCCATGATGCATATTTGATCTTAACATGGAGATTCATGCACATTTCAATCTTCAAAGTGCCATTTCATGCAAGGAAAGTCTGAAGTAGAGTTTAGCTTATCTTAACTAATCAAAGCTTTAGTTGATTGTTTGACTAACATCATGCATTTATCCTTGATTTTAATGTAACCAAGGATTTTAAGCACTTTAAATATCAATTAAAATGGAGTTTAAGACACCAAGATATGATGTATATTTCATGTAAATGATTATCGACTTGTCAAGGGGCCCACTACTCTTTTTCCATGCCAAAAAGAGGTTTTGTGCAAGACAAATAAAGAAGGAAGATATCTTGAAGGCTTTTATATTAAATTGAACTCAAATTGGATTAGAGTTGATATGAATTTCACCTACCCTTATCTTTTCAATGCCAATCTTGGGTAGTTATATGTTATTTTCTATATATGTTGGCTTTTAACCGACTTTTGAGATCTATCCCTCTCTTTAAATGACTAGACTCTACCAAGATTGAGTTTTATAACCTTTTTAAATAAATAAAATGACTATTTTTAGTTTTCATTACTTTGGTATGGTGTGTTTATGTTAGTTAATTTGCATATGTGGTAGAGATTTCTCCCTTGTCAAGTTCTTATTCTCACCTAATAACTAGTAAGCTAGTTTATGTAGGTCATATTCAGTGTTTAATGTCATTTGATTGAGCTAATAATGGATATAAGTGGTTAGTTAGTGCCTTGAATTAGGCATATTCCATCATTTCCCTCAGGTTCTAATTAATTAATGAAATCTTTACATGAAATATTGATGCATAAGAGTCAATTGGAGTTATAGATTCAATCTTTGCTTATCTTATTAGTGTTTTAGGAGATCAAATAGAGTGGATGAACCAAAGATACATGTTTATCACTAATATTAAAGTAGGATTTCCATTTTAGTATCTTTCTTCCCATTTTCATCCCAACAATCAGTAGTATAATAAGTAGTGTAGAGTGATACATTAGAGGAGCTAGCCTCACCAAAATCCTAGAGGTTTGGTCTAAGTTTAGGTGTCCCACACCTCAGATAATTCCAATGTTAGTCTAGGTGTGAAGGAATTTTATAGCCAATTTTGTCAAGCCTTTAATGCAGGGTGTTAATCTAGGTTGTTAATAGTTCTAACACACCCAATAAGACATAAATTCATCTATTAAAGTACAAGTTTGAAGAATACCATATTCAAAACTAGTTTCTAGTACTCCTATGGCCTTTATCTCAAGGTAAAAGATACATTATTGTTCATAGTATGAGTTATATTCACAATTTTCTAGGCTATTGTAGCTTACATAGAAGAATTTCATCATTCTTGTCCTTCTTAGTATTTATAGTATGATCTTCATGACCCATATCAGCCCTCCGATGACCTATATCAACCATATGAAGAGTACACAAAGCCTTATCAATAGTATGAAAGATCATACCAATCCTATAACAATGGTCCATATGCATCTCATCCTCATCCATATGATATTTAACCATTCCAATATTAACCATCCTTCCAAAATTATATAAATTTTCATGATGAATTGGAGGATATGAAGAGGGTAAGACAAATGATTGTTGAAGAGATATCATCCTACAAAAAATAGTTATTAGATAATGAATCTCAATCTTAAAGGTTAATACCTTCTACTACCCCATATCAATATCAATGGATTCTAAGTCTATATCAATAAGAAAATATCCCTATAATGCCTCAAGTTGCAATACATTCAATAATAGAGGATCAACCTTCACCCCTTCCCCCTCAAAAACCCAAATCCTTTCCTTCATGGAAATCCATTCAAGAAATAGTGCAACAAAGAGAGGAGGTGAAGGTGATCCAAGAAGAACATATCCAGGAAAAAAATTAGGTATCTATGGTTACTTCTCTGGACCTTTCTCATCTTGTTGAATACTTTAAGGGATCTACCATGCCTATCCTAGAGAAAGAGCCTCTCATGTGTGAGGTGAAAGAAGAACATGTAGTTGATATAGATGAATATGAAAGAGTTTTTGATGAACATAAGGAGGCATCATCATTAACACGCTTAGTGTCAAGGAAGAAATTGATGAAGTCAAAGAAGTTACTATTGTGATTAAAGATTAGCTGAGAGTAGATGATGAAATTCAAGAGGAAGACACTCTAATTATTCAAATTGAAGATACTTTCCATGAACTCATTGATCACACAATAGATTCCATCCATCATGAAGAATACAAGCTTGTAAAAGTGACAAAAAATAAGTAATAATAAATAGAATATTATGAAGAATAAGTAGATTTTGAGAGCAAGCCAAATCATCAATTTGATGCCAAAGATTAATCAATTGTGATTGATAAATTTGATATACCAAAAGATAATTTTCAGCCTTATGATCACAGTGAATAAATTCCAATTCTACCTCAACTTCATGAGAAAAAGTCTTTAGATTTGTTTGACATATTTCATTTAGGTTTTTATTTACTTGAATGTGGTTCAGTATAGGTTGGGAGAAGGGCTATCATTAAACAAGAATCTATTTTCTTAAGAGATGACATGTTTGATCATCTCAATCATGATTATCAACTTTTGTCATTAACTTCATATATCTCTCCACTTTTGGAAGCTGACTATGAACACAAATGGCCTCAAGAAGTTAAAATATCATATGTATATTTCTTAGAGGCTAGCCTTGATGATATCACAAAAGAGATACATCAATTTGGACTAAAAGATCATGAGAAACAATTCATAAATGACTAATATTCGAAGATGTTCTTCAAAAATACATGGATTTGTCAAGAGGATGATTGGGTCTTGGATCCATACCTTAAATAAATGTACCTAAGAATGGAGGTTGGAATCCCACCTACATCATCAAAAATACAAGGGCATGTAATTTCTCTTATCTATATAAGAGATCTATCAATATATGGCAAATGCATTTCAAGGTTCCATGGTGGACCGAATAGCTTTACATTTGATCCTAGAGGAAAGCTTCTCATTTCAGGGTAGTGGCTTTGTTTTGTTCCAATAAGTGAGTATCAAAAGTAGAAATTTGATTCCCTTTCATTTATTTCCTATTTTTTGTATGTTAGTTGTCACTTCTTTCTATTTTAGTTGTAATTTCAATTCATTCTTGTTTTTTCATAGTCAGAAAAGTTGTTTCAAAACCCAAAAGAGTTAGTTTACTAGTAAAGAGAGTCATTAAGTCAAATTTGTTATGCTTCAGTATGCCATTTTCACATGAATCTCAATGAGTTATTTTGACCAATAGGATCATCAATCCCTATAATTCACTATAAATGTTGCTAATTTGGCCTATCAAGGCCAAATTCCAACCCCTATAATTTGAAAATTTCCAAAAACCATCAATAACCTCTTCATCCTATTTAAAACTATATATTTTGGCCTAAAAAGGAGAATTTAGGTATTTTATTTTCAAAATAGAAGTAAAAATTCATTAAAAACATTTAAAATTAACTTTGACCATCTTTGCATAGATGACTTAAGCTAAATCCAAAGTTTCAAAAGCTTGAAAGGTGTTTTAATGCCTTTTTAAGCCAAAAAGGGACTATTTTGGCTCCCACATGCCAACCTGAGATAAATAAAGCATAGAAAAGTATAATTTTTATGTATAAACATGTAAAATCCTCATGTAAGTATTAATTATGTAGGATTTTGGTGGTGGAAGCTTGAATTCCTTTAAAAGGGCAAAAATAAGCTTATTTCTTTCATTTTCACAAAGAGAAGTACAAATTTGTATGGATTTCATACACCATGAGCAGGGATTATGAAGAAAAAGTCATGGTAAATATTTATTAGTAATTTCATGACATTTATAAGGCATATAGGCTCAAAACTATTCACCTTTAGGTAATTTCAAACTTTTCACAAAGTGACATGCTTGTAGTTTTCTAATAGTACAATTTGTTGGAGGAAGGTATAGGTCTAAATTGTGGGTTGTAGAAACTAGACTTAGAGGGATTAATCATGTATCAATTATATATTAAATTATATTATAAACCCTCATGAATAATAAAATTTAATGCGACCCAATTTTTGTAGCCTTGTAACCAGAAAGGCAACCAGTTTTCCTAAATTTCTCCTTACCCAAGAAAATTTTCAAGAAATTTCAAGCTGTTTATAGAATCTTGGGGACTTAAATTTTTTCCATGGCCTTATTCATGTGTTTTTCATGAATTTAAATTTTAAACAAATATCACAAACACATCCAGTCAAATCTATAGTATGGCATGCCTATGAGAAGAAATTATACAATCATGGAAGAAGAAGGCAACCTCAAATTTTCTTTAATTTGTGTTTGTAAGGTTTTTCATCATGTTTATCTTGATTTACAATTATAATTATCAAAATTTCTCCATCTTCATGGCTAATAAGCCATCCTATGTTCTCAAATAGTCTCTAAGGGCCTAGTTTATCATATTTTAAGGAAATTTTGCATTTTCTAAGGTGTTTGTGGAAAACTATGTTTCATGTTTACCCCCTTCCTTCCTCCAATGGTTTCCAAAGTCATGTTATGTGATGATGATTGGTTTTTTTTTTACATATCACCCTTTATATAACCTTTGTCATGATATTTTATCCTCCTTTCCCACCTCCATCTCATTCACCCCATACTACTACCATACTCTATCTTTTCCACTATGTTTTCACTTCTTTTCCATCTCTACTCTTGCCTTTTCATCATAATTCATCATCTTTCACCCCTCAACCCACCTAAATTCCATAGTTTATTTATTGGGAAGATAAATTTTTTGATAATAAGCCACCACAAGCATGAGAAGAGGGTATAGGCCACTTGAAAATCATAAGTACAATCAATGAAAAGTACACCTACAACAAGGTTACATAGTCAAAGTGTGGTCATATGGATGTTATGAGGAGTTAAAGTGAAAGATAGATTAATCAAGGTTTAATTAAATAAAAAATATAGGATAATGATATAGTATGAGGATAAAACCATACTGAAGGTGAGAGAAGGTATATTTGGATCATGAATTTTAGAATACATCATTTATCCACCTATAACCAAAAGGGGAATATAGTTGTGTTTTGCATAAGGTGCATAGACAAAGAGTGACAATGCAGATCTATAATTTTTATCTCCATAAAAATATGTCATCAACAATATATGAATGAGAATAATGGACCTTATTCATGTCAAATGACCTCTCCAAGGCTTATGATAGTCCTAATCCATAAAAATGGAGTAAATATAGCCATATGCACAGTCTTATAAGGATTAGACATGATATCAAGTTATTCATGAAGATGACAAGAAATATAAGGTTTCTCAATCCCTAAAAGTTTCCATTCATGTCATTTGTCCTTAATAACTAAATCATTGGCTATCCTTGAGATCACCTACAGCCCTAAAGCCTAAAAATGGGACTACCTATAGCCATAAGGCTATTTGCCTATCCAAGGTTGACAAGTAGTTACTAACTAGTTTCATGTTGAGTTTTCATTCTCAAGATTTTATAATGGTTTTAAATCTCTTAATAGACTCAAGCATGGTCAAGGTCCATACACAGCTATAGTAACATAGTCATATGTCTTCTCTTTTGAAGGCCTAATGGTGACAGAGCCTATAGTGTTAAGACCAAACACAACATGGTTCTATTCAAGTTTAAAATAGATGTTAATGGCTATTAATGTATTCCATAAGATAATAATAGTCAAAACCTAAATATTTAGGTGACTTCAAAATCATTTAAGGGTTTCAAAGGTTTACCCACAGTCAACTCAAGCATCAGAGGAAGCTACAACCATGGTAGTAAGTGTGAGTCAAATATAGCCATAGGTTATATTTTATAGAAGAAGGGAAGCTTTGAATTTGGTAGAGAATGATAATAAGGATTAAATAATTCTATTAGTTCATGGAGGTTTGTAGTTTTAATACCAATGCACTTCAAATCCTAACCCTATCCATACTCTCAGGGAAAGCTACAATTGTGTAAAGGGTTTGGTGACCTACGAAGCCTATCAAATAGGTTGAGGGAGTAAATCACTATGAAATCAAGAAGTATATAGTGGAAATGTTTATCTTAGTCAATTATCATGATAACAAATAAAGGACAAGCTTCACTTTAAATAAAGTGTACGTATAGGCCTATACTTGAGAAAAAGGGCAATAATTGATTAGGGTTGATCATCAAAGAGATTGATTAAGAGATTTGAAGAACATATAGCACTTATAAGTGCCTACATAATATTAAGTTTTGTTAAGGTAAAAGAGGATCTTAAAGGACATGAATACTAAGTCAAATATCCCATCAATCACCTTGTAAAGGGAAACCTACAGTCACTATTTTACATAGTTTATCCATACTAAGCTAGAATATAACAAGTGTGTTTAAAGAGGTCTACAAATGAAGATTGGTTTGGGAAAAACTTCATGAAAATGATGTGATGAATAAGGTAAAATAGGATATAAGGTAGACTCAAGGACAAAAAAATATAGTCATATTCCTCATTTGAATAGTCCTATAACCATCAATAATGTACCTACAGTCAAGTGATAGTACTAAAGGAAATTTTATAGGTTTTAATAGTTTTCAAGGAGGATTAATGAGATATTAGATAAATAATAATACAAGGTAAAATCATGGTATTATTATCATGTTATCAAACACTCCAATCCACATTCAATCCCTTAATAGTCTATACAAAGGACAATCAATAACATAACTAATGATAAAGGATGTGACTAAAAACTAAGATTAAGACCTATATGGGGAGGATTTTAAGTTTAAATAAAGTTATGAAACCTATTTAGACATTAATGAATCATCAAAATGTTCTAATACTCCACCTTTGACCTTCTCAAAGTCTAAGACTTGTACTTAATCCATACTAGTATTGAAAAGACAAGCATAGTCAAACATGGGTTCTAATGAAGATAAAGTTTTTAATGATAACATGATTAAGGGGATATATATTGAGAACCATGATGATAATGGAGATTATGAGGAAGTTTAAAAAATATTCTATAGTCATACCCTCCTAAGTCTTGCATCTACAACTATGGAAGTATAGTCTTAAATTCAAATTGGTAATCTTGATGGATTTCATGATGTACAGTTAGTTTCCATGTTTAAAAAAAGTATATGAGGAGATAATAGGGTTATGATCCCATAATAAAATGGATAAGTGAGGTTTTTAAGAGAAAAAAATATTCATACACCTTAGAAAATTTTAAACCCTACATAAGTACTACAGGCATATTCTAGGCATAAAGGAGAAATGAAGGACACAATAGCCAAAGGGAAGGTTTTATGATTCAATTTGTGCATCAAGTGGACAAGGATGTTTAATATCATAAATATATAATGTTAGGTATCTTAAACCCCTTGTATATGATCAAGCCTATCCAAAAATATTAGACCTTAAGTCATGTTCTATACAAAACCTGTAGTCATAAGACTTCAATCATCTTCCAAGACTAATTCATGTAACTTGAGGGTTAGTAGTCTCTTTGAGAGATATAAAAAGTCAATTTAGTGAAAAATTTACATTATTAATACCTTAATAAAATATATTTAAGCATTTACAACCTAAAAAGAGTGAAGGTACCCAATTAGTGTACAAATAATGCATTTAAAGAGGCCTAATTACCATGTCAAAGGTCAAAACATGCTAAAAAGAGGGGTGGAGGATGTTTTCAAATGATTTGAAAGAAAATTGAAATAATTTATGATTAATTTTAACTTTAAAACCTCCATTAGCCATTAAATTAGCTCCAACAACACCAAAACATAGTCAAGTATGTACACAGTCCATGCAAAAGGGGTATTTTTAAAGGAAAGTTGAAGATTATAGCATCTGAAGGTGGAGTTTTGAATATAAATTTCATAAAAATGGTCATAATTAATTTATTAATAATCCATACAATTTTAAAGCCCAATTGACAAGTGGAAACATTCACTATTTTTACATAGTCCCTCACTAGTAAAAAATCAGTCATACTGGTGTAAGGGGAGGTTCAAGTGAATTTTGAAGTGCCATAGAGGTTTTTGAGTCCAAGTAAGAATTGGAAAATAATGGGAGAATTTTTTTGAGTCTTAATAAACCTTTTTAGATTGTCAAAACTCCATATCATATGTAAACCATGCCCATACAAGCTAGTTCAAGCAAGCAAGCATATATGCCAAAAAGGCATTTTTGTATTTTCAAGCAAGGAGATACTTTCAAAGCTTTTTTATATAATGTTATATAAAAAATAGTGATATTTTTAGCTATATAAAGGCAAGGGAGGAGTAATTTTCATCCAGGTTGAGAATTTCAAATTTTACAGTCTAGACATCCTTCTAAGCCACTTGTTCAGATGCTTATATCTTTCCCCACGTGATGAGTTTGGCTAAAATATCTTAGAATATTTTGAGGAAAATTTTTATATTATAATTAATTAAAAAAATTTGTTGGTTGAGTTGCTAATATTTATGAATAATCACTAAGAGTGTAGGTAGCCTAGAATGCAAGTAAAACCCCACAGGTAGATTTCCTCCACGTGATAAATTTGCATATCTTTTACATGGAAACCCAATATTTTCAAGGGTATTATTGGGGTAAGAATAATAAACATAAATTATAACATTTTTTTATTTTGAGATCTATACTTCATGAATCATTATTTGGAAGATTTAATTTCAAAACCCTTCTAAACCCTTAAAAAACTAATTTTTCAAAAAGTTTATTTCATTTCCATAAAATCACCATGGAAGAATATAAAAAATATTCAAACATAAATTAAACTCAAAGAGGATTATATAAATGCCAATTTGATGTATGTAGTTGTACTGATCAAGGAAAAAATCATGTTTTTTATGGAAAAAAGCATGGGAAATGAGGTACAAAGTGATTTACATGAAACCAATTCATGGAGATGAAATACTGATAATTTTTATTCATAATAAAATATTCAGTTGGTCAAAAATATTCCTAGAAGTTCCCCTAATAGATTAAAAAAAATAACCAGTCTATAGGAAAATAGACCTAGTGAACCCTAGTAATTGAATGGCGAGAATTTTCTCATCAAAATCACCTATATCATGATGGGATAAGTTGATACAGGTATAATATCATTTTTTTCATGTTTCATAGTTTATTATATAGGTTCTATGGAGTCCAAGTACAAGTAATGGGTTATTAGGTTGAATTGGCCAAATAAGTAAAGTTGAATTTGGCATTGAAATGGATATCAAAGATCTCACATGGAATTTTTCATGTTTCATATCTTATCTTAACATGGATATTCATTAAAATTTTCATCCTTCAAAGTGATATTTCATGTAAGGAAGGGCTAAAATGGAGTTTATATTATCTTGACTAATCAAAGCTTTAGTTAATTATTTGAATAACATCATGCATTTCTCCTTGATTTTCATGAAATCAAGGCTTTTAATAACTTTCATGCTCACTTAAAATGGATTTTAAGACACCAATATATGACATAGATCTCATGTAAAGGAGGATTGACTTGTCAAGGGGCCCACCACTCCTTTTCCACACCAAAAGGAGGTTTCATGCAAGACAAAGAAAGAAGGAATATATCTTGAAGGCTTTTATATTAAATTTACCTCAAACTAGATTTGAGTTGACATGAATTTCACCTCCCCTTAACTTTTCAATGCCAATATTGGCTAGTTATATGTTATTTTCTATATATGTTGGCTTTTAGGCCATTTTTAAGATTGATCCCTCTCTTGGTATGACCAGACTCTACCAAGATTGAGTTTTTTAACCTTTTCAAATAAATAAAATGACTAGTTTTAGATCTCATTAATCTAGTATGGTGTGTTTATGTTAGTTAATTTGCATATGTGGTAGATCCTTTTCCCTTATCAAGTTTTGATTGTCACTTAGTTACTAGTAATCTAGCTTATGCAAGTCATGTTCAATGTATGATGTCATTTGTCTAAGCTAAAAGTTGATATAAGTGGTTATTTAATGCCTTGAATTAGGCCTATTCCATCATTTTCCTTAAGATATAATCAATTGATGAAACCTTTACATGAAATACTGAAGCATAAGAGTTAATTAGAGTTATAGATTCGGTCTTTACTTATCATTTTTTTAGGAACTCAAATAGAGTGGATGAACCAAAAATATAGGTGTATCACCAATAGTAAATTAGGATTTACATTTTATTATCTTTCTTCCCCTTTTCATCCCAAAAATTATTAGTATAGTAAGTAGTACATAGAGATACATCAAAGGATCTAGCCTCATCAAAATCCTAGAGGTTTGATTTGAATTCAAGTGTCCCACACCTCAGATCATTCTAATATCAGTCCATGTGTGAAGGAATTTCAAAGCCAAATATATCAAGCCTTCAAATTAGGGTACTAGTTTGGGTTGCTAACAAGTCCAATAATCTTGAACTACAATAGGAATTCCATAATTGATGGTATCATAGATCAAACCAATAAGCAAATCCTTGTAAATAATGGTCAATATAAACCTAAAAATAACACCAACAACACTAACAACAAAGGGGATGGGAATCAAATCCTGTCTTAACATTCATGTTGCCAATTACAAATGATTGTTACCTTGTAATATGAAATACTAAAACCATAACCAAAATCAATATAAATGGGTGAATAGTATCCCCAATTTCACACTAAAAGTTTTTATCAATAAAATAATCAATAGGGGTTTGTGAAATAAGGAAAAACATGTGAATCAGCGACTATGAACCCAATGTCTATTGTCTCTTTAAAAGAGTCATAGGTTATGAAACTTGGAACTACTAAGAATATAAAGAATTCATACAAAGACTCTTAGAGGATTAGAGGAAAAAAATATTAGATATGTTCTTAGGAATCATGAATACAAACACCCAAACCCTTACAAATGGTTCCATTGCTCCCCATAACCAAAATCTACAAATTTATCACAATCCTTTCCATAACCATCAAACACACCTTACTGAAGGCTAATAGTAGGGTAGCCTACAAGGCCACCCCATTCAACATAGCCAACCCATGATGGTAGGAACTCATGATGTTGAATATTCTACTTATGGAGCTATAAATAATGATGTAACTCCTCAACTAGAAGTTTAAGATTAAAATTGGATAATAGGAGTCATAAAATTAGAAGTCAAAGAAGAGGTAAATGATGTTACTTGTAATATAGAGTACTAACCCATGACACTTTGTCCCTCAAACATATTACAAATAGAATAAATTATTAAATCCATAGGTGACTATAACTTGATCTATGACCTAACCAAAAAATTCTCACATTTCCTTCTTATATCTACTCAAAAACTCACCTGGTCATTGATTGGCATTGATTGATGACCTAAGAATGGATAATTAGCTAGTGTTACTCCTCATCCACAAGCTCAAATCAACCATGTTGATTTGGACATGTTCTCACTTGACTAAGAATCACTTGATCCTCAATACTTATTTGACTTACAAAGCTTCCCACTTGATTCTAAGTTAGCTAGGAGGGGAGATCTAGCCTTATTTATATAAGTATGGATCTACAAAAACTACATGAAAAGAGCTATCATTGATGGAGTGGCTATAATTAATTCCCCCTTTTCTTTCTTAAAAAAATTTGGTTATGGGGAAACTAATTATTCAATAATGCGTAATACATTCTATAGATATGATAGACTCAAATTCACTTCCATAGGGACCATTATACTCCCAATCACTCTAGTCCCTAAGACAATCCTAATTGAGTTATAAATTATAGATAAGGAAACCAATTATAATATGATCTTGGGGCATCCTTGGATACATTATATGAAGGATATTTCTTCCACCATGTTCCAAAAAAATGGTTCTTACACCTGGGAAATGTTTTTATATCTCAAAGGGATCCTAGACCCTTTGATATGTTATAAGATACGATGCAAAATTAACCTAGTTTACACATCGACTATCACCTACATACTAATAGGTTTATAAAACCCCCACAATTCATCGATGTCACTGAATCGTAAAATCTTAAGGTGGTCATCCTAAATAAAGGGGAGGAAGTTCCCAAAAACTTACTAAAATTTAAATCAGATGAGAAGGACATAACAATGACTAAAATGATCCATAACTTAGAACCAATTTCTAGTGCAATTATTTCCACCATATCTACTACACAAATTATTAATCGCTTAGAGAAATACACTCCCTTAGTTCTTCCATACAATCCATGAGGGGTGGGAACCTATGAATTCTATAGACATTAGGTCTATTAGTCCTAAGATGTGTTATCTTACTTTCCTAGCCTTTTTATGGTGTAGATATCCAAAGACAAGGGAACCTCCATTCACAACAACCATCCTAATAAATTTTAATGTGGCCATAAAACATTCAATCACATATAGGAAAGTTACTATCCAAATTTACTATCATAATGATGGGACCATACTAATTCTTTAGAATCCATGATCTTTTAGGGTTACTCCCTCTAGAGATGTCATCCATCTTATGTTGACCCATGCTTGGTTACATTTATCATCACATTTTGAGTCATCAATGACTAATCAAATCACTTCCCCCTTGTAACCTTAGTACCCAAAAAAAGGATCCATACTATGATAGTGGGAAGGGTATAAATTTACATTGAACCTCATGCTTACCCATATTCTCTTAAGGAGGGGCCCATATTTCCCATTGTACAAGAAAATGTCCTTGAAATATTACTTTCTAATTTATTACAGGCTTTTCCACATATAATAATAGGGAAAATAGTGTTACACATTTTCTATTTGTAGTATTTTAAGTTGCACAAATATGTCCTAGTATCTCCTCCACTGAGAAGATACCCTAAATATGTTGGCATACCCCCCACACCTAAATGAGACCCCACTATGATAGTATTCTTCTAACCCTAAAGAAAAATCCGAGTAATCAATATTTCAAACTTCCATAAGTACTCACCTACCTTGACCTAAAGCTTAAAAGTTGTCATTTTGAGTTCCTAGAGATTATTTACTTCATTCATTGAGAACACAAGGTTGAAATTTTTTCACCTTTGTAAACCCTTATGTTTATCTTTCATAGTGTTCATTACTTGCCTAAGCCTCAACACCAGAGATTGAGAGAGATCACCCATCATATTTGAGGTCCACATGTTTGAAATATTAGAAGACCAAGACACTTCACTTGATGACTATCCCACTTAAACACATAATTAGTGGACATTTCATTATTATATGGTTAAGTGTTACCTAGGTGTTAGGGTAGGAATCACTCTCATTCCCCTTGAGGGGTGAGTTATGCCTTTTGGGTAAAAACTATACTTCGAGTGTATAAATAATAGAGATGAATATCATGATCGATTACTTGGTATGCTCATTAAAAAGTTCTTTGGTGTCCAAAACTTGAGAATGTAGGGAGATTTGTAGTTAGTGACATATCAAGTGTCCAAAGTCTACTAGATAAAGTTTAGCTCCTCTAGTTTTACAAAATTGCTATCCATGAGGTTACCAAGGACTTCAATTTTATCTCCATCAAAGTAGTCCTTAAAAAAATAAAACAACCTACCAATTCCTTGGTGGCCTCATATTCACATTTTATCCCCCATCCAATTATCCAAAAATCCTATTTTATAGTCTCAATCAGGATGAAGCCTCTCATAAGTAAGACTCCTAATGACCAAATAGTTTCTCATGTAAAATAAGATTAGATATCCATTATCCTAGAACTAATTTATAATGATGATTCCATCATAAAATTCTTAAAATCTTAAAATGGCCTCCCCTCTCTCCATCATAAAAGGGGCTTCTTTCTTACCTGTTATCATAATTCAACCCTCAAAACTAAGTTTGATGAGGTGTATTACCATATAGAGGAATATCTATCCTCAGATGATACACAAATTATCTTAAACACTGAGGGTGAATACCCCAACCTTCCCTGATACCCTAAAGTCTTCAAGGAGGAAAAAATGTTCTTTATTGAGGAAACTATTAACATTAATCATAAAATGAAGGATAACCCTAAAATCCTTAGTCTAGGATATTTGATCTCTGAATAAGATGTAGAAGACCATAAGAAAATCATCATAGAGATTTAAAAATCCTTCACTTTATCCTACACTAACATGATAGGCATAAATACTAGTGTAATGATACACAATATAGTTATAACACTTGACATGAAACCCATCAAATAAAACTTAGACCTATCAAACCCAAGATCGCATTGATGGTAAAGGAAGATGTCATCAATCTCTTAAAAGTTAGCTTCATTAATCCCATTTATTACTCCAAATGGATGTATAACATTGTACCCATTCTAAAAAATAATGATAAGATCAAAATTTGCATATAATTTTAGGACATTAACAAGGCATGTCCAAAGGATGATTTCCCCCTCCCATCTATTGATGTCATTATTGATGTTACCATAAGATATGAGATCCTACCACTCAAGGATGGATTTTTAAGATACACCTAGGTTTGTGTCTTCAATTAATACCAAATTAAGACTTCATTCACAACATATATAGGTAAAATTTTGCTATGTTGTAATTCCCTTAGGATTAAAAAACATAGGGTAAACATATCAAAGTGTTATGACCCACATATTTCATGACCTCATACGTAAAATAAAGGTCTATATAGATGACCTAATTAGAAAATCAAGGTGATGTGAAGACCATTTAGGAATGTTATGCATCATCCTCATGTGGTTGACCAAATATGGAGTCACCCTCAATCATGAGAAATGCATGTTTGCATTCACTAGTGGAAAACTCATGGGGTATAACATCTCTCACTGTGTGATTGATATCGACCCCACTAAGATCTAAGAAATCATGTAAATGAAACCTCCCATAGATGAGTCTAACATCATGTCATTCTTATTAAAATTTAGATATATCTAATTATTCATCCCAAACCTTACCTATATTGTTCATCTCATTAACAACTTATTCAAAAAGACAAGCAACCAAACTTGAAAAAGTGATTTCTAAGAAACATTTGAAGTAGTTAAAAGCTTTCTCATATCTCATCCTTTTCTCATGGAAACTAATCTAGATAAGACTTTGATACTTTATATAAGAGTGATTGAGGTATCCCTCACATTTATGTTGGCTCAATAATATGACACCGGTAAGGAATGTGTGATTTATTTCATTAGTCAAATCATTGTTGATTATGATACATAATACACTCAGGTAGAAAAGGGATGCCTAGAAATAGTGTTTGTAGCCAAAAAACTATGACACTATAGGATTAATAAATAAACACAAATTGTTATAAGATATTGAGCCTTATAGACTTTACTAACCCATATAACTCTCTCAAAATAATGGGCACTTTATTAAACTCTTAAGTGAGTTTGAATTGACTTATATCAACCAAAAGTCTAATAAAGGATAGATCATTATTGATTGATTGGATGATTCCCATCTAGAGGTTAATGAACTTGTTGATACCTATTCACCTATGAGGTGATATTTTATATATAAAATCCTACCATCAAGTCCTTTCTTTCATATGCATACATCATTAATTACCGAGTTGATTGAACCTACCCTAAAGGTGCCAATTCATAATAGAGGAGACACCTTCATGTTATCACATCCAAGTACATTATCTTAGACATAGTATCTTATCACAAAGCTATATATGACATGTTACTCTAGTGTTTTGAACAAAAGGAGTCAAAAATGGTCCTCTTTTATTCTCACAGTGGTGCATGTGGTGGACACTTTGGTAGCCATGTGATTGCTCAAAAAATTCATTGGATAAGATGTTTTTGGTAGAATCTAGAACAAAATGTTATTAAATATGTTAGAATGTAAAAGAAGTGCAAACATTTTTCACATGAGATACATATTCCCACAAGGACATTACAACCCATCATCACTACATGGCCCTTTTCTACCTAAGGTATAGATTTAATAGGTAGACTATACCTTGATTCCTTAGATGGTCACCATTTCATCATCATAATGATGAAATATTTCACAAAGTGGGTAAAGGTGATGTCCATAACAATTGTTACAAGATCAATCATTAAAATTTTCATATTAAACTAAACCCTTTGTTTATTTATATTACTAAAGGTCATCATTACTGATAATGGGTCCTCATTCAAGGATCCCAAATTTCATGAACTATGCAATAAATTCAATATAATACACCATCTAGATTCTATGTATCATCCATAGGATAATGACCAAGCCAAGGCTACCAATGAAACCTTGAATTCAATCTTGCTCAAAACCATTAGATACTCTAAATGGGATTGGAATCTATATCTCTATCTAACACTCTAGGCTTATAAAATAACTATTAAAACACCCATAAATTCAACCCTATATTCACTAGTGTTTGGGTTCAAGGTTGTTAAAACCTTATAAGTGTAAATACCTAGCCTTTTCATCTCCCTTTAAGGCCACCTTGGTGAAGAATATATCGAGAGGGGTGTCTGGTTATGGTATATCTCTTGGATGAGCATCAGATCACCACCACCAACAATCACATAACTTACATTGACTTCATGTGTAGTTAATACAATAAAATTATCCATGAATGCCTAATGTGTGTTGGAGACATCATTCTTAGGCTTGATAGTTAAATTGAAAATAATAAATGAGAGGGTCATGAATTTAGACCCAACTAGTTAGTCCCCTACTTAGTAATAGAATATTTAAACAATGGATCATATTAGTTATGCACTTTAGATGGATAATATTTTGGTTTGTCTATGAACTCTTTACATCTAAAATGTTTCAATATCTATTTCTCACATGTCACCCAATTTTCACCTTCATTGAATTTTCATATGTTACATATCCACTGGTATAGTAGAGGTGTTGTCTCATGAATTTTTTGTAAATTAGTTTACACAATATAAAAAAATTCAAAATGTAACACATCATTTACCTCATTTTCACATTTTATTATCATTTGCATTCTACAAATTAGCATTTCACATTTTTTTTTATCCTAGTTATTATAAGTAGATTACACCTCTTTCTTTATATATTATTACATGCTTAGAAAAAACCTAGCCTACAGTGGACTCTAGAAACTTGTCTATGATAGAGTCCCATTTAGAGAGTATCTTTTGAAACAAAAACATTAACACCCCTGAAATAAAATAATTTTATGCACCCATCTTGGTCCTTGGTCGTGAGTCGTTACATATTACTAGTTTCATGGGGCTAATATTTGTGGGGGGGGGGGGGTGGGTGAAATCTTTACAAATAAAAAAGTGGATGATTTTATTACAATAAAAATATTATTCAAATAAAAAATTCAAAATCATAAAAAATTCTCACTTCTTAATCTTCGGTGTTGAACCCTCACATATTACTAGTTTTACAAGGTTAGAATTGGGTAGAGATGCCCTTATTTTCCTATATCTAGCCTTTGGTGATGAGCTCACATGTGACTAAGTATAGGGGGTTGTAAAAAGAATTAAAATATAAATGCAAAATCAATGTCAAATCATAAAGAGTGTCTAAAAATAAAGTTCTTCAAAAGGGTTGTCTATACATTTACATTTAAATAAGGCAAAATTTTCCCATTTATCGATCTATTAGGAAAATTTATCTCTAGATGTGTAATTATCTCTAAACTTAGGTCATCTTAAACTCAGTATTAAAACAAATCATAAATCAATATTTTTCAAGTTTAGGTCATCTTGTTTTTTCCTACAAAATAGTAATTTATGATTTGTCTCACATTTATTCTATTTCTTGCTTTCATCCTTTGCTAAAAATTAAAATTCATAAATTGTGAGAAAAAAATAATTAAGTAATCATCTGCAAGATAAATCTTAGAATATTTATAATCACCTATGTGAATCTATCACATTAAATCATCTACATATATTTGGTTTCCATATATACAAAAGCATTTTCCCATATCAACATATCAAAAAAAAATAGACATGCATATACATACATAATCACATATCTAGTCCTATAGAGTGCATAAACGTAGAAGGTGATATGAAAATAAAGAATCAAATCACATAATGATCAGTGGATATATCCTAAAACATATATATGTGTAATATATATATATATATATGTATATATATATATATATATATATATATATATATATATCAAGGGAATTGTCAATATTTTAAAATAAAATTGTCTGATACAAGCACCTCTATGAGGGTCAATATTTCTCAAGGCATATGAAAAATAATCAACATCTATAATGGTATATCAAAAACGTCCACAACAAGACTCAAAAGTTTATCTTCCTCCTTTTGGATGAATTTGAGGTAGAATAATGTCTAGGGCTCAAACTCTAGTGACATATACTACTCATGCCTTCCTCTGATGATACCTCGTCTACATGTTTGTATGTAGGAGGATGGTCCCTACCTAAGACTCTCTCTAACATCCTCCTCCCTGCCATATGATTAGAGGATTTATCACCTCCTCCTCCCACCATGGTGTCCACTATGGCTCCACTCAGATTTATTAGCCAACAAAGTGTTGTTTTATGTCCTCAAAATTATTATCATCACCAAGGCATGGTACGATGGGGAAAATGAATTTGTATGATGCATGATACCTATAGGAATACTAGGATCTACTAATAAATAGTCCCACATCTGACCATTACTCAACTAAAATAGATTTATTAGGGCATCCTTGATCCTACTCCTCTATGATCTTATAGTATTTGTAATCATAGGGTACATAAGATAAATCAAATCCAAATGACACGAGAAAATATAACACAAAAAATAATTAAATAATTAGAAAAAATAAAATTATAAGCTATAATCATGAATGAACAAAATTAACAATTTACCTAGATCTCCTTGTTTCCACTTATGATCAAAGTCATCATTTGTAACATCCTCCTCATATACATAGAGGTCCACCTCTAGCTCAAAATGGGATAGGGACTGACCATCCCCATCTCTTGGTTGCTACTATTATGCATGGACCTATGCCAATAGCAGTGTTAGCGGTGGTAATGATGGACACATATATTGTTATTTATATCTAACCTATCCTCCTCATTTTGATTCCTTTTGATATGGTCAAGTGATGGGCACCCATCTCAAAAGTGAGTGTCATGCTAGTCTCCCCAGACTCATGTATCTTGCCTCATAGGTCCCCTATACATAATTCTAAGGATGGGGACATTTAACACATAGGGTATACCAAATGGATGAGGCACTGAATCTATGAGGTGTGGCTCAGTTTATAATAATTTATCTCAAACCTAGGTGGCCCAAAAAACTATCACAAGATAGATTTACTCATTCTCCAATTGCCCAACCATGTCCTAGTAGTTTAGGGTGATCAAATATGTTATCATTATATACCCCACTTTTTGGGGCAAAACACAAAAGGGAACCATGTCTACCCATCTAATGGCTCTAATGTCCCCGAGTGCCCCAATCAGAACCCCCTTTGATAGGGAATCATCTTCTCATAAACCCAACCCATAACTATGGTTAGTTGGTATACACACTATAATTTGGTTAATTAAACACAAGTACTATGTATTTTGTATCTCTTTCACAAGATATTATTAAATATAAATGTGAGTCTTGTTCACATGGTAACTTTGGTCTTTTGGTATTTATTATGGCTTATCTTTCCTACTTATTGCACTTTTAGTGATCCTATATCATGTTTTCCTAGTCACAGGGGCCCCTATCCTATCTGCCATAGTCATTACCTAGTTTTATGATCATAAGACATTAGTGCAATCCTAGACACTAGCATAGGGCACTAATGTCCTCCTTAGGACTAGTGTACACTAGTCACATTTTTAGCTTGTTATAGGTCCTAACCTTTGTTTGAGTCTCTTTTTATGAATTTATCTATATTTTCACCTTGTCAGCTTTTGAAAAAATGTCTCTTATTGAAATTAAAGTTCCTTCTATATAAATATCCTCAAAAGGAATTTTACATCTAACAACTACAACTTTAGTACATAATTACATAAATTAGTCAATAGTATAGCTCAACACTCTACATATTACTCAGTTAGATATATATGATTGATTAAAAAGTAAATACCCTTCAAACCCTAAATCTGGCCTAATCAAAATTCATTCTTGAATATCATTCATGCTGATTATGCACATTCCCTAAGCGAGAACTACATGTGATATAAGACTCCTATAATTGGGGTTAATGTAGGCAGTGGTTAGAATAGTAGGAATTTTATATCTTGCAATCATAATATCCCATTACCCACATTTTCTATTCCTTTTTCATGTGATTTCATTATCATATTCCTATGTGTAGGTATTCATTAGGGTTTTTAAGAAGATGCAACTAAATAGTGACACAGAAATATGATTGAAGACTCTTAAACACACCTATATAACCCCAAATATCCCTCACATTATCTCCAAAAGTCTGAAGAGCCCTATCATAAAAAGGAAATTATCATAATGTCTTAGACACTAGCACAATGTTCTATAATGCCACCAATCATGGTAGTGTCCTAGGGTTATCATAGTTGTAGTTCCAAAATGGAAGGTCTTTAGATAGTCTTACCTAACCTATTTTATCATTCCTATCATCAATGACTCATGTATTATTCTAGATAGGTATATTTTCTCATTATACTTGTTATTTTGGGTAAATAAATTATATTATCTATTTATTATATTTGTCTATATTTACTTTATGTACTCAACCCTTTAACAAACTTTGGATTTACATTAATAGACACCTTAAAAGTTAAATCATTTGATGAACCCAACTTACTTTGAATATTTCTTAACAAACCTAGTTCCATTTTAGGGATTGCCTTTTCCATTTTTGTGTATTAAATATGGTTTATAGAAATTTTATTTTTTTCTAATTTTTTCACATCCTAATTGATACATATCATTCCTCTATTAGGGTTTCATCATTTTAATATATTTTAATTTTTTATAAATACCCTTCAAACCCTAAATCTGCATATTATCTCATTATCCATCTAAACATTAGACCCTAGGGTTTTAAATTAATTTCAAAATTTCCTATAATTTGTGTTAATTATATAGCATAGTTTTGAATATATCTATGTTAAATTATCTTCTCTCCATTGTTTTCCTAATGTTCATTTTTTGCATTCTCTTTTATGGAAAATTTACAATTAATTCTTAGGAACCTCTTACCCCTCACTTAGTTGACCAATTTCTAAACTTTTTTGCATAATTGTACAAATGAATGGACAAATTTTTAAAATTGTATACTAGCACATGATAATGATCATGATTTCATTTATAATGATGATTATTATTGTTGAGATTATGATTATTTTTTTAATGAGGGATATGATGATTACTATGAACATGAAAATGGAAGTGATAATGAGGACAAATTAGATGCATATTATTCACCTTTTCCAATTTAATTAAAAAGAAATTAAAAATGAGGTTACACCTAAGAATTCATCTTATAAGGGGTTTATACATGTTGAGTTACCAAGTAAATTTTTGGAGGTCTATTTAAAAATTATGAGGTACACTACTCTTGAGGGCAAACACATTGTTATCTTTTGCATCATTTCCTTCTTATAAACCACTTTAAAGGACATACTATTATCATCCCATTCTTCTTGTTAAAATATTTGGAGGTTTCAGTGTTGAATTTCAAAAAGAATATATCAATGGATTTAATAAATCAAGGCCTAATATTTTTATTGATTAATCATGGGTATCCACTTTGGTCTAAGATTATCACTGATGTCATTGACATAAATAGTGAAAAGAATAATTTATAAGAGGAGGAAGAGTATGACACCCAGTCAAACTCTTGAGAAAATCAAGAGGAGCAAGATTTGGGAGGGTTTATTGAACATGTCTAGAAGGAACCCAAACCTAACTAGGGAATCCCTTCATTCATCCACCCACTCGCTACCAAAGGTAAAGGGGTCTTTGGGTTTAATGTTAAATTGGAGATTGAGTACTCTCTCCAAAAGCTGTATACAAAAATTGCAATCTAGAAAATCATTTATGGTGAAATTGTTGACAATTTTGAGAGGCTCAAAAGATTCCTCTATCCAAAATTGATAACTATGAATGTAGGAAAAGATCTTTCGATTAGCATCCCTAAAGGTAAACCCACCTAGCATGGAAAAGAGGGGGAAGACACCCAAGATCTTGAGGAAGAAAAAGGGGAGTTTCAAACCTCTAATCTCAAGAGGAAGAGATAGGATGATAGCAAGGATTAGTTTTTTGGGAGTTGAACTAGGGGTAGAAACAATAAAAGTGCTAGTACTAAGACCAAGTAGCTAGTCTTTTACTCTAAATTAGAATAGCTCATCAAGCCCTATTTCCTTTTGGCTTCTTTTTGTTCTTTTAACTGATAGTTGGTAGAAGTTTGGCAGTAGGAAGGTTTAGCCATCAGGTTTATCTTTTTATCTCTTTTTATCTTGATGTTATGTCAAGTTTATCTTTTAGTTGTTTTTTGTAAAGGGTACATCCCCCTTCAACCTAGATTTTAATTGATCTAATAAAAAATTTTACACCTTTTATAGATTCATAAACTAAAGTAGATGATATTATTTTATCACCTTCATTTACATTTCAAGCTCAACATAGAAATTGCATGCCAAATATAAATAATTCAAATCTCTCTAACTCTTCCACTACATGTAATAATATGCCAAATGGAAACATGATTACTACTTCTTCTCCCTTTCACCCAATTATTGAACCTAATGATAACATGGGCACTCTACTCATAGCTAGTGTTTCTACACATTGCATTTCACCTACACATGATGATATTTTGTATAGTACTAAAAATATAAAATATTCTTTTATTCCTCCTTTTTATAAGCATGAAAATTATAGTTATTCTACTCTTACCTCTATAATTGAATTAAATTCTAATTTTTATGAAACTTGGAATAAAAATGATTACTATGACTTTAGTGAAGAAGATATTGATTCTAGTCGTCTCTCTACTTCACCCATCTCTCATGTTAAAACTGATTGCTTATTAAAATCTAATGTAAGTATTAATATGTCTTTAGATAAAAAAGTGTAAACTTATACTCATGTTCATAGTTTACATGGTTTACACTTCAATGATAAAAGGGTGTACTATATTCCATTAAAATGTGATATTAATTTACCAACTAAAAATATAAGAGATACCAATGAATCTACCCTACCCCTCCTTACTACAGTATAACTCACATCTCATACTAACCTCCACAAGGGTTATACCCAATTTACCTCTCACCAAGTCCAATGTATCACCCCTCTAAAGGCTATAATGAACAAACCCACTATCTCTACCAATGTTTCTCGATGCAGTGTACTAATGGGTAAAATTAATAATAAGATTCAAGGTTTAATAAAACATCTTGATGATGTTTCTTGATTCACTTTAAGTACTCCTTGTGTCACTAGGAAACAAAGGGAAAGTAAGAAGCTCAATTTAAAGTCTTGGAATGACTTGGGGATTTAGTTGTTTATATAACTATTGCTTGGAATAGCAAAAGTAGTAGAGATGTGATCACCACTTCAAAGTTTACAAGTAAACCCTACTATAGGGATAGTAGATGTTATGTAGTGACACAAATTTCTAGTTAATATTTGTGAATTATCTTAATGTTATCCAATTATTACCCAAAATGTAAATGAGAAATGGATATGTACATCATGATCTAATCAAAGGTGATTCATGGGTGGATCCAAGAGAGAGTAGATTAGGTTAGAAAATAGATTGTGATTAAGATGAAAGAAGAAGATGATTCTACTAACTTATAAAACAAATACATAAAACTAACACCTACCACCCTAGTGTAATTCTCAAAGATAAATAAAAGTAGTTTAAGCTTCAATGGAAGGAAATAAACGTATATAACAACATATATTTCCTAAAGATAACTCACTTATAGTAAATTAAACAACACATCTAGTTGCAAATGAGAGAAAAAAAAGCAAATATACTATCAAACTAGTCAACCTAACATTAAGCTCAAACTAATAGATGCATGAATAAAATGTAATTTCAAAATTAACTTGTAGAAAAAAAGCCATCAAATATCTAAAAGCATGAGGAAAAATAACACAAGAAAATAAAAATTTAATCACTATAGATAATATCATGAATTCTTTGGCTCGTTTGTAATGATTCTTTCAAATAATTATTTTTAATTAAATATGAGGGGATCACCCCTATTTATAGGCTCAAAATGCATAAGATAAGTTTGGGTGGGCCCACAAATGTAACCCAGTATATAACCAAGTGGCTTAAAATGTCATATATAATAGAATATTCCATATTTGAATTTAGAAAAGACTACAAAATAATCATAAGGGGTTGGAGGCTGTTATAGGATAACTTATTATTGTTATTGCTTATTCTTCCTCTCATTATCCTCCTAGGTCCATACTTCAACACATACTTGGTAATCCTTATCCATCTAAGATAAGTCTAGGATTATAGGACTAAATAGATCAGGGATGTCCTGGACCAACCTATAGTTCTCTATGAGTATGGGATTGAGTGCCTCTTTTATTACCTCTAACTTTGATAGTATCTGATTGGTAAATGCCACAATGTCTATTACCTTTGTAACTATCTTGGCACTTACTACATCTTGCTGGAATCATACAATAAAGACCTTCATTTGTGCTCTAAATTGTTTCTCTTCCATGAAGGAGCAATCAAGATTGGTCACTTGGTGATCATGGAATCCTTCAATAGGTGGGTTATCTTAAATTAAATTTTCTCAAAGGACATATTTTCATCCTTGATATGATCAAACTAGGTCTTCAAAATCCTCATTCTATTCATAAGGATAGTATTTGTAGGTACAATGTCTTCAAGAGGCAAAAATTTGAGGTCAATAAATTTAATGCTTCTTAGCACTCTCATCATGTTTTCTAGCTTGGTATCATAAAGTAAAATACTTTAATCAACCTTCAAGACTACTTTAGCTTGCTTGATCCCATTTCCATGTCTCTTCTTTGTAAATTTATAAAGTTTTATGACATTAATCACAACACTAATTATTGAAATAAATGTGCCCTATGGTATGGTGGGTAGTGTTTTCTCTTTTAGCCTATTTAGTTCATACTATGTACCCTTTATTAAGGAAATAATGGATTCTACATATGCTTGCATCAAGGATATAGGATCCTCTTAATACTCTTGTACCTCTCTAATTCTAGCCTTCTTCTTCTTAGTCAAATTTAAGATTAGTTATTCACTCTCATATATCATAGTTGAGATTTAATACGATTATTTAACTTGTGTTCTAAACACCCTCTTCATGGTGTTAGTCTCAACATCAAATCTGATGCCAATTTGGGTTGTAGCTTGGCTTGCCTGAGGCCTCCCATACCTTATTGTCTACATCATATCACTTACCCAATTTGGGGTGGCTATAGTTATTGGATGAATAGGAGGTGGTTGAAATAGAAAAAATTAGGAATAAGAAGAAGCTAAGGCCATGTATGAGATATAAAAAATAGTTGGGTTTAGTTACCCCAATGAATCAACTAAAGACTTAGCTAGGCCCATGCCAAGAATAAATAAGGGTAATGTTGAAGGCCTAATCATCCTAGATTATATGGTGGGGTGAAGTGGTTTATACTAGGTGAATGCCTTTGTAATGGGCCTTAGTGGCTTGGTAGGTGCAAGGGAGCCAAGGGTAAATGATGTACTTGTAGTAGCTACTTGGGATGGAGTAGACTCCATGTCTTGGCTAGCACTAGTGATATGGGAGCTCAATGGAGGTAATATATTAGTAGTGATATGGGAGATGAATTATGGAATGGTGTATTTAAAATAAGTTGTGGTGGATGTGAAAATAAGAGTGGCATAGACAACATAAGAGGGGAAGTTATGAATGTATTAACAACCATAAATGAAGGTAAAGGTGTTATAATTATTGATGAAGTTTAGGAAGCTAAAGGAAACTTCTTCCTTGTTTATACTTTCTCAAAATTCCTCCCAACTAATGCCTAAAGTCCTTTCAATGATATTTCAATTCCTTACTACCCTCCTCATGGTCAATAATATTAGGGCCCAATTGCTCTAAAATATTTAGGGAATATTTCACATTAGATACCTTGGTAGTTGTAGGCTCTTATAAGGGGCCAAGTTGACTACTTGAATCTCCTTACTTAGAGCTTAGAGTCATATCTTTCCCACTTAAAGGATTCTAAAGTGGGGGCCTATAAGGCTTGTTTCTAATAAGAGGAGTTTCATCCTCTTATTCTTCTTCTTCTTTTATTCATAATTAAAATTGAATATACTCTCATGAGTTGGTGGGAGATAAGGCTTCCTTATGTCTTATTTTGTTCCTTCCCTATTAATCCTCATTTTAATTTATATATTCCTACTTATATAATTCCTTAGGACAAACACATCATTCATTACATCTAGGTATATCTAGTCATGTACCTCATTTTTTTGCTTATATTCTATATCCACATCTCTTTTGAACTTGGTGATGTGTTTAGAAATGACTTGGTTAGGATCCCACATCCTAAATTCATATTTGGGAAATAGGTAAGATTACCTATGCCTTGCAGTTACTACAACTTGCCACTTTATTAATTGAGTTCTCCCCATATTGAAGGGAGTCTTATGAGGGGCCATCTTTTTCTTCCTCTTGAAGAGGCCATCAATTGGAATAGTTGGTAGGATATATCCTCTACTAAATTCATGGGCACATACCTAGGAAACCTAAGGGGAACTACCACTACCCCTTCCACTTTAATGATTGTATATTTAGGGTAGAGACAAAATCTACCCAAATCTCTCAATGTTGTTATGACATTGGATGGAACCCTTTGCACCTCATACCAATTATTGATGATGCTCTAATTGTATTCAAGTTATTATAGGGTTAGGTCATAATACCTTTCAAAACTTGGACCTATAATGAAGGAAATGGGAACCCTTGGTTTACTAACTTAATACATCCATCTTCACATCTTAACATCTTAAATATTCTATACACTAGGTTAGTGTAGGGTGTGACCTTTAGTTGTACTATGAATTTGTAAAGACTGGTAACTTGGATTAGAAAAATATCAAAATCCACTTCAATAATGTGTGGCATGGTCTTAGAATCATCCAAGGTCCTAGCTCCTTTAACATTGAGATAGATAAGGATATAATGTTTGTCCCCCATGTTTATAGCTTTAGGGATGAAATCTGTGTCCTTAAAGATGACTTTTAATACCCTTACTAGAAGTGGAAGGTCCTTCCTATGGAATTTCTATAGTTTTTTAGATAATAATTGATGTCATCTCATACTCCTCTATAAATTTAGATCTCCAACAATGGTGTTTGAGGCACAATCCATGAAGATCATGAGCTTTATTGAACTTTGAATGCTAGTATCAGAGAGAGAAAACACTTAGGTCTTCAAATGCAAATTTAAGTAGTGATAATTGAGTTGGATATTCCTTTGTAGATTGTCTTGATTAATGCAAGGTTTAATGAAAATTTTGGTTTATGCTGCATTAATGGCAAGCTCATCACCTTTGCATTCAAATTTATCATTTATTTGCTTTTAATTTACAATCAATTTTAGCTTTAAATCTAAAGGTTATAACCTATTAATCTGTATCATGCCACCTTGGATCTAGCTTGGTGTTTATGGGGATTGAAAATGACTAAGCCACTTAGTTGGCTTAAATTTGGACACATGGCACCTTTTGATTATTCTTGGTCTCTTGAGGTACAACTTGGTATGATGAATCATTCATAATCTACCATGTGAAATATTTTGAGTCATAATGAGATCTCGAGTGGGTCCCTCTAATTTTGGTTGGTTACAAGAGTGCCATGTGTTACTCTCACATACAATCAGAGATTCTCCTCACCAAGTGGCCATGTCATGGGGAATCATGACTTTGACTAAATAGGTGTCACCTTTTGATTTCTCTCAAGATTTTTAAAGGATTATGGATAGCTATCACAACTTTCTATTAAAATTTTAGCTTAGGTGGGGCCATGTGTTACTCTCAGGGGCAATCTATTGATATCAGATGCAGTTTTGTGGGGATGACATGTGACATCATCTCATGGGTTCGAGGAGAAAACAAATCATTCTGATAGTCCTTCAAAAGGATTTTATAGATATTTAGATAGATGCAACATGAGAATGACAAGTGTCTTTAGAGGGACATGCATCATTTGTATAAGGCTCCCTAGACAACTATATACCATTGAGCCTTGGATCAAATGTCTTCAGTAATTATACATGTTCACTCTCAAGACTCTCAAAAGCCTTAGATCATATGGCTCAAGAGTACCCATGCATTTACCCAGATGAATTTGAAGGTAACACATGGAATTTTGAAATATTACTCAAGTTACACTTGGGGTATGCAACATCATCTCATGGATTACTATATCATACTGGGATGAGTAGAAACTTAGATTTGGATGGACATACTTAAAAGAAACAAGATGTTGACATGTAGCCTATGAATTTGAATTCTAATGGCTAGTTATCTTGTGAGATCTTAGGATTATTCCACATGGCATCTTTTAGGTTTGGTAGATTCATTCCAAGTGTCAAGTGTGGAGTGCATTTATTTTGGATAATAGTGTAACTTGAAGTTCTAACAAGAGGAATTATTCATTTGGATGAGTGTCAATGTGACACATGGAATACTATGGAGTGAGTATTATTTTAGAATCCTTTATATAGTTTGACATCCTATGAGGCATCATAGACTTCTACCTTTAAGTTGATGTCCTATTAAGTCACACAAAAAACTAAGTTAGACTAGGAAATGTCAAATACCCATCATAATCAAATTATAAGGAGTTTAAATAGAAAATTGTAAATAAATTATTTAAAAAAAATATATATTAATGTAGCTATATCCTATGGAGTTGGTCATGTTCATGCCAATTAAGGAACCAAGTAGAGCATTTTTGGTGAAGCTTGTCTACAAATTTTGAATCCATTCTTGGTTAATTATTCATTAAAAACATGGATAAAATCAAATACAATTGTAATAATATATAAATTTATAAATTTTAATCTATATTTTAAGGTGAATATTTAACCAAGAATTATTAGGAAGTATTGAATCAAACTTTCTATGCAGCTGAAGGATTTATCAAACTCGATACTTAAGCATTTTGGAAAATTGAGATAGGAGGGTACCCAATATGGGAATAGGGGGTAGCTAATCATCAAAAAATGGAAACCTATATGAGGAAATATTTCAAAATGTTAGAATCAAAATATGTTGTTCAAAGATGAATAAAAATATTAGTCATCTCACTGTATGAGTATTCTAAAAACTAGGAATAAAACTTTTCAGCCACATCAAAACTGCATTTTAGAACAAATGAAAACTCATATGATGGAAATAAAGTTGAAATATTGTAGAAAAACATATTTTGTGTGTGATTTTTATTTCATTAACCATTTAAATTGGGTTAATAACTATTAAATTTAAATATTTAAGACATTAAGGCATGAAATGACTTAAGCATTCTTTAGGTTCTATAAAATAATACTTTGTTTAATTAGGGATGGCTTAGGCATTGTTCTACTACAAGCTAGGCATCTATAGCCTCGACAAAGATACCTTTGGATCTACTATGATCCTTGATATACTACTAGCCATGCATCTATAACCCTGGTAGAGACTACCTAAATTACCATTCATGGAACATGAAATAGTTTATGATTTCACTTCATTGGTGTATCATATTTTTTTGTTTTTTGTTTTTACCTGCATTCATAAACCATAATGGTTATGAACCAAAATTAAATAGGTGTAAGGATTGTGTCAAGACATTATCTGAATGTCATTCACTCTTAAAAAACAATTTATACCTAATAAATTCATTTAGTATATTTTAGTGATAGAAAGATGGTCTACATAGGTTCAAACTCTTGTTCAAGAAAATGTTTAATCCTCTGAAATATATTACAATTTTAAAACAACTTAGGATTTTCATAAGAAAACCAATTTCTAATCAACCCCACCCAACTGTTCTAAATCAAAACAATGCTAAAGGTGTCCCAAATTTGGACTAACTGTATAGACAATGTTAAGATAAAAAAATCCCTCCTTCCCTTCATAAGACTAGGTTAACACAAACTGAGGCAAAGCATTCTTGTCTAGAGGACTTATTGGTAAACTAAAACACATAACATAAAAATAAACAAGTGAAAAGTGAGAGAGGACAAAGTAGGAAAGACAAAACAAAGAAGTAGGAAAGAAAACAATAAGAAAGCAAAGTAAAAAATGAAACCTACACTACTCCTACCTACTCTAAATCTAAACACACTTACTCTCCTTATGGAATTTGGGAAAAAGTAGTGGTATCAGAGCTAGAGAATTAGTGCTTCATGTATTTACCATTGATAGGCAAGGATAGGTTATTTCATTATAGGTTCTTGAGTGTGAATGTATTTTCACTAAGTATTTATGCAACTTGATAGGGTCCAATCTAGAGGGGAGTGAATCCCTCCTTCCCTTCTTAGGACCAGGTTAACACAAACTGAGGCTTATCATGTTGTCATTTTTTTCTCATGGGCCTTATCCCATAGTAAGAGTAAGTCTAAAATTTCAAAATGATTTGACTTTGGCTTGCTTATCAAACCATCTTTTTATAATATCTTGATTCTTGCTAATTTTTTTAGAGCTTCATCTTTTTCATCTTCCATTTGGATGATGTTTAATATCTGGTACCTCACTCTTTCATTATCCTCCATGCACTAAATCATGAATTCGTAAGTATCCAAATTTAATGTGATGGTAAATATAGGTTTCTACCCATATACTAGTAAGAATGAGGATGCCTTGAGAACCTACTTATATCTGGTTCTATCTACCCAATTAGCAAAATTCATTAGGGACTACCATTCTCTTGGTTTCTTTTTCATATAATTCTTGAAAGCATTCATCAAATTTGTGTTAGTGGATTCAACCACTCCATTACCCTAAGGGTAGTAGTTTGATGTAAACTTGATGACTATCTAGTTGTCATATGCCCATTTAGTGAATTCAACTGAGGAAAAGGCTAGACCATTATCACACACTAGAGATAGGGGTGTCCCAAATCAAGTGATAATGTTTTATTCTAGGAACTTGATGACATTGATCATTTTACTATTCTTGGTGGTTGCTGCTTCAGTATGCCTTGTGTAATAATTAGTGGAGGTGATTATAAACTTATGTCCTATTGAAGAGTTTGGATTGATTAATCCTATGAAGTTGAGGCCCCATTGTGTAAATGTCTTTTCCTTAATTATAAGTTGTAAAGGCATGGCTAGATTTACTTCTTTTTGGTTGAATATTTAACATTGGTGGCATGTTTCCACATGAGCATGTGCATCTTTAAATATAGTTGGCTATTAATAGCCAACCCTTAATATCCTATATGCAGTGGTGTACCCTGAAGGGTGACCACTTCCCAATTTATCATGGAAATTATCCATAATATCCATGTCTTTAGTTTTGGAAACACACCTTAAGTAAATTCTTTCATAGTTATTTCTATAGAGGACCCATATTTTGATCATAAAATGGGATGATCTCAACCTGATGGATATCTTTTTTTGTCTCTTTAAGTGTGAAGGACACACTCCATATAGTAGGTAATGGATAATGTCATCGTACCAATCTCTATTGAGAACTTGACTTATTTCGACCTGCAAAACATCAATATGAGGATTAGTGTTTATAATGAGTTAGATAAGACATTTCCCTATTACTAACTTAGTATATTTTATCTCTAATTCATATTATTGAATCTTGATCATCCAGTTCCCTCTTTTTGCCCTGATTTCATTCTATCCTAACATCAATTTGACAGTTGGATCAGACACTATGGTATATGTCTTGTTTCATAAGATGTAGTGCTTAAATTTATTTACATCCTTCACTAGTGTGTAAGTTTACTTATCCAAAATAGGATAGTTCATCTCTACATTCTTTAGGTTGGTTATATAAAGTCTATGGGGTAATCTTTGTCATCTTCTTTTTGTGTTAAGATAACAACAATAGTATGGTTAGAAGCAAAAGAGTATAGATATAAGTCTTTATTAACATAAAAATTTATTAGGATAAGAGCCTAAATAATGCCATACTTTATGTCTTTAAATTCCTTATTTACATCAAGATTACATTATAGATTTTCATCTTTATTTATCATGGTGTTGAGCGGTCTCATTATTTTTTCAAAACCAAAAATAAACTTTCTTACAAAGTTGATTTTAGCAAAGAAAGATTTTAAAACCTTTTTGCTATTTGGAACTTCTACATTTGAAATTGCATTGATTCTATCATGGCCTATGGTCATACCTTCTTGAATGATGACATACCCTAGAAGTTTTCCTTCATTCACACAAAATATACTTTACTTGGTATTTAAGGAAATGCCATACCTTCTGCACTTCTCTAGCACTTGTTCTAAATGCATCGTATGATCTCCCTTATTTTTAGAGAAAACTATTAGATCATCCATGTAAATAATAATTAATTTACCTATCAATCCATGGAATATATGGTCCATTACTTGATATAAATTTTATCTTACATTGATAAGTCTAAATGGCATTCATTTGTAGGCAAATGTTCCCCATTTGGTTTTAAAGGTGGTCTTCATTCTATCATTCTTGTTTACCAAGACTTGGTTGTAGCCTAAAAATCCATATAAAAAAGACATCATTTTAGATCCACTTACCAATTATATGACTTCATCCAAAGATGGAAAAGTTTAATTATCTTTCTTAGAATATCTGTTTAGCTTCTAGAAATCAACACAAAATCTGATTTTTTGTACTCTTCTACCATACTATCACAAGATTGGCAACCTAAATTGAGTAATGTATAGGAAAACTTATCCTTTCATCAATTAATTTATTCACTTCTATTTAAATTAGTGGTTCCAACACCTGATTTACTAGTCTTTGTCTTTTCCTAAAAGGTTTATAGGCTTCCTTAGATGGGATAGTATGAGTGATCACACTAGTGTCAAATAACCTGAGGTCATCATATGAGCATGTAATAACATCCTTGAATCTGGTTAAGAGGGAAACAAATTACTTCAATTCTTCATTGGTACAAAGTAGACCAATGTTGACATTCTATTCATTCACAAGACTTCCCAAGTTCACTTGCTTGTAGTCCTTTCCACTTACTTTGTGTTGCTTAGCTTCATTTCCTTATCTATTCTGGTCAAACATTATTTTGAAATATATCATGCCTTTGGGGTTCTATTTCTCTTTGATTTGAATAACTCCATCTTCATTGTCCTTAGGATTCTTCACAAAACTTTCATCCTATTCATCGATGATATGAGACTTGAATACACTATTATTGCATAATAAGTAAATTATCTATTGGTCATCATCAAAAACTTGGAAGTGATTGATGTTATCTAGAAAAAATGGGCATGAAATGATCTCCATAATGAATTCTTACAAGTTTATATGCTCTAGAGGTACCAAGTTATCTATTGTTGAAGCAAGAGCATCTACCAACTAGTTTTGTTCCTTAGGCAAGGAAACAATGTTGAATGAGTTAAAATGCTTGATTTGATCACATTTTCTAAATTTATACTTTCTTAAACAATAAAATTTGCATTGATATCTACTTATACTTTAATTAACAACTAGTTTAGAATCACCATAAGCTAATAATTCCCTAACCTTTTGTTTAAATATAAATTGAAGTCCTAAAATGAAAGCTTCATATTCTACTAAATTGTTCATGCAAGAGAACTATAATCTAGAAGAAGTAAGATACCATTTTCCTTCAAAATTTTCTTGAATAATCCCCACACCTGAGCCTTGTTTAGCTTGTGCACCATCAATGTGCAATGTCCAAGGACTTATTATTTCTTCTTTAATCTTGTTATCACCTAAAAGAATGATAGTGGTTTCCAGAGCATAAACACCCAAGTTAGAGGATTGATAATTTACCTTCTTGTTCTTGGCATTGTAATATATAATAATATAGTTCATCTTGGGTTTCCTATTGATTTTGATCTGATTAGGGATCCCTTACCAAGGTAGCCACATGTCAGAACGATCTATAGGCATGTATCCATTTAAGGATTTAGTCTAGTCATGGCTCAATAAAAATCCATATGATTTAGGAATGTCAATGACTTAGATTTCAATGAACTAATATATTAGAGGCTCATGAGCTAGTTGCCTATGGATGTTTAATAACTCTCTAATAACCTTCACTCTTGTCTAATTGTACCACTACCTTTTCATATTTAACTAGATTTAACCCTAGTTCTCACAAATTCTTCGAGGCATGATATTAGCTGAAGTACTAGAATCAAGTAAAAAATTATGTATATTCTTACCAAATATTATAACAATTAATAACAATGGTAGAACCTCATGTTTGATTTTTTACATTACTACATTTTCATGATCCTATTTATCTCTACTGGAGCCAACTTTCTCATTCAAGGATTTCAACAACAGATCATGTTTTTAGTGATTTATGTGAGCTCATGAAATGTTATGTCTATCTTGATTTTTTTCATGTATTACACAATATGGTATACACCTTTTGATGTTGTGCATAGATATTCCATTGTTGGTTGACTTTCCTTACCTTTGGGGTGTGGAGGGTTATTATCTATCCCACTATCAGGAGGAGTATCTATCTTATTAGGTGGGGTGGAAGTTGTCATAGGTGGATTATGAAATTTTATCTTCAAGGAATAATTATTTATTTGGTACTGATGGAAATTATGTATTTATTCAAAATTATCTTCAATTTCATTCTCATCTTGGCTAGGAAAGTCATAAGTCTCCACCATGAGGAAAAATTTAGGTACTCTAGAGGCATCATTGGAATTATCATAGATATTATTATTGTTTTGATTAGTGGGATTAATGTCAAATACCTCCATTTGGCTCTAAATACCTTCAAATACATGGTAGAACTCGGCATAGTCTAGTTCTCTATGTCTACAGTATTGTGCACTCAACACTAATTAGGTAAGGCCATGTCACAAATATTAATATTGGGTAATTTTTTAAAAGGGGGATCACTATTATTGTTAGTCCTATTGAAAGGTATGTTTTATCTTTGGAAATTAAAATTTATGTTAGATATCTCAATAGTGTTTCTCATCTGCTTCTTGAGATCGAAGAAATCATTATCAAGCTTTTAAATAGTCCTTTATATTGAGTCTAATTCTCCCTTTAGTGGCTCTAGGATCTTGGTATGCTTGATAGCTTGGAAATTTTTGTTATTCACAAGAATCATGGTCCAATTATTCTGTGGATGGGCTCTAGTATTTGCTTGGTTAAAGAATCGAAGTTGTTGGTTAAGTGCAGCATGGCTCAAAGGCAACTATTTGATCACCTATAGCTGGTTCAAGGTAGGATAGTTTTGATTCATATTGGGAATGATGTTTAAAGCTGACATGGTAGGATCAAAGTTGGGAATATAAAAAGTAGGATGCCCTTACAGGGGTATTTGCCCATCAATATGAATAAATTTAGCATAGGCTAAAGGTAATGTGTCAAAATTATAGGCTCTTCTCAAGAATACAACTATGATGGGATCAAAACCATTTTTGTATATTTCCAAGGCTAGTTCATATGTAGGATTATATGGTGGGGACATCAAGGTGTACATATTTTGAAACCTAGTATTGAAGGTTCTGATTAGTTACTTTAGGTCTCTTTTTAGGGTGGTAAATTTTTGGTACATTGATCCCAAACTAACTACCCTACCAAACTAGGTAATAAAGGTGTCATTGAATTTATTCCACCCAATGATGGAATCTTCAATAAAATTAAGGAACTAATCATAGGATGCATCTCTAAATGTGAAAGGAAAGAGATGGTATGTCACATCCTCATGAATGATGTTAAGTAAACTTAAAGATTCCTTAAAGGACTTGATATGATCCTCTATAGTTATTATACTAGTGGGGGTAAAGAGAGGTAAGTAATTCTCTAAATTTCTTGGTAAATCATGCATAGGTCTAGGAATGTTAATGGATGAACCAACCAACCATGCCATGACCAGAAAAAGGGGTTGAAATTTCTAGTTAGATGGATAATTTGGCTGAGTCCTAGACTTATTATGTCTACCTTTGTATTCTCTAGCTTTCCTATGGCTTTATAGATATGTTAAATGGATTCTAGGTTCAAATTGGGACATGATTTGAATCTTAGGCAACTCCAAGATACAAGACAAGATCTAAGATTAAAGGAAATACAAAGATAGTCCCCATAGATGCTAAATATCATAAAGATTAGTGAATATTTACATAAAATACTAAGATCAAGTATCTTCACCCTGATGTTTGAAGATATAATCTTAGAGACCTTAAATTTCTCAAAACCTACACAAATATTTGTTAGATTTGCACTAAAACCTATAAATATCAACGCTAAAATTAATAGATCAAAGTGTTTCTATGCCTTATTCAATGACTTGAAAGTTTTAGAATGTATTAGTAAAACTATATTCAAATATTCTCCTAAATCCAAAAATAATAGAACAATTAAGATATTGAACATCTAGATCGAGTATAATCAATGTCTTAAAGAATGATCTTTACACAGATATCTAGATTCTTTAACCAATTTATATTAATATTTTTAAAAATGACTAAAATGGCATTTAATATTTATAAATAATAGGGTATTTCACCTATATTTACATTAATTTAAGAAAATATCTAGATTATTTTACTAGATTTGCACAAATGAACACTAATTTTGATGACACCTTTCAAAGAATGCAAAGATTAATGTAGAGAATGTAGATCCTTAGTGTTATTAAATTATATTAACATAATCTAAAATAATTTATCATGTGTATAATTAAGTAAAATATAATTTAACAAATATGTATTAAAATAGTTGTAAAGGGCCCTCTTTCTAGCATCGACATTTCCCTCCCTATTGATGCACTTTTAGTTCTCCCTGTGTCATTGGGGAATAAAGGGAAAGTAAAAAACTCAATTTAAAGTCCTAAAATGACTTTGGGATTGATTTTTCTATAAAAATATTTCTTGGAATAGAAAAAATATAAGGGATTTGATCACCACTTCAAATTTTGCAAGCAAAACCTACTTGTACTAATTGTAAATGTTATAGAGTGAGAAAGTCTATAGCTAATCTTTATGAATTATCTTAATGTTTGATAATTATTACCCAAAATATAAATGAATAATGGATAAGTAAATCATGATATAATATAATGTGATTCATGGGTGGATCCAAGAGAGATTAGAGTCGGATAGAAAAGAGATTGTGCTTAAGATGAAAGAAGATGTTGATTCTGTAACTTATAAAGTAAATACATGAAACTAACACCTACCAGCCCTAGCATAATGATCAAATATAAATAAATGTAGTTGAAGCTTCAAAGGAAGTAAATTCATGTATTTAATAACATATATTTCATAAATATAACTCACTTATAGTAAATTTCACAACACATCTAGTTGTAAATGAGAGAAAACAAAGCAAATATACTATCAAACTAGTTAGCCTAACATTAAGCTCAAACTAATAGATGCATGAATAAAATGTAATTTAAAAATTAATTTTTAGAAAATAAAATATGCATATCTAAAATTAGGAGGAAAAACACAAAAAAACAAACAAATAAGCACTACAGACAATCTTGTGAAATGTTTGGTTCTTTTGTTTTGATTCTTGAAAATAACTATTTTTTATTACAAAAGAACCCTATTTATAGGCTCAAAATGCCTAAGAAAAGTTTGGGTCGGCCCAAAAATGGTGGCCAATATACAACCAAGTGGCCTAAAATTCCATACATAATATAATATTCCATATTTGAATTTACAAAAGACTAAAAAATATTCCTAAGGGGCTGGAGGTTGTTGTGGGCCAACTTATTGTTGTTGTTATTAATTCTACTTCTTCTCATTATCCTCCTAGGTCCATAATTTAGCACATACTTGGTAATCATTTTCAATTTGAGAGAATTTCAAGTTCATAAGCCTAAATAGTTTAGTTATGTCCTAGATCAAGTTATCATGCTCTATGAGTATGGGCCTGAGTGCCTCTTTTATTACTTCTACCTTCTACAGTCTCTGATTTTCAAATTCCACAATGTCTTTTACCTTTATAGATATCTTGGTACTTGATACATCATGCTATAATCATGTAATGAAGACCTTCTTCTTGCTCTAAATTATTTATTTTTCATGAAAGAGCCTTCATTTTTGGTCACTTTAGTGATCATGGCATCTTTTAGTAGGTGGGATATCTTAAATTCAATTTTCTCAAAATATGTACTTGCATCCTTGAGTTGATCAAACTAGGTCTTCAAAATCCTCCTTCTATTCATGAGGATAGTCTATGTAGGCACAACGTTTTCAAGAGACAAAAATTTGAGGTGTGGAAATTTGTTGCTTCTTACCATTCTTACCAAGTTTTACAACTTGGTGTCATAGAGTACAAGACTTTGATCAAGCTTCATGACCACCTTGGCCTACTTGATCTCATCTCCTTATATCTTCTTCATAAATTTGTAGAGGTTGAATATATTAATCACATCATTGGTTATTGAAATCAATGTGCCCTTTGGCATAGTAGGTAGTGTTTTTTTTCAATTTTATCCTCTTTAGTCCCTATTGTATCCTCTTTATTAAGGTAATAATGGATTCTACCTATTCTTTCACTAAGGATATAGGATACTCTTCATACTCTTTTACCTCTCTATGGCCAGCCTTCTTCTTAATCAAAGTGAAGAGTGGTTCTTCACTCTCATATATCACAATTGATCTTGAATGTGGTTATTTCACTTGTCTTCTAGCCACCCTCTTCATGGTGCCAGTGTCAACATCGAATCTCATGCCAAATTAGGCTACAAACTGGCTTACCTAAGTCCTCTCCTACCTTATTATATATATCATATCCATTATCCAATTTGGGGTGGATGTAGTTATTGGTTGAGTAGGATGTGGTTTCAATGGGAGGGATTGAGAAGAAGAATAAGCTAAGGCTATACTAGGATATAAAAATTCGTTAGGTATAATTTAATTAATCAATCAAATAAAGACTTAGCTATGCCTATGTCCATAGTAAATGAGGGAAACGTTTAAGGGCTAAACATTTTATCTGCTATGGTGGGGTCAAGTGATTACTTCCTGGTGAATGTCTTTGGAATGGGCCTTAGTGTCTTGGTGGGTGTGAGGGAGCCAAGGGTGAGCGATGCACTTGTAGTAGCTAATTGGGATGGAGTAAGATCTATGGCTTGGCTAACACTAGTGATATGGGAGCTCGGTGGAGGTGGAATGTTAATAGTTAATTAGAGATGAATTATGGAATGGTGCCTCAAAGGAAGTAGTGGTTGAGGATGTGAATATGCGAGTGGTATGGGTAGCATAAGTAGGGGTCATTGTGAATGTATTAATAACTAAAAATGAAATAAAAGGTGTTATACTTATTTAGGGAGTTTGGGAAGTTGATGGAGACTTATTCCTTGTGTATAATTTATCAACAGTCCTCCTAGCTAAGCCTTGAAGTCCTTCTAATGAGATTTTAATTCCTTATTGCCCCTCCTTAAGGTCAATGACAATGGGGCCTGATTGGTCTATCTTTTGGGGCAACTTCCACATCAGATATATTGGTATTTATAGTCTCTTATGAGGGGTCAAGTTGACTACTTGAATCTCCTTACTTAGAGCTTAGAGACATGTCTTTCCCACTCAGAGTATCCTGAAGTGGTGGCCTACAGGGCTTGTTTATGACAAGAGGAGTGGAATATTCATCTTCTTATTATTTTTCCTCATATTAAACATTAAACATGATCTCATGAGTTGGTGGGAGTTAAGGCTTCCTTATGTTTTATTTCTTTCTTTCCCTATTGAGCTTCATTTCAATTTTTATATTCTTCCTTACAACCTTCCTTAGGATGACCTCATCATTTATTTCATCTAGGTATATCCAATCATGTAAATCATCTTGATGCTTATATTATATAACCACATCTCTTTTGAACTTGGTGAGGTGTTTGGAAATTATTTGGTTAGGATCCCACATCCTAAAGTTATCCTAGGGCAATATTAAGAGTCCCTATGCCTTGTATCTACTTAATGTCTTGCCACATTGTTATTTGAGTTCTCCCCATATTGAAGGGATTTTTATGAGGGGCCATATTTTTCTTCCTCTTAAATAGGCCATCAATTCCATGGAGTAGTTGGTAGGCTATCTCCTCCTCTGCTAACTTCATGGGCACATAGCTAGGCAACCTAAGGGTAGATACCATCACCCCTTCCACTTGGATGATTATATAGTTAGGGTAGATCCAACAGATACCTAAATATATCAATGTTGTTTTGACCTCAGATGGAACCCTTTTCATTTCACACTCTATGATTTAATTATACATAGGAGGATATAAGTCTTCTATAATTATTTTGATGTGTTGTCTGAAGTGATGAATATGCATTGAAGATTATGTTTGGGGCATGAATTCATCTCATTTAGGGGACCATTTTATTGGGCCCAATAATGCAATAACATAGATAACATCAAGAAAATAGCTCATCATATATAAGGGATACCCATTACTACATGTGTCTTCCATATAAATGACCAAGTTACTACTAATAATGTCTCCAAGTGAAGGAATTGTTGATCCTCAAGGATTATTTATAGTAGAGGGATAGTCCTTATATCTATGCATCTGATGTGTACATTATCAAATATATTATTTAATAAGGTTAGGCCAACCTTGAATCTCTTTTTTAACTGGTAAATGGGGATGTTCCCTTGGTCATCCATGAAGACCACTATAGTTAGGTTCATTACCCATGAATCTAAGACTATATTTGGCTTGTGCACCTTGTACCAATTATCGATGATGCTCTAGTTATAGTTTAGGTATGGTAAGGGTAGACTATAATACCTTTAAAAAACTTGGCCCTTTAATGAAGGAAATGTGGAACCCTTGGTTTATTAACTTAAGCAAATCATCTTCACATTTTGACATCCCAAAGATGTCATACACTAGGTCAACTCAGGGCATGAACTCTAGTTTTATTGTGTCTTTTTTATTACCAACATCATAGATTAAAATAATATCATAAGTCACTTCAAAAATATGTGACATGGTCTTTGAATCATCAGGGGTCTTAGCTCCTTTGACATTATGATTGATATTACTATAATTCTTGTCCCCATGTCTATAGCTTTAGAGATGAACTCTATGTCCTTAAAGATGACTGAATTGCCATATTTAAGTAAGAAATAATAATTTACATATGCAATGCCCTTATTAAAAGTGAAGGGTCCTACCTATGCCATTTTTGTAGTATTTTAGATAGAAATTGATGTCCTCTCATACTCTACAACTTTAGAGCTCCAAAAATGACAATCGTGGTGTAATCTATGAAGAGATGAAACTTTGTTGAACTTTGAACTCTAGTAGTAGAGAGAGAACACACTTAGGGCTTTAAAAACAAATGTAAGTAGTAATAATTGATTTGGATAGCCCTTTGTACATTATCTTGATTAATGGAAAGTTTGATGGAAATTTTGGTTCGTACCATATTAATGGTGAAATCATCACCATAGTATTCAAATTTAACACCAATTTGCTTTCAATTTATCATAAATTTTAGATTTAAGGATAAATATTTCCACCTTTTAACACATAACATACCACCTTAAATCCAATTGGGTATTTACAGGGATTGAATATGACTAAGCTACTTAATAAGCTTAAATCTAGACATGTGGTAACTTTTGATTATTCTCAAGCTCTAAAGGTGCAACTTCGTATGATGTCTAATTTGTATTATACCACATGGCATATTTTAATTTTTGGTGAGTTCTCAAGTGGGTCCCTTTAATTTTGGCTAGTTATAAGAGTTCCACATGTTTTTCTCACATGAAATTGGAGCTTCTCCTCACCAAGTGCCCATTTCATGGGCAGTCAAAAATTTTCTTAGATAGGTGTCACCTTTTTTTTCTCTCAAGATCTTATAAGGCTTATGGATAGATGTCAAAAAATTTATATTAAACATGTGGCTCAGGTGGAGCCATGTGTTGCTCTTAGGGATAATCTATTGATCTTATAAACAACTTTCTGGGGATGACATACAACATCATCGTGCACATCTAGGGAGGACATGCATCCTTTTGGTGGGTTTTTAAACATATTATATGGATATTTAGATAGACATAGTGTGAGCATGACAAGTGTCTTTAGAGGGACACACATCATTCTTAGAAGGAGTTGTAGACAACGATACACTATTAAGCCTTAGATTTTATGGCTCAAATGGTTCCACGTATTCACTCAGATGACTCTCATGAGCCTTGGATCAGATGTCTTGAGTGTACCCATGTGTTCACCTAAATGAATCTAAAGAAATCAATTATCATTTTAAGAGATTACTCAAGTTTTTCTTGGCATATGTGGCATCATCTCACAGACTGATAGATTATACTGGGATGTGTGGTAGCTTAGATTTGGATGGACTTACATGGAGGAAACAAGATATTGACACATAGCCTATGGATTTGAATTCTAATGGATAGTTCCCTTTCAAGCTCTCTAGATGACATCACATGGTATCTATTTCATCTAGTAGATTCATTCCAAGTGTCATGTGTGAAGCATAATTATTTTAACCAATAGTGAAAATCAAAGTTATGATAGGAGGAATTATGAATTTGTATGAGTGCTAATGCATCATATGGCATACTACAGAGTGAGTATTATTTTTAATCCTTTATATAATTTTACATCCCATGAGGCATTGTAAACCTCTACCTTTAAGTCTATGTCTTGAGAAGTTATGCGAGAAACTAAGTTAGACTTTGAAAAACATCAAATACTAGTCATAAGCAAATTATAATGAGTTTAAATTAAAACTTATAAGTAAATTATTTAAATAAAATATAAGGTTAGTTCAACCAAATTCATAGAGCTATTCATGTTCATGCCAATTAAGCAACCAAGTAGAACATTCTTGGTGAAGCCTGTCTGCATATTTTAAATCCATTCTTGGTTAATTATTCATTAAAAACATGGAGAAAAATTAAATTCACTTGAAATAATATAGATATTTCTAAAGTATAATCTATATTTAAGGTGACTATTTAACCAATAATTTCTAGGAAGTATTTAATCAAAATTTCTATGCAGTTGAAAGATTTATCAAACTTGGTACTTAGGCATTTTGTAAAATTAAGATAGGAGGGTCCCCATTCTAGGAATAGGGTCTATTTGATCATAAATAATGTTAATATACCTTCACAATAGATTATATATTTCATGCATGTTGTGGGTACATTACAACATGTACATCAGCTTACCTTGGAACGTAAAACATACTACTTCTAGGTTGTTTATAATGTTATTCATGTTAATCCTATTCTATGTAAAATCTTAAATATAAAATTACAAAAGAAGTTTTAGATACCAATATTAACAAAGTTAAATGGACATGGATATCCATAATTTCACCTCAAATCCTATAAAGAGGCTATGACACATGTCATTTGTAGTTTGATCCTCTTCCAAATATTTTCATTAGCTCTAGAGGGTTAGGCATTAAATTGATTTCATCATTCACTCCCTAGTGGTTCAATACATACATATGATAAGTTAGAATAATTATTTATCATGAATTATAGCTATAATAAGGGACCTTGAATCACATATGAGATGTTACCTTCACTTCACTAGGGTAAGTTAGAAATAGTAAATGATTACATATTTTGGTTAAAATCATGTATGCAGTAGTTTATATAGCAATTAAAAAATTTGGAGACACAATATATTTTTTATAGAGGATTATTTTTATTTCTTGGAGATAAGTTGTTATATGAGACATCCAAATCATTATAACATTTATGTTACACGTCTTTAGAACTAGAGAAGAAGTTAGGACTATTTGAGACACATTCAGAGTTAGATTCAGCTTTTGATCTCTCACAGACATAGTCATCTGATATGATACAAGCACCTACTCCACCTATGATTAAGGATAAAGTATAACATAAACAACCAATCAAGATACTAAACAAAGTAAAATATCAACTTCAAAGAGCATCTCCCATGATGAGTAGAGCATAGGACATTGACAAAAGGGATATACAATTTTTTGATAGAGTTATATCTCATGATATATTATTTAAATTTTTTGATATGGGATGATCAGACTTATTTATACTAATTACAATATAAAAAATCATTTTCATAGAATAAATAGTAAAACATATTTCAATTTTCATTATATAAATGGACATTGGGACAACTATTGTTGTGCACTCAGAGATTGTAATATCCAATACGTCGAGAGAGGCATTATAGCATTTACATAAGATTCATAGAGATATCCTTCTTAACATTATCCTAGATCACATTCATCTATGAGTGATTTATGTTAGGATGTTCATTTCAAGGATCCATTGGTTATTCATCATGTGATACATGTGGTTTCTATACTTATGTGAGATCTCATACACCAAATATTTAGTAGAGATGATAGATAATTAATATACAACCTACTCATAGAATCATGGTTATAAAATGGAAAGCAAATAAACCAAAAGTCTTAGTATGACAACTGATTAAGATATTTTACATAGATCACAAAGATCATATCACAGTTTTAGTACAATTGATTAAGATATTTGACATAGATCACAGAGACTAGAACATAGTTTCATTATGAGAAAAAATTAAGATATTTGAAAGACATAATTCATAATAGAGTAAAAATTTATTACGATAGTCAATTAAGTTATTTTATATAAAGTATACAAATATATCAACTAATAATGCATCAAAATCAATATCAACTAGAGTCTACTTATACATCTACACAACATGAGAAGTATGGTCACTCAATCACCATTCCATTTAGATTTAGATAGTGTATGCTACAATTACATAGTCCATACTCAGATATAGTGTGATACTCATATGAAATCAATACTAATAACTAAAATTATTGATCAAACATCCATGTCTACTCAAGAATCTATATACAAAAAAATAACCAATTACCATTACCTAGCCAAAGAACACATTTTCATATCAACATAGAGACAATGAATATAATTAACCATATATGTAAGTAAATAATGCCAAAAGACAAAATTCCAAATAACACAACAAATATATAACAATAATTTCATATATGTAACTCAAAATAATTTCCAATGCAATGATATAAAGTCACTCAATAATCAAATATTGGTCACCAAAACCAACCTCATCACCCTCACTCTCATATACATACACACTAGAGGTAGATTCTCTTTCATCCCTTCTAGATAGAGATTGAGACATATGTCTCTGTAATTTATCTCATAACACTACCACCTTAGCTAACAACTCTACATGCTCTCATTATAAATGAATATAGTCATATATGGTCCTACTACCTTCCTCAGAATATTAGGTGTGGGTATAGCTCACCTCTATAACTTAGCACATGCATCATCTCTATCAGTAGCTACTTGCCTCTATGTAGTGTTGTTAGTTTTCACTCAATAAAATAGATGGACATGGATTATTTTAACTCATATATCCCTCTCTACTAACCCATCATATACAACATCATCTAGGATGTGTTTTTCAACTCTTATAATTTAGCCTTAGTAATGGTCTCCTAGTACTTGTCATCTCTTACACCTATGCACACCAAACCAATGTATTAAATAGCTAATAAATAAGTCAATAAAAAAAATACCAAACATACAAATATATAATAATAATGTACCATCAACTAACATAATGTGATATACATCCAACACATCTTACATGACAACCCCATCTCTTAGAAATAGTGGTGGCCATATATGTCATCCCTACCATAATATAAAGGCATTGATGGCCCCCAGATTATCTAAATTAGGTATCTATATCATATGATCTCATTCCATCATTTAAATAAAAGACAACTCAACCACTATGGGTCTAGGTCTATTACCTATCCTTGTTGGTGATAGATAACTCCTCAACCATACCCATGGTGTAGGTGGCATATCTTAGGCCATGCCAAACTATTGGGTCACCCAATCATACTAAATTTTATCAAAAACATTAACCTAATTATCATGTAACCAATAGCTCACTTGAATCCATCTCAACTTTATCCCATCCTCAAGCCACCCCTAAGATTCTCTATAGGGCCTCCATATAATGTCTCTGATTATCATATGATCTTGCACCTATTAATAGTGTATCATGATCCTCAATCACATGGTAGTTATGTTATTACATCTCTTTAAACATACCTAT